>QEPC01013055.1:1404658-1467655 GCA_003113815.1 Sphenodon punctatus
TCTGCCTGGGAACCACCTCCACCACTGCCCTCAGCCACGCTGCTTGCCCTATTGTTGTGGGGGACCCCATGCTCCCCAGAGTGGCCTGCACGTAGGCTGAGGCGAGCTGCTTGTGCTGCTGCTGGCAACAGGGGTGCTTCTGCTGCTACCACAAGGCCTGGGGGCAGGGATAGACCCACCTGTCTGAGAGGGATGGCTGCTCCCACTCCCACCATCCCCAGGGGTGTCCTGCTCCATAGCCTGCTCTGCCTGCCAGACCCTCTCCACCAGCACATCCTTCCGGAGGGCATAGAGTGCTGTCTGGTGTGCCATGCTGCCCTTGGTCCTGGGGTCCAGCATTGTTTCCAGCTGCAGGAGCGCGTATTCCTCCTGCTGCAGGAGCGCGTCAAAACACACCTCCAGCCCTGACTTCAGCTTCCGCACCAGGTCAAGCACCTCATCGACCAGCTTCCTGCCCACAGGGCCACAATCCCGCCTCCTGAGAATCTCGTCCAGACTATGGACTGTCGAGACTATGGACCAGAGGGATCACCTGGCTGAGAGTGGTGGTGTAGCTGCTCACGGTCTCCGTTATGGCCAGGAATGGTCTCAGGACAAACACTGTTTGAGCCAGGAGCTCCCATTCCACCCCATTAAACCCTTCCCGTGCCCAGCAGTCCATCTCCAGTTGAACCTGATGCAAGGCGGATTTCTGCTCAAGAAGCCGCTCGAGCATCAGGAAGGTGGAATTCTGCCTCGTGGCCACATCCGGGCTGCTTTGCAAATAAATAAATAAATAAATAAAAATCCTGGATGAGCTGGTGCCCTGGGGAGCCTTGCTTGGCCTGCTTCTTCCGGAGGAGCTCACTGCCCTTCACGCTCTGGTTGAAGAACCCCGCCAGCTTCCTCCCCCAGTTGATCAGGGAGCTAAGGGTGCCATTCCCAATCCCCTTATCTCCCAAGCCTAGAGCGTCCCTGACCACCAGGTGAAGGGTGTGTGTGGCGTAAGGGATGCTGGTGAAGCCCCCATCATGGACTGCCTTTCGTACATTTGCAGCTTTGTCCATCACCACGCAACCCTTGGTGAAGGCCATGCCTGGCATAACCCACTCCCTCACCATGGTGGCCAGAGCTAATTCTAGGTTCCTGGAGGTGTGGGGGCTGTCCATGACTTGTGCCTGAAGTAGGGACCACCTATACCCTGCTTCGGGACCTCTCCTGCCACTCCCCAAAGCTGCCTCCAGGTCCTGCCACCAGTGCGCCATCATTGCCAGGTAGGCATGCTGCACGCTTCTACTGGACCACAGGTCTGTGGTGAAGTATATGGTGGCACCCCCAGCCTCTGCCAGCTGCTCCCTCACCCGCTCCTTCAAAGTCATGTACAGGGCTGGCACCACATTCCTACTCAGGGTGGTGCAGGACGGAAGCTTAAACTGGGGGGCCAGGAAGCCAATCAGCTGCTGGAAGCCCTTGTCCTCTACAATTGAGAGAGGGGCCCATCCAGCACAATCATTTTGACTAACAGGCGCCTGGCTTTCTCTTGATAGCCATGCCACCTGCCAGCTGCCGATGGCCTTGTCAGCTGCCCCCACCCCAGCTCCTCCATGGTAGTCTGATGCTGCTGGCGAGGCTCCTGCTGCTGTTCTTCCCTCCTGCTCCTGCTGGTAGAGGATGCAGTTGGTGCAGGACGCTTGCCCGCTGAAAGAGCTGGGCGACTGGCTGCTGCAGTTAGGAACCCGCTGGCATCCACTTCCCCTGCCTTCCCGCTTAGCAGCAGAGCACTGTGGCATGACTTCAGGTGCTTCACCACTGCAATTGTCCCAAGGTTGGAAAGCACCTGCCCATGCTTCACCAGCTTATTGCACAAAGTGCACTGCACCTCTCTGGGATCATCTGCCCGTACCAGCTTAAAATGTTCCCAGACAGAGGATTCCCCCCCCCCTGTCTTCTGGCCCACCCTGGGTGACACACTGCTGCCAGCGCTGCTGGGAGGGGCAGAACTTGGTGGCTCTGGTGACACAGCTCTGGGAGGAGGCTCAGCCATTGCCTCAACTACAGACATCTCCTCTGCGGCACTAGTGTCTGCCTCTGACTCACTGTCTGTGATCATGGTGATGTCCCGTGAAGGGGAGTACTGGGACCCTGAGGCTAGACTGCCCATGCCCACCATGCTGCAGGCACTCTCCCTGTGCCCCCCTCTGTAACTGTTACTGCTGCTGCTGTTCTCCCTACTGCCATTGCCCAGGGATCGGGCCCTGCCTCTAGCAGCCAGGGTGGGATCCACCAGCTCTGGACTGCTGGGGATCACCTCCACAATGGGGGACATTGGTGGCCCTGGAGTAGCATCAGAAGCAGCAACACCTGCTCCTGCAGCCGCAGCAGAGACAGCCGCAGTCTCATGTACTTCAGGCCTTCCAGTGCCCTGCGTGGGAGTGGAGGGCACTGCCAGGAGGTGACGCTGAGCCAATGAAGCCTGTTGCCCTAAAGCAGGCCTGTGGAGTTTGGGGCATGGTGATGTGCTCGGGCTGGTGCTGCCATCTGCTGCCGCTCCACGGACACGGTCCCTACCACCATCTCTCCCACGTGCCCCATTGCCTGTCTTATGGGCAGCAGACCAGCCTCTCCTACTTCTCTTCTCCATGTCTTCCAACTCAAACACACACAAAGATTTTATCATTTTTAAAATTTTTTTTTACTCAATTTTAAAAATAATATTATATATATCTGTCTCTACACTAAATCTAACTGCTATTAACTATTCTAAAACCTATGGAACTAAATGGAATATCCTAATAACTACAAAGGCCTTGTCCTACAAACACACTGTATCTCTATCTCTATAACTAAGCTAACTACTATTATTATTATTTTATTATTATTAAACATTTATAAAGTGCCAGTTGCAAAACCTGGCGCTGTACAGAACATACAATCAGATGCGGTCCCTGCCTGTGGCTTACAATCTAAAAGACAAGGAGGGGGAGACAAGGAGAGGGGACAGTGGGAGAGACATGGGAGAAGACAAACAAACATTCAGGCGGATGCGAAGTCTCAGGTGCGTGTACTTGGCTTGGTTACAAGGTGGTCGGTAGCAGCAGTCAGCAGAGGAGGGCTGACAGTAAGAGCAAGGGGAAAGACTAGAGGGCATTGGGAAAGGCAGCATGGAAAAGGTGGGTCTTGAGGAGGGATTTGAAGGAGCGGAGGGAGGAGGCAAGGCGGATGTCGGCAGGGAGGGAGTTCCAGGCATGCGGGGCAGCGAGGGAGAAGGGACGAAGGCGGTTGGGCGAGCAGGAGAAACGAGGGAGAGCGAGGGAGGGGACAGAGGAAGAGCGGAGAGCGCGCGCAGGAGTGCGTAGGGCGATTAGGTCCGAGAGGTAAGGGGGAGCTTGGTCATGGAGCGATTTGAACGTGAAAACCAGGAGTTTGAACAGGATACGTTCAGGAAGGGGGAGCCAGTGAAGGGAGAGGAGGAGAGGCGTTACATGGTCGAAGCGACGGGCAGAGTGAATGATCTTGGCGGCAGAGTTTTGGATCGCAACAAGGGGGGACAGGTGGGAGCGAGGGAGGCCAGCAAGGAGGAGGTTGCAGTAGTCGAGGCGAGAGATAACCATGGCATGAACAAGGATTTTGGCCGAGGAGACAGATAGAAAGGGGCGTATGCGGGCAATGTTGAGGAGAGCGAATCGGCAGGATTTGGCCACAGAGTCAATGTAAGGTTTAAAGGAGAGGTGCGTGTCAAAAATGAAGCCCAAGCTGCGGGCACGGAGAACAGGACGGATGGTGACCCCATCAATGCAGACGGTCAGGTCAGAGGGAGAGGAGGGGGATGGAGGAAAAATGAGGAGTTCAGTCTTGGCCATGTTCAGTTTGAGTTGGCGTCGGGACATCCAGGCGGAGATATCAGAGAGGCAGTCGACGAGGCGTGAGCGGACAGAGGAGGAGAGAGAGGGGGTAGAGAGATAGAGTTGGGTGTCATCAGCATAGAGATGGTATTGGAATCCGTGGGAGGCAATAATTTCGCCAAGGGACAGGGTGTAGATAGAGAAGAGGAGAGGGCCAAGGACAGAACCTTGGGGAACCCCAACCGAGAGGGGAAGGGAGGGGGAGGTCGACTCGGGGAGGGAGACATTAAAGGAGCGGTCAGAGAGGTAGGAGGAGAACCAGTCAAAGACAGAGCCACGGAAGCCCAAAGAGTAAAGCGAGTCCAAGAGGAGCGAGTGGTCGACAGTGTCAAAGGCAGCAGAGAGGTCAAGGAGGACAAGAACGGAGTAGTGGCGCTTCGATTTAGCGACAAGTAGATCATTGGTGATCTTGGCCAGGGCAGTTTCAGTAGAGTGGAGGGGGCGGAAGCCGGACTGGAGAGGGTCCAGGGAGGAGTTGGCAGAGAGGAGGTTCAGGCAGCGGGAGTAGACGACACGTTCCAGGAGCTTCGAAGCAAAGGGAAGGAGGGAGACCGGCCGGTAACTAGAGGGATCGAAAGGGTCCAGGGTAGGCTTTTTGAGGATGGGGGAGACAGTGGCATGTTTGAAGGCAGAGGGGAAGGAGCCTGTGGAAAGGGAGAGATTGACAACATGCAGAAGGGGGGGAGCGACAGTGGGAGCAATAGAGGTCAGGAGGCGGGAGGGGATCGGGTCAAGGGGGCAGGTGGAGGGGTTGGATGAAGAGAGAAGAGCAGAGATTTCCTGGAGAGAGGCAGGAGGGAAGGATGTGAGGAGGGAGGGGGGTGGGGGAGGGGGTGGGACGGGAGCGGGGGGTGGAGGAAGGTGGGAGGCAATATTCCGACGGATCTTGTCAATCTTGGAGGTGAAGAACGATGTATCTATCTAGTAATTATCTATAATAGCTATCTATCTATCTATACAATATTACACAGGGGTAAACACAAAGAACACAGGGCGGGGTACAAAACTGAAATGAAAATCAATCTAATAATCCTACACTAAATAAATCCAAAACTTAAAACAGGGGAAGGGAATCAGGGATGGAATAAGAGGGAGAGGGAAATGATTCAATGGAGGGTGGGGGGAGGAAGGAAGATTGAACACAGTTTACACAGGGAGGGGTAAAAACAAAAAATAACACATAAATCTATCCAATATAATTTAAATAAATGATAATATGGAGGTAAATGGGTTGGATGGGTTAAATAGGAGGAGGATGGCAATGGATTGTGGAGTTGGGAATTGCTGAGAGAGGGAGCCTTCTGAAACGACTGCTGTCAGGAACAGTGACTAGCTCAGAAGGTGTTGGGAAGGTGGGAGGGCAATGAGTTTTTTTACTTGCTGCGCTCACCTCCCCGCAAGCCCCATTGGCTCCATGCAACCTAGCCCAGGACTGATCGCAGACTGCGAAGCCAGTGGTCTGAGGAGAAAAGGTTGGTGATTGGGCAGGCTGGCTGCTACTCCAAGCCTCTCCACCCCTGGTGCCTGGAAGTCTGCTCCTCAGCTGACTCCCCCTCCCTGTCACGTTTTGCTTCCGGTGACATCTTTTTGCTACCCGAACTCGATCCGAACCATTCAGTCGTTTCGGAGTTTATAATCAAGTTCGGTTTGGTCGGTTCGGGTTCGGTCATCCGAACAGACCGAGTTCGGGCCAAACTCCGAACTTCTGAACCGCGTTCGCACATCCCTAACTGGAATGACAGATTCAGGTACAGTGGAATGACAGTCCATAGGAGTTAAATGCCATCCCGAGTACTTTAATGATGGTTCTTGGGACTGGAATGACAGCTTCAGGTACAGTGGAATGACAGCCTCCTGAAAGTTGAATGATGGCCCTGTATTTTTAATGATGGTTCTAGGGACTGGAATGACAGCCCATGGGAGTTGAATGACATCCTTAGTACTTAATGATGGTTGTAGGGACTGGAACAACAGCTTCAGGTACAGGGGAATGACAGCTTCAGGTACAGTTTCTGTTGAAACGACAAGCTTACATAGTTGAGGTTTATTGACCCGCTTGTTAACCAGAGAAGATGTCTTTGAAGGGAAGATTATTTTAGTAATTGTTTTAGAGCAGGTGGCACAGGGCTCTGTTGTGCTACAGTGTCTGCTAGGGAGGAGGGGTAATCTCTTCTCCCCCATGACCATGTAGTGCTCACATCCACTTGTCAAGCTAACAGAGACATGCTTGAGAGGTGTAGGCAAAGTTCTTTGGGGCTCTGCAGGAAGGAGAAGCTGATAGGAGTGTAGCAAGGGGAAAAGGTGTCCTGAGGGATTGCAAGGTTGTGTGAAACCTGCAGGTTGGTGTCCCCAAATACCTTGCTGGGGTTCTTCCTAGAATCAGGACCACTGCAAATCAGTGAACCCAGATAGCCTGGTTTATTTGTTCATTTTATTTAAATTGATATCCTGTCCATCGCAAAAAAATAGGCATAGGGTGGTTTATAAAAACAGATGCATGCGTAAGACATTAAAAGGCAAAAATAAATACAACTTAAAAATATACGCTCCCCTAACCCATCCATCACCCCCTAAATTCCTGCCCAAACAAAAACGCTTTCCAGTGTTTACTGTTTGAAGGAAGTAACAACCTTCTAAACTGAAGGGAGCAGCTCTTCCATCTGAGCCTCCCCTAAGCCCTGCTTCCATAGTGCTTATGCTGCTCATCATTCTATGTGCCAGCAGGACACATTTTCTCCATTGCACTGTATTTTTTAAAAAGTTGGATATTCCATAGTAAAAAATCTCTGGTTTACAAGAAGAGTTAAGGCTCTGGAAAATTCAATCATGCACTAAAAAGCATGGAAATTTCAAGTTAAGGCTCCCACCTTACCTTCCGTTCCATGTTAGCAGTAAAGACATTGTACAATCTTACATATTGTATGTGCTCACTTACAATTTAGGCTCCATGCACCCACACTTTGCCTTTGTCTTTCAGTCCCAATCCTCTTCCTCTTTCAGGTTGGGGGCAACACTGAAGCTGGGTACAGGAGGACGTGAACTGACCCCTCACCCCTTCCTTTCCCTCTATTCTTTCATTTCTGTTGGGGAGAATGAGACAGCTGACTAAAGGGTCACAACTGTCTCTCTTACCCACTAGCCTCCACTGCCCTCCCAGAGGACAGTGAAACTGGGTAGAGTCATATACACATGTTTAATTAAAACTAAGTTGGGTATGCATTGAAATTAATTAAATGGCCATTGGGAGGAATGGAGGCAACAGCAGTGCCAATTTCTAAATAAATACTATTGTCATTCAAATGTCCAATTAAGTAATTGTGAAATTATACAAAACAGATGGATCTTTGGGAGTACATAGGGAAGACAAGAGGGTGTGAACTAATGGGGAAGGCACCAGATGCAGTAAGTGGAATGGATGGAATGACAGGAAAAAATACAGAGTGTGCAGGATTAAGTAAGTGGGTGGAATGACAGGAGGAATTAGAAATAGTTACAATAACAAGGTTTAAAGTGAAAATAACTGATTCAAAAGATTGATGGGATATTTGAAGTAGCAGTCCTATCATTTTACCCACTTAGCATGACTGACTCCCTATTATTTGACTCCCAATAGCGTCCCTCCCTGTTGTTCCATTTCCTCTCCTGTGTTTTTTGTTGTCATTCCACTCCACACACACACTTCTGTTCCATATGACTCATACAGTCAAACATTGTATTTTTAAGTTCTCTTTGAGGGGAGTGGGGGCTACAGGGCTAGAGGGGTGACTTGGACCCAGGACTCCTGGGTTGTCTGTTTCAAGGTTGAGAGCAGGGGAAAGGAGAACAGGCTCGGAACAAGGACTATTGAGTTGCCTGTGAAGGGAGCGCAGCCTACTGGATTAGAGTGGGCTGGAGAAGCTGGAAGCCAGGAGTCCTGAGTTCTCTGTTACAGGGCTAGGACTAGGGATGGGCGAACAGATCGCGGTTCGGCCGTTCGGTTCGGCTGCGTTTGGTTCGTCCGTTCGGTTCGTTTGTTCGGTTCGGATTTGTTCGGTTCGTTCGTTCACCGAGTTCGGGTTCGGATGTTCGGTTCGTTCGTCCGAACAGGCTGTTCGGTTAGGCCGTTCGGCTGTTCGGTTCGGCTGTTCAGCTGTTCGGTTCGGCCGTTCGGCCATTCGGGAAGTGTTGTTATGGGTTTTTTTTTGTTTTTTATATGTTTTTTTGGTTTTTTATTGGGTTTTCTTTTGTTCTTTATTTGGTTTTTTGGTTTTTATATGGGGTTTTCTTATTTTTTTTAATCTAATATTATATATATCTGTCTACACTAAATCTAACTGCTATTAACTATTCTAAATGCTATGAAGTAAATGGATTATCTAATAAGTACACAGACCTACTCCTACAAACACTAAAACTAAATCACTAACGCTATCTCTATCACTAAGGTAACTCCTACAACTGTCTTCATCTATCTATCTATCCCCCCCATCCCATATCCATATCCATATATATATATGTATCCATATATATATATGGATATGGATATATATGGATATATATACATCCATATATCCATATATATGGATATATATATGGATATATATGGATATATATACATCCATATATCCATATATATATATATATATATGGATATATATGGATATATATACATCCAATATATATGGGATGGGGGGGAATCTTCACAAATAGAAGAGGAGTCTGTAGTGAAATACATACATTACATACTCAATGAGTCTGTACAGTGCAAACACAAGGTTTCAGTTTATGGTTTAAGTTTCATTTCATTACAAAAGTGAAATGAAACTTAAAGCAATCTAAAAATCCTACTCAACACCTGCTAAAAGATAATATTCCATTTAGTTCAATGGGGTTTGAATTTCCGAACTTTGTTCGGGAGTTCGAACCGAACTCGAATAGTTCGGTCGACTGAACCGAACTACCGAACCAGATCGAATTTCCGAACTGAACAGAATTTCCAAACCGAATTTCTGAACTCGGTTCTGTTCGCCCATCCCTACAAACATGCAGTTGACACAAACTGTTATTCAAGGTAGTTGAAACACGAGCAAACTGTGAAGAATTGCAGGAGGATCTTATGAGACTGGGTGATGGCATCTAAATGGCAGATGGAATTTAATGTGGAAAAATTAAAAGTGATACCCATAGGGAAAAATAACCCAAACTATATGTACACAGTGCTGAGTTCTAAATTAGGAGTTGTCACTCTGGAAAAGGACCTTGGAGTCATTGTGGACAATGTATTGTGGACAATCCTCAGCTCAGTTTACGGTGGTGACCAAAAATCAAACTGAATGTTAGGAATTATTTGTAAAGGACAGAGAATAAAATCAAAAATATCATAATGCCTCTATATAAATCTATGGTGTGACCACACCTTGAGTATTGTGCACAGAGTCTGGTCACACCATCTCAAAAAAGATACAGTACAACTAAAAAGGATACAGAGAAGGGCAACAAAGATTATAATGGGTATGGACCAGCTCCCCTAGGAAGAGAGACTAGGTAGGTTAGGGTTCTTCATCTTGGAGAAGAGATGACTGAGAAGGGATATGATAGAAGTTTATAAAATCATGAGTGGTGTGGAACAAGTGAATAGGGACAATTATCTACCATCTCAAATAGTATTAGAACTAGGGGACACGCAATGAAACTAACTGGTAGCAGATTTAAATCAAACAAAAGAAAGTATTTTTTTCACTCAACCTTTGGAATTTTTTTCCAGAAGGTGTAGTAAAGGCCAGTAGTATAGCTGGGTTTTAAAAAGGATTGGACAAGTTTCTGGAGGATAGGTCCATTATCAGCTACCCAGGTAGTTTGAGAGGAACATAACCTCTTGCTATTGGGAGATGGGAGTGAACAATAGGGAACAGATTGTAACCCTTTGAGTAGTCCTTTCAAGTGACTGAGACTGGAGACAGGTGCTGGATTCGATGGACCATTGGTTGTCTGACCCAGTATGGCACTACTTATGCAGCTCAGCGAGTTTCCAGCTGGAAAATGCACCTTACTCCAGGAAGCCCTTTCTCCCAGAAATTCCCTTGGGGAAAGCCCAGTAAAACTGGAGTTTTGCAGCAGAACATTTGATGATGATTAGATCTATGTTTCTGATGAAACTCAGTTTGGTCAAGCTCTGCTTAGAAACCAAGGGCCAGATTCTCATATTGAGAATAGGACCTCAACATTTCTGGTTACCCCATCTCAAAAAAGATATAGTATAATCGCAGAAAGGGATGGGATTATAGGAACAAGAGGAGAGTGAGGCAATTCCAAGAACAACAGAGGTGCTATGCCTTTGTTTTAATTTATGTCTACAGATGACAAAAGAGTTTTAACTTCAAGCAAAGTGACCCGAGGAGCTGGAAAGAGAAAAAAGAAAAACACAGAGAAATTTAAGCTGCTGTGAGTTTTGAGATACTTCCCCTTTGTCGACAAATCATTTTATAGATTTATTTGGGCCTGGATTTCCTAAAGATCATTTGTGCTTCTTAATTTACAGTATTTGTTTACAGCTACACGAGAAAACAATGAATGCCTTGAACACCATCTGCTTACATTTCTTACTGAAAATATGCAAAACCTTTTGGGGAAAATCATTTTCCCCCAAAAGGTTTTGCATAGTTTCAGTAAGAAATGAGACTAAATATTCTGCAATTTTCTCCAAAATGCTTCATCAATTCACAGTGGCCCTGCTAATGAAGTACAGTATGTACCCTTCTAATAAGCCAAAATGATTCTGAGTTGCAGACAGCACTGTATTATATTGTGAAAAGATGATGAAAATGTAGGTGAGGTGTCTCTATTGGGACCAAAGACAGAAAGAGCAGGAAAGGGATTTAATTATTTCCATTTGAGGCTAGAATAGGAAGTTAGGCAATTGAATAAGATTCAGGTTATACTGGAAGCTGGGAAAGATGAACTGGAGAAGGTCTGGTTTTATTAACAAGGTACCCTGTAGAAGCAAACAGCAACCACAAGGGTGAACCCCAGCACTAGAGCCCTGGCTCCATTTAAGTCAATTAAATTAGTCATTGACTTCAATGGAGGTTGAACAACACCCTTTATTCCTTTTTCTAGCATCCTTCCTCCCACTCTTAACATATTCGAGTACGCTGCCCTGCCATGCCACCGCTAACCACTTCCCATTCACTTTGCATAGCCAAGCTTGGGTGCCCTGAATGAATTCTTTACTTCTGTTTAAAACAAATAAAACAAACAGTCTGCAGCCCTGCTGGTGATGGGTGATTGGTGGAGAATTTCCTGCTGATTTCCCCAGAGCTGGCTGCATTTCCTGAGTGAATGAACAATCTCTCTCTACTACGTCGGAGCTATGAAGTACTTTGAGATTTTTCCAAGGGAAAAGCTGCTCTGCGCCATACAAAGTTGCAAACATGACTTTGGGTGATTTCAGACGTTACGAGATCACGGTGAACCACACTGAACCACGCTCAACCCCCCCGCGGGGCCAAAGGGCCCGGAACGTCTGAACGGCGTGCGCCAGATGTTCATCACGCTCAATACCCACATGGGGTCAGTTTGAACCACGCTTCCCGGGCTAGCCGGGGGAAGGTCTCGGGAAGCGTGGTCAAACCAACCCCCACAGGGAACCAAGCAAAAGTAACGTCTGGACGCCAATCCCCCAGCGGAACCAAAAAAATGGAGCCCCGGCCGGGGACGAGGCACGCAGCGTCGCTGCCAGGCAACCAGCACCAACACAAACACCGGAGGGAGATTTAAAGCGAGAGCAGCAGCAAGCAAGCGTGGCGGGATGGAGCGAGGAGGGAAGCGGAAGAGACCGGAGGCACGAACAGCGACAGCGGCGGCACAGGAGGCGGAGGACGTGCAGCCAGGCCCAGCGATGCAGGCGGAGGGGGCACAGGTGCAGGAAGGGGGCACACGGGAGCACCCGACCAGGGAGGCGCCCCGGGAACACCAACCACAGCTGCAGCCGGGTCGCGCCGCCCCGGGGACAGCGGCCGGAACAGGCCCACAGGAGGCACCCAGGAAACGGGTAAGGGCACCCACTGGGAGGGGAACAGGGGGCACAGGGGAACCCCCTGTGGAGGGGGCCGGGGGGACCCCGGGCGGAAGGCAGGGGGGCAGGGGGACCCCGGGCGGAGGGCAGGGGGGCAGGGGGCCCCCGAGAGGGCCCACACCCTCACCCAGCAACCAACCACCCCCCTTCCCCCCCCCAGACACGAAAGTCGGCCCGGGCGGACGAGCCCCAGGAGGAGCCCGGCCCCCGGCCCCCGGAGGCGCACCCCCAGGAGGAGGTGGAGGAGGAGCAGAGGCAGGTGCAGCAGGAGCTGCACCGGGAGGAGGAACAGCAGGGGCCCAGCCGGAGGAAGGCCTATCACAGAGGGGGACAGTGGGGCCTCCAGGAGACCCGGGACTTCATACGGATCTGGGGGACCCTCGAGTACCAGGTGGAGCTCGCAATAAACCAGCGCAACGAGCATGTCTACCGGGACATCGTGCGCGACATGGAGGCGGCGGGGCACGAGCGCACTGTCAACCAGTGTCGCTCGAAGGCCAAGGAGCTCAAGAGGGGGTACAAGGCCCTCAAGGACAATAACAGCCGCTCCGGCCACGGGGCCCGCACCGCCCCCTACTACGATGCCCTGGACCGCATCCTTCACATGAAGGGCTCCATAGTTGCCCCACGCCTGGTGGGCAGCGCTGTGGTCCAGGGCAGGGAGCGGGCCGAGGTACCCCCTCCCCTCGCCGCCCGCCCGGTAGACACGAGCTCAGGGGACCCCCACCCCCAGGAGGACCACCCGGGACCCGCAGAAGCCCCAAGGCCCCCCCCCAGCAGCAGCCCGGAGACATCCCAACGCCGGGCCGGCCAGGCGGAGTCGGAGGTCGGCACCTTCACCACCCTCAGCCAGTGGTCCCAGGGGGAGCACTCCCAGGGTGAGGCGCCGGGCTCCGAAGGCTCGGAGACGGACATAGAGGGTAAGCGGGCCCCCAGGGCAGGGGGGGGCACGACCAGGGGGCCGGTGGCAGGGGCGGGGGTGGGGGCCCTGCTGCAGGGGCCACAACCAGCCCCCTTCACCCGCTCCCCCCTCTCCCGCCCGCAGGACATGGGGAGCCCCAGGACCGGGCCAGCGAGACGGTGCAGGCCCCCGCGGAGGGCACAGGAGAGCAGGTGCCGGACCCAGGTAAGGCGGGAGGGCTGGGATTGCGGGAGGGCCCCCCGGGCGCCAGCCCAGGGGGGCCTCTGGCCTCAGTGGGGGAGGGGGGGCAGGGGGCCCCGGGACCCGACCCCGCTAGGGGACAGGGCCCTGCACTGACCCACCCGCCCATTTCCACAGGGCAGCCCCCGCGCGCGGCGCCTCCGCCGGCCGCAGCCCCAGCCCAGCGGATGCGGGAGTACCGGGCGCGGGTCCGCAGGCGCAGGGAGGAGCAAGCGGAGGACATCGTCCGCAGGGCGGAGGAACAGGGGGAGCGCATGATCGCCTCCGTGGACCGCATGGAGGCGGCCATAGAGCGGTCCATGGAGAAGGCCCTGGAGACAGACCGCCGGCTGGAGGCGGAGGTGCGCCTGGAGCGGAGGCGGGAGCGCCGGGAGCACCAGCGGCAGCAGGGGCTGCTCAGGGGCCTCCGGCAGGACATACAGGGCATGGTGCGGGAGCACAGTGCCAAGATGGACAGGTCCCACGACATTGGGACCTCCCTGCTCCTGCATGCGGGCACCATGTGTGCCTACGTGATGGCCGGCGCACCTCCGGGCGCCCTGCCCGCCCAGGTCCCCATGCCGGGCCCCTCGGCGCCCCCGGGCCCAGCCCTGCCGCCCCTGGCGCCCCCCCGGCCCCAGGGCCCTCGCATGCGCCTCCCAGTGCCCCCGGGCCTCCGGAGGGTCCAGCCCCCCCGGGGCACGACCGGGGCACCGGGCACAGCTGCCCATCCGCCGCCCGGCCCCCTGCCGGGGCCGGGACCGGCCCAGGACACGGCAGGGGACACGGACAGTGGGGGGGAGGGGAGCTCCCAGAGCTCGGTGGGCCCAAGCGGCCGCACGAGGGGTCGGCCCAGGAAACGCGGGGGGATGGTGGGAAGGGGGGGGAGGGGGAGGGCCACATGAGGGCGGGTGGTGGACGGGGTCACGGGGACGGGGGTGGGGAGGGGGCACAGGGTGATTGTGTGCACTGTGTGGGCAATAAAGTGTTGTAAAGAGACAGTTGTCCCCGGCCCGTTTGTGGGGGGGACAGGGCTGTGGGACCGCGTGTACAGGGGCATGGGCACGGAACGGGGGGTGGGGCCCCCAGGGGCGGGAAGGCCCTCACAGCGGGCCCCCCCGGGCGATGTGGGTTGCAAGGGCGTTCCGGATCCTTTTGGCATACCGGTACTCCCGGGGGTTCCCTGCGTTCACGTACAGGGGAACAGGACCGGGGGGCCGGTGGGGCTCGGGGTACTCCAGGGCCGCCCCCTCGGTCTCGCACACATTGTGCAGAACGCAGCAGGCACCGATCACCAGGGCGGAGGTGGGGACGGTGAAGTCCAGGCGGCCAGCTAGACTCCTCCAGCGCTGCTTCAGGGCCCTGAAGGCACGCTCCACCACGGTCCGGCTCGCACACAGGCGGGTATTGTATACCTGCTCCGCAGGGGTGCTCGGGACAGGGTAGACCTTCATCAGCCAGCGGGTCAGGGGGTAGGCGGGGTCCCCCAGGATGCAGGGGGGCATGGGAACACCCTCGATCCACCTCATGCCCATGTCCGCGAAGTCCCCCCGGTACATGCGGGCATAGAAGGGGGAGATGGTCATGATCCTGGCGTCGTGACTCCGGCCGGAGTTGCCCGTGTAGATGTCTATGAAGCGGGCCCGGTGGTCCACCACCCCCTGCAGGTGCAGGGAGTAGTATCCGTGCCGGTTCACATACTCCAGGGCCTCCCCCGCGGCCGGGCGCAGGATCTCGATGTGTGTGCCGTCCACGGCTCCGATGCAGTTCGGGAAGCCCCCGGCCGCGAAGCCAGCCATCACAGCGCCCTGGTCCAGGAGCTGGATGGTCCTGTCGAGGAGCACGCCCTCCACAGCCTCGCACACATCCCGCACGATGCAGGCGACCGTGCTGAGCCCCACCCCGAAGTGCTGGGACACGGAGCGGCAGGAGTCGGGCGTTGCGAGGGCCCAGACCCCTATGGCCACCCGCTGGACCATGGGGATGGGCTCCCGCATGGAGGTGTGCTGCCGCTCCAGCCAGGGCGTGAGGAGCTCCGCTAGGCGCAGCAGGGTGGCCTTGCCCATCCGGAAGTGGGACCCCCACTCGGCCTCCCCCCAGTGGGCCTGGGCCCGCTCCCACCAGGCCTGGGGCCGCTCCGTGACCCATAGGCTCCGCGCTATGGGCATAGCCAGCAGCGCTGCCCGGCGGAGGGTCTGCGTTGCCCAGCGGAACCGCCTCGCGGCCCCTCGGAGCGCAGCGGGCCGGGTGAGGCTCCGGCAGGCGGCCAGCCACGCCCCCCAGGCCCGGCGCCGAGCCCTGAGCCGGCCACGGACTCTCCTGCGGGCCTGCTGGCCCCGGAGGCGCACGCCAGCCCGCAGGGCCAGGACATAGCGCAGGCGGACGGCCAGGTGCACCCTCTCGGTCAGGAGGCACAGCTGCTCAGTGTGGTCACGGTGCCACTCAGCCGCGAGCGCGAGGAACATCCAGTTCCCACCTGCCCTATCGCGCTCCATGGTGCTGGGGCCCCGGTGGGGGCTGGGAGCGCTTATGCCGGCCCGGTGCTGGTGGCCCCGCCCGGGGGTCGGCCTCGCGGCCCTGCGCGCGCCCTGTGCCGGTGCATTCCGGCTGCTCCCGCCCCCAGCACCCCGGGCCCCCTCCCCTCGCTGTTTGTAGCGGGATGGCCTTGAAGGTGCGATTAGGCAGACAGAGAGCTCGCTGTTGTTCTCTGCAGCTGTGCCGGGCCCGCACCCCACGCCTCGCTCTGTTGTGCTACAATGTTGCGGTGCGGGCCCGTGTTCCCTGTCCCGGGGGCCGGGCCGAGCCTCTCCCGGCCCTGGGCAGTCTGTGTGCCCTCCGGGCTCCGTGTCCCATTCCCTGTTGTGCTGGACCATGGCTGGCTGCCCATCCATGGGGCTCCCGCTGTCCGGCCCCCAAGGGGCCCCCCATATCTGGGCCTTCCGCGAGACCATGTCTCTGTGCGACCTGTGGCACACCCCTGCCGTGCAGCTGCTCCTGGCCGGGCCGGGGAGCCGTGCAGGTGCCTACGAGAGCCTGAGCTCCGGGCTCCGTTACTTTGGCCATGTGGTGAGCGCCCGTGATTGCCGGCTGCATGCGGAGGCCCTGGGGCTGGCTCGTTTCCCCGAGGGGCGCATCCCGGAGGTGCTGTGCGCCCATGTGCCCTGGAGCGCCTCTGAGACCGTGTCAGCGCTGGTGGTGTGTGGTCTGGGCGCCTACTCGGAGTGCCTGGCCGAGGGTGGCCCTGCCTTGGCCGTGAGCTACTTCTCCTGTGTTCACGGGGCCCGTGGGTACCAGCGCACCCGTGGGGCGGCGTTCCAGCGGCTTCTGGAGCTGGGGCATCTTCCGTGGCCCCCTTCTGCTGCCTGCTGTGTGCCGGAGCCCTCCGCGGTGGAGATGTCATCCCTGTTGGCGGTGTGGGCGCGTGTGGATGTGCAGCTGGCCCTCACCATGCCCGATCCCTTCGAGGCCTACTACCTGATCGCCCACTACATGTCCTTGCAGGGGTACCGCCGGGGCATGCTGCACTGGCCCCACCTGGTCCACCGGGCGGGCCACCCGGGCCCTCGGGCCAGCGGGGCCCCCGGCAGCGGCCCGTGAGCCCCGCGTCGCTGGCCTGCCCCCCCCGGCGTGGTGCCCCCGTGTGGGCTCCCGCCCCGGCCCGGGGGGGGGGCCTGGTCCCCGCTGGCCGCTCCCGACCTGCGGACCCCACCTCGGTGAGCTCCCGCCCGCCTCGCTGCTTGCTGCTGCCCCTGGCCGTGGTCCTGGGCCCCCTCCATCCCCGTGACTCCGTGGGTGCTGCCTGAGCGTCGCTGGTGCTGCGGAGGAGCACCGCTGGACCCGGCTGCCCTGCCTGTGCCAGCCTTTGACTGTGGGGCCCCCTTCCTCCTCCTCCTGGCGCCCCTCCGCCGGCCTCGCTGTGCTTTGGGGGCCCCCAACGTGCCTTGCTCCGGGGGTCCCCCCCCCCCTCCGAGACTGCCTCTGTTCCTGTGGGGGCACCTCCTTGGACTGGACTGGACTGGGGTGGTGTGGGGGTTGCTGCTGTCCGTGCCTTGCCCCGTGGTGGTGCCCCCCCCCTCCCTGCCGGTGTTCCGGGTGGGGCGTTCCGGGCGCCCCTTCCCCCCTTCCCGGCCTTTCCCTGGTGTGAGTGTGTGTGCCCGGGCGTGTGGCCGTGCATTGTGCCCTGCTGCGGGACCGCTGTGTGAGCCGGCTGTCAGCCTGTTCTCGCTCTTCCCCCCTCCCTTCCCGTTTCCCTTGTGTGGGCGTTCCCTTGAGTGCCTTGTGGCTTCGTTTGCCCTCAGTCGGCCATGTCTGTGTCCCGCCCCTGCCCGGTGCCTTGTGGGGGTTTAGCGCCCGCCGGGGGTTCGGCTGCACGTCTGTTGTGCTGCCACGGGCCGTGATGGTGCGGCCCGGTTCCGGGCCGTGGTCCCGTTCCCGGCACGTCTGTTTGGGTCGTTTTCGAACCCCCGGGCGTGGTTGCGCTGTTCGCCCCCCCTGGTGGTTCGCTGTGGTGAACCGGCCGCCCGTAACGTCTGAAAGTACCCTTTGTATATTCCTTCTAGGTAGATTTGGGGATCAATGTATAACTATGGTGTGGTGGCGGTGGCTCTTCTTCTTGTTTACAGTGTGTTGTGAATTCACTTACTACGCTGACATTTTATGATATTGTACTGGACATTTATTTCCAAGATAATGAAGGCTCTGTCTAGAAGAATGACATTGGTTATGGAGTCTCCTTTGGGCAGCCATTTAATTGTCTCTGGTTCAAAAGCAAGCTTTCGTCAGTGATTCTAGAGTCAGATTTGGTAGCCCTCTTTCTAGCTCAGAAACTCCTCTTTCTAAAGACACATGACCTTGTGAAACATGTGATGCAGAGCCACATCACTGGCAGGAGGGGGCAACAGATACACATTTTTATTTTTATTTTTTGCTTTGGTTCGATCTCAAATGAAATTCTGGAGGATGTGTTCCCTTTTTCTTACATTTCAGTCTAAAAAAATAATAATCTTGAAATATCAGAATTTTCCGTTGGATGGAAATTTCATTTTTCAAGTAACTGATTACTTGAAGTTACAGCTTACTGTATCTAGCCTGAGAACAGAGGTTCTCATACTATGGGTTGAGATCTCAAGTGGGGTCATACAGTGTTTGGATGAAGTCATGAGCCCAACCAATATTTTATAAACTTTACATATCTTTGTTGCTATCTTGGGTTACGGAATTATATACAAGTTTCAAAATAGCACCACAGGCAAGAACTTTGGAAAACACTGGCTAAGAAACTGTCAGAACCCTCTGCCCCCAACCCCACCCAGATTATGTAGCCAGATCAAAATAACGGTGCTTTACTCAGCATTCAAAGATGTGCCGGGGCCAACTATGGATGTGCCGGGCTGTCTGATGGCAGGAGGGGCGGGGTATTAAATTGAAAAAGAAATAAATAAAAAACGACATACGTTTTGGTGCTCTGTTTATATTCAGACAGTTTCTAAGCATGAACACAGTGAGTTCTTCTAGGGGGCTCACCACCTATTTAAGGAAACACTGACCAATTCTAATACACTATACCACTCCTTCCTAGTTGTTCAGATCTCGCTTTATAAACTCAGGTTAATTATTGAGATAAACACTCAGGAAACAAGAGTATATTTAGTTTCTGTGGGAAGGGAAGGCACCTAGAAAGAGAAACAAACCAAGCTTAAGCCAGCCTCTTACCCCTCTACAGTGTGTTCTGCACAAGAAAATGCTAATTGTCTCTAAAACTTTTAGTAGCAATGTCAGAAGCAAGGAGTTCAGACTGCTTTTGTTAACGTATCTTTTTTTAATTGCTGTCTTTCTGCAGTAGTGTTAGGGGAAAAGGGGAAGTAAAATGGCTGAAGATTGTGGTGCTTCTAAGTTTTTGTAATCACAGTGAAGTGAAATGTGTTTAAGCTTTGTAATGTTTCTGTGCTCTGCATAGTATGTCTTCCACCAAGGTGCTAATTTCCTTGCCTCCAGTGACAAAAAATAAAAGCGACACTTTCTTAAACCCAGCTGTTAGGGTATCAAAGGAAACAAAATGAAAGGAAGAAATGAAGTGAGCACACTGTATAAAGGGAAAACACACAGAGTGATAATGAAATGAAAAATTACACCAGAAAATGGAAATTAGTGGATGAATGGAAACAGTGAGATGACAATTTCGAGTCACCGGCTTAAAATTCCTACATAATATGACTTTTTGCGGTCATGTCAATCAGCGTTAAGACCTGTTTTCCTCTTTAATGGAAGCAGAAAATGATGATATAGAACCACCGAAATCCAGATATTTGAGCTCACATGAATACAACACCTCGCAGTCTGTCTCCGGAAATATTTACTTCTCAGCAAGGCGCTTTGCAAATGATTGTTAGCACAAAGTGACTGTCCTTCCAGCTAAGCCTGCCCAGCATATATTATATTGTTAGCATCAACTACAGTCTCACCAAAAGCCCTTGTTAACTTCTGGGTTTATTGCCCATTGTATGACATATGTGGAAACATCTCCAGGTTTGTATTTAAAAGAAGGCAGTAGAAATATTGTGGTATTTCTTTCTAATGGACAATTCCTTTTCTAATGCCTTTACTTTACAACACTGTTACTATTGCAATACTTTTGCCAATGATGAATATTGCTGATTCCCTCCTTGAGCACATTGGAAATTTTAAAAGTCAAGTGTTTTCTTCCCTTTGGGGGGAGAGAGCATGAGGTCTGTAGTATTGGTAGAAACCCGTTTATTGATACATTTAAAGTTTATGGGTGACTTTACAGATTACGGATGACAGCAATCAACATAGGCTGTAATTTCACCAAACAGAATCAAAGCTATGCAGCCACACAAGCACAGAGCCCGAAGCAACTTGCAGGTTATCCAAACAGCTCTCTTTTCAGAAGGTTTCTTTCTTTCATCCTGTTGCCGTTGGTCAAAAGATCCAGATCACATGACACACTGAATAAACTTTGTCAAGATCAGCTATGTTTTGAGTTTTCTCTATATCTAATGCTCCCCTGGCTCAGCTCTGTTCACAAAGACCTTCACTTAAGAGTCCTAGTGAATGTAAGTCTCCTTTTCAGAAAGGTTATCTGAAAGAATACTACCTATGCTCAGTGTCCGTGTGCTGGAGTCCATGCTGTCTAACATGACAAAGGAAATTAGGAGAGCTGCTCTAGTGGTAAGGGGCTCAGCTTTTGCCATACTCAGATTTTTTGCCGGATCAGGGAGATTGGAGTATGAATTAGCACTAGACGTTTTTAACAGCAAAGTTTCATCGACATTTTTGTTTGGTGCTGAGCTCTGGGCCCCTCTCACAAACATTGATATAGACACTACTCAGTCCCAGTTCTTCCGTGCTCTGGTTTGTGCCCCCAAGGGTACCCCGAGTAGGGCTGATGCGGCAGGAGCTGTTACCGCGCCGCGATTCCATTCCACCATATCAGAATTGCCTGCGCCACACCACGGATTTTCTGCGGACATTCCGCTAATTCCGCCGGCATTCTGCAAATTGCGGAATTGCAGAAAAATTGTGGAAACTGTCGGAAAACCTCTGTTCCACTATTTTATGGTGCTGGCGGAATGGCGGAAGTAGCGAAAATGTCATGTTTCCACTATTTTGCGAAGCCTGTGGAAATAGCGGAATGAAATTAGCAGAACTGCGGAAGTAGTGGAATGAAACTAGCGGAATGAAAGCCTCTGCTACGCTGTACCACTAATTGCGGAAATGCTGTTTCTGGCGGAATTAGCTACTGCTGCGACATCTACAGCCCTAACCCCGAGAGCTGCAGTCCAGATGGAACTTGGGCAAAGGAGTTGGTATTATGTGGCTTGGGCGCGTACTCTTAAATTTTGGAATAGCATTACCAGATTGCCTGGTGTTGGATTGTTGATATTTCTGGCAGCAGATAAATATAAGAGTCAGTGGTTTCACAAGGTAGAAACCCACCTAAATGGGCTAGGTCTTCCAAAAGATTATTTACTGAGGAAAGGATCTCAAGCTGCCAGGGCTGAATTCCAACAGAGATGATCTGATATAAACTTACAGGAGGAAGTGGCTAGAATTAGAGCTTCTCCACATATGGGTGATTACCTGTCATGCATCCCAAGGGGGCTGCGCATTGCAAACTATTTTTCTCTTTCATGCTCTTCAAGAGGGAAAAGGCTTTACCTGGTGACGAGGTTTATTGCACTTGCCACCATGCTGTTGGAGGGTAGTTACGGAGGGTTGCTGTTTTTCCAGCGCTTATGCTCATTTGATTGTGTGGAAGTGGAAACCACTTCCCATGTCCTGTTAAAATGCCATCTCTATGATGATATAAGGGCAAAATTCCTTAATTCTTTTTTGGGGAAGTTTCCGGGTAGGTCGGATACCTTTTTACTTCAGTTAGCTTTGTCCGATCAGGCTAATGATGATACTTTGAATGTTATTCATTTTTTTTTATACAGGCAATGACTCTTAGGCAGGCTTTTCTTAATTATAGATTACCCCTGGGTGAAGGACCATGATACTGATATTAATTTGTATTTTATTTGTATTAAGATTTATTTTAATTTACATTTAGCTAATGATAGTTTTTAATGTAAGTTGTTTTGTTTGTGTTGTATTGTTATTGTCATTGTTGTTTTGTTTGTCATACACAGTACGTAATGACTTTGATTACACTTAATAAACTGAATTTATTGATTGCCAAAAGGAAGCAATATTAATAATTTCCCATTGTTACAACATTTATATCCCAATCATAACAAAATTCTTCTACCTGTTCAACGGATCAGGTTGGGGAAATCTGTGTCCCTCAAAAGAAGTTCCTGGACTTCAAGGCCCACTGTACCATTTCCGATTTGTTTATGGTACTTAACCAGCCCCTTGATGCCATAGTGTTTGAGTAACCTCACAAATCCTGTGAGGTAGGAAAGTATTGCTGTCCCCATTTTAAAGATGGAAAACTGAGGCACTGAGAGAGACTATGGGTGTTTTAAACAAGATGCTACCATGCATGGCTACCCAGGAGCTACTCATCTGACTGCCCCTCTGAAGGTAGTGTTGGGGTACTGTGTGCTCCTGTGAGCCATGTAGCACACACTCATGGCCACTGTCGAAGCATTGCCGAGAAATCCAAAGTGCTTCCTGCGGGGAAAACCAAAAGGTGTATGGCAACTGGCATCCACGCATCCCCTGCCTGTATGAACTGGGGCGAGGAGGCCAGCTATGCCACCAGACTGGTCTGCTGCTTGTAGGCACTGTGAGCAGGGGCCATGGCCTTTGTAAGTCACAACAACTGGCTGAGAGTGCTGGAGAGCCTGGCTCCCCAACGCTCGCTCTGGGACATGTTCATTTCAAAGGCCGGCCTAGCACCCTTTCCCCAGACCCTCCCCCATGGTCTGTTTCAGGGAGAGTGCGAGGCAGCTGCCATGATAGTCATGCTGGGAGCCGCCCATTAGAACTGCTCCCCATGCACTCCACCTGGGTGAGTGATCCGCTGCAGTGCTACTCAGTGGCCATGGACACCCCACCCTCAAGCCTCGCTTGTTTAAAAACACCTGATATGGCATAGGAAGCTGGCAGCAGACTAGAGAATTATACTTGGTTCTAGCAAGCCACAGGCCAATAGACAATTCTGTCTCAGTTGCCTCATGCTCTTATATCTTGGATAGCTGGAATGGAATGGTTCAGATATATACCACTGGGTGGAAACAGGGAACATAACCAGACTGGCTGCATGTCTTTATAGAGACTAGGAAGAATGAGTGTTTCCTGGGAAACAGAGAGAAGCAAGATGTCAACTCCCAACCATGTCCATAGTAATGAGAGAGACAACTAGCTATCCCAGTGGTTGAAATTATATTTGCTTTAGGATTTTCAGCTGGGATTTCCTCATACTTGGAACAAAAAGCAGGGGTGAAAGCTAGCATTTCTGACTGCAGTGCTGTTGGCTTGGTGGGAGACCCTCTAAAACCAGAGCACCATTGTCTGAACCAGCTCTGCAATTTTCAGATGGAGAGAGAGATTACCTAAAAACCCATTCTGCTAGATTCATCACAATAGTTGAGATCAGCTGACACTCCCTGGCTAACATATAAGTCTGAAATATAAGTACTGCAATGGAGCATCATCTCTGAAATTCATGTTCCCCATTGGTTGACTGAGCTCAAAAAGTTGTGCACTGGAAATATCTTCAGGCATTGAGGGAAATTTCCTCACTTGCCTGTTTGTTTAGCAAAGTATTAATGATGAAGCTGTGTTCCTTCTACTAGGTGGGAAATAGTCAGCTGACTATTCAGCTGATTTAGTCCAACATAAGCACTGATTCACTTTGTCCACCATGGCATTTCCAAATCTTCCATCAACACTGGAGTTCACCATGTCTCCAAGAGTATTGTGAGATACACTTTGGGTTGGAGAATAGGGTTTTGCTTTAGTGCTTGTTGACTTTGCAGTGGAGTAGCAGAAGCTGGGACAGAATTGTTTATAATCCTATTTTACATCATTCAACCTATCAACAATCCTGCAAGATAGGTCTGTGGATGGGTCTTGGCTCTCAACCGCTGATGGAGAGCCTCTAGGGAATTAGCTCTGCCCGCCACATGAAATTCTCCACTGTTAGTTGGCCCTATGAGCCTGTTTTCCACATTGGCCCTTTGAGCTTATTTCTTGGTTTGGCCCTACTTGGCTCTTATAATATAGTCTTTGGCTCCTCCTGGAGCTAATGCTCAAACCCAACGCTTTCTGGGCGCATAACAGTCTTGGTCCCCTCAGGGATTGACAGTCTATTTGACCCTTCTCTGGGCTTTTGACAAATTCAGCCCCTCTCAGACTAATAGAATATTTGGCTGTTGGTAGGCCAAAATCAACAGTTGGCACTCTCAGGGCAAAAAGTTCAACACAGCCCTTTGCTAGGGTTATTTGTCTCAGGTCTCCCCTCTCCCCTTACAACTCACCCGATTCACTGAGTATGGGGCTTCTCAAATAAGCAGGTCCCCAGACTTAAAAGCCAAACAAAATAAGCCTCCTTGGCTTTCCACATAAGTCCATGCAACTCTTCAGTCTTCTTTAAACAACAAAGTCCCAGGACAGGGCCTGAGGCCTCTTTGTCCTTATGCCAAGTTCAATATAGATCCCACCTGCATTTTTCCACACTGTGAGTATGGGTGGTTCAACTTTACAGTGGCCCAAGGACTAGAGATTCTTCCCAGGCTGGTCAAGGAGCTTCTCAAACTGTTTGGCTTGGTGGCTGAACTCACCTCCTCTCAATCCCAGATCCTTCTGGCATCTGCCAGCTCTGCCCACTTAACTGCTGGTTCTGGGCTCTCTTAAGCTCCTTCTTTACTTGTGATTGGTTTTCCTAAATCAGGAGGGAAACTGCAGTCACATCCTATCTGCCTAATTACTAATTGGTAAGCTTCCTAGCTAATAAGGCAGCTGTGGGCTAAAACCATGCTGCTTGCAGGCTCCCTTTTAGCTCTGCTTGCAGGCTCTCTATCTGTTTGTTCTGGGACTTCTACTCAATCTGCCACAAATAGGGATGGGTGAACGTGGTTCGGAAGTTCAGAGTTCGGACCAAACTTCCGAACCGAACTCGAATTTCAAACCGAACTGAACCGAACCGAATTTCCGAACTCCGTTCTGTTCGCCCATCCCTAATGGCAACACACACCAAAAACCCTGGTTTTGAATGGCCGAACTTGGTTTGGAAGTTCGGAATTCGACCGAACTCGGTCTGTTCGGTCGACTGAACCGAACTTCTGAACCGAACTTGAATTTCAAACTGAACCGAATTTCCGAACTCGAATTGAACTGAACCGAACCGAATTTCCGAACTCCGTTCTGTTTGCCCATCCCTAGCCACAAAGTCATTATTGTCACCAGACTGAGATCTGAGGCTGAGACAGAGTCTTGCCAGAAGCCACCCAGTGAGTTTATGGCTAAGATGAGATCTGAACCCTGGTTTTTCAAATCCAAGTCTAACACCTTATCCATCAGGCTATGCTGGCTCTAAGTGAGGCTAACAGGAGGGGGGAAGGGCAAAGTGGTGCATAGATCTTGATGGGGCCATGCTCACTGTGTGAACGAAGAGACATTGCAGCATGACATGTTCCATATCCACTCTCCTCAAGCTTGATAGACTGTATCTGAGCGTAAGGCTAGAATCTGAAACACAGATATTATAGGCACAAATTCTTCATCTAATGCAACAGAAATTCAGTATTCCAGTTTCCACAGCAAGTTTAAGCTTACTGCCTTGGAAATAGGCTCTAAGCTGAAATATCAGTGTGTTTTCAGCTCTCCCGCTTATTGAAGAGAATTCCTTAATTAAAATATGAGTCCTCATTTTTATGCCTTTGTGGTTTAAAACTCCTAATTTTTCAGCAGTTGTATTTGATGCAGCTAAGTGGAATTTGGGTTATTTCAGTTTATGGAATAAGCTGCAAACTTTTTATGGCAGCAAATGGTTCCTCGTATCGGTCACAGCGTACAAACCACTTACTTCAGAGTAGTCCTATTGGCTTTACTGGAACTACTTTGGAATAAGTGGTTTCCCAATTGCAGCTCTACAGATGTCACTGACAGGACTCCTTGAGTATGTTGCAGCTGCACCAGGAGGAATAAGTGGTTGACATGGTGGTCCCAAATTATTTCTTTATTATCTCTAGGACCAAGTACTAAACAACTTACAAAGTTAAAAATCCCTTCAAAGCCAATAGGAGTTTGCTCCTCAGTAAGGAATAAAAATAATTTAATGATTTGGGTGTAAAACACTAGCAAAGTACTTTTTAGTTTTCACAGGTGTACATAATTAATTACTCATCTTGGCACTAGAAAATCAGGCTGAAGAGTTGAGGTCTTCAGGGACTAAGGCTGTTTTTATACAGGCACAGCTGGGGGGCAGGTCCATTTGCGCCAAGTGCAGCACCCACAGATATCCAGTGAGGAGAGGAGAAATCAAACAGGCTGGGAATGGTGTGCATTGGGTGTGCGCCCGTACCCACACACCGCCCACTACTGCCCCAGCATTGAGAATCCTGGATTTCCCCCCAATGCTCCGTACGTGGGCATGAGTGGGGGGTGCGTGGGTCACAGGAACATGCGACTGTGAGGGAATGGGAAAATAGGACCGAGGGACTGAGGAAAGGTAGCAAGTCCACACCCAGACACACACCCACACACTCGTTAGGCAGCAGATATTCACCTGGACAACAAGCCCATAGGATCGTAATTGGGTTCTGGAGCGTATGCCCCCAGCCTGGATCATCACAGGGCCGCAAAGAGTAGCACAGTGCCTCAAGAGCACAAAACCCAGGCACACAGGGAAAGAGAGGGAGTAACAGGGATGTGAAGGGTGGTGGGTAAGGGGGCGCGGTTCCCTGGTAGGGGGCAAGGATAGGACACTCACACAGGAATGGGACCAGGTTTTGTGAGGGGTAGGAATTACAGGACGGTTTCCCACGTATGCACCCATAAGCCACTCTTTCCCCACATGTGCACACAAACGCTCCCAAGCCACTCACCCAGTTGTACTCTCGTTCACTTCTCCAGTCACACCCACGGTCCGTCACAATCACAAGTTCAAGTCAAGTTCAAGTCCAAGTTCACACCAAGCCAAAGTGAAGAGGGGCCAGTCTCACAGGCACAAGCAGTGATCACTGGCAAGGCCTAGAGGGAAGTGATCTGCTTTTATTGCCTGCTGAATGCAAGGCATGCAGAAGCTCTGATCGTCGGAGTGGGGGTGTAGGGGGTGTGGCGACGGCGGTAGGGCGTTTCTAGCCCTCCCATGTGGCTCTGTTGTTTGTGCTGGAAGGGCTGCCGTACCTGCAGAGCCCCTTCCAAGCACTTCCGGTTTCTCTGCTGGCTGCAGCTTCACCTCCGTCGGCGCTGTGCTAAGTTGTCAAGTACATCAGGTATTTCATCTGGTTTGGTTAGAGTGCTCAGCAATCTTTTGATATGTGGGTGTATTAGATGAGAAAAAGAAAACTATCCCAGCCTCCCTGTGGATGGAGAATCTCAGGTCCCACTTGGGAATCAGGCTCTTGTTTTATCTGAAGTGTAGAAAATCACATTGTTAGCACATGCATGAAGAGGTAGTGGAATTGTTAAATTGTGTGGATACTATTAGACAAGAACAGGTAGAGGATTTCCCTGAAACTCAAAAAGAATGTGATAGGGAAGGCAGTGCCCAGAGGCTGGTTATCTTTGGAAAGGGAAGAACAGAAAAGGACAAGTCAGAGTAATGTTGAGAG
Organism: Sphenodon punctatus; assembly: GCA_003113815.1. NCBI lineage: Eukaryota > Metazoa > Chordata > Lepidosauria > Sphenodontia > Sphenodontidae > Sphenodon > Sphenodon punctatus. The sequence continues at coordinate 1,431,980 of QEPC01013055.1, forward strand.
GGCCCATAGCAGACTTGGAGGAGAATGGAAAAGGTAATGATTCAGAAGATTGAATACTGTTGTTGCAATAGTCTCATAAAAACTTCTATTAGGGTGTTTGCTTTTTTTGACCATAGATCCAGTGCTGATCAGATTCAGGGTGCAGGCCTCCACCTACAGAAGTTAATGGTGGAAATCCCATTCACTTTAATGGGGGAAGATTGTCCTGTCAGTTTGAAGCGTCAGAGATTCTGAACTACCCCTGCACAAGTATCAGTTAGGTTGGTCCGCCCTCAGGGATTCATGGAGCCAGCTGGATTCCAGAACTCTTTGGAAGAGTTACCCTCTGTCCTTGATGGTCACTCTGTTCATGGTCTGATTGATCTATGGAATAGCACCTTGGCGTTGGCCATAGACACAGTGGCTCCTGGGCATCTTCTTCATACACTTCGGCAGTGGTTGACCGGCCCCTGTTCAAGAAACTGACATTGGACACTAACTCCTTGGCCAAGTTTGGCCTCATCTACAACCTGCCCTCACAGGGTAAGGTCGTGGAGCAGGTGGTTGTCGGCCATCTCCAGGTGCACCTGGGTGCTACTGAATTCCTACCAATCTGGTTTCTTGTCTAGGTATGACACTGAGGCCACTTTTACACATGACAAAAGTGGGTTCTTATAAATGCTTGAGATAATACTGGGTGCTATAAATGCTGGAGTTTTGTAATGTGTGAACGCGCTGTCCCCTTTTTATGCAGCAAGATCTCGCAGCCTTGTAAGAATTACATCTGGTGGGTCTTACAAGGCTGCGAGATCTCGCAGCATATAAGGGGAATAGTGGCAGCTTAATTGGACTGTGCCATGCCACAATGACTATGGGTAAAAAGCCAGACGTGTGGGTAGTGTGGCCTGGGGAGGGACACCGAACTACGCGTCTGTGGCCAGAGAGCCATCCCGCTGCCTTCATGGCCTGGGTAGGGTGAGGAGCTAAACAAACGTGCAGGTTGCTGGCCCCACCCCCGCAATGCTCCCAACACCCTGCCCCGTGCCATGATGACCAGCCATGGTGTTTGGCCATGACAGCCCCTACCCCAAGATTCACTAGTTGCTAAGATTCACTTGATTTACTAAGATTCACTAGTATTCCTTACACAACCTTTGGCGGGACTGAACACACATGCTAGCTCATGTGGGCAGCCCTTAACCTGGGCTGTGTTCTCAGAGATTTTCCAAAGATGCATCCTGGTCTAGCTGCCGACTCACCCTGGAGCAGTCCCAGGCTAACATCTGGTTGTGTGTAAACAGATGTGCTGGTGGGTCCTGGCCCATAGCAGACCAAAGTGAGCCACCGGCACATCTGTTTTTACCCTATGTGAGGCTTGTGGGCCCTTATCTTGCTGCTGTTGCAATCTTCTTTAGGATCTTGATTTTCAAATGGTGGCTGTTCAACACTTTTTGAAAATCAGGCACTTAAGATTCACTAGTTGCTTTTGAAATCCTCAAATTGACTTGCTCAACCTTTGACAAGATGAGAGTGAGGCATAGCACTGTATTTTGCTAGCCCATTTGCAGGTGTAAAATTTGTCTTCTCATTACTAGTCTGTAATAATGACATGATCCTGCAATGTACTGTGGTGTTAGGGCCTGTTCTTATAAACATTTTCTCTGAAGTAATTTCCCCTTAATTTGCTGTAACTGTGCTTTTCTTCACATGGACATAGTGTTAAAAGCAAAGTAGGGGGTTGCTTCCTTTCCCCTGCCTCCAGGATATGCATTGCAGGGTTAAGTGATCTTGTGAACAAAGGAAAGGTGTTAAATGTCTTTATTAACATAGAGTCATTCATACAGCCACTCATTTCCAAAGTAGTTTTCTCATGGGTATTTTCTTTGAAAGTCTGAATGCTTGCAGTGTGAAGTAAGAACCACAAGTGGGATTAGCCTGTTGGGATTAGCAAATGGGATTAGCCTGTTGTGTGAACATAGCCACATTCCACATACTTAGTTCAGTGGGAGTTGAGGGCACTCAAAACCATGCCTGTTGTAACCTGTCTACAGGATGAACCTGAACAACATTTGTGCAAGCATCTCCACATTAGTGCACAAGTGTGTTGGCAGTGGTTTAGCCCTACAAGCAAGGAGAAGTGAGTCTTCTCAACTGCAGGGTACTGGATACTTAAAGCTCCTTTACACATATTTAAAATAAATTATGCATTTCCACTTGACATCTGTATCTTAAATAATTCAGCTAGTTTAAATTCTGACTAAATATCTTTTTTCCCTATAATTTATAAAATCTCTTGACAGACAATAAAGAGAAATAAACCAAATGTTCACGCTGAGGAGGGGATTTTTGTTTTTGTTTTTTCCCCCTTTCAGGGGATGTTGTGGAAGGAACATCAGGAGAGGAAATGCCACACATGCTAAATGCACTACTAATTTATTCAGTGTTACAGAACTGTGTCAGCATAGGTTGAACATTTTGAGATGAATGAGGTACATGATTCATATATTTAATAGCTTGTTTACAAAGTGGTAGTATAAAATATTGCATGACTCTTATTTTTTCCCCCCTGCCTGTTTAATTGCTTTTTTCTGACATCTTTGCTGGAACTGACAATATTTCTGGTTGTGGGCAAAGAGGCACTTTGGTCTTCCTCCTGCTTTACGTATCTTTAAGGACCTGAAGTCTGCAGGGAGGTGAAATATTCCCCACTGTTCTGCATAACACTCTTTGGGGATAATGACTGCAGTGGTCTGTCAACTTTCTCCAGAGGGGAGGACCAGTTACAAAAGGTAAATACTTGCCAGGACAAACTTCTCTTCTTCTTTATTGCCCTCTCCCCACAACACATTTGCTTCAGGATATCACAGCAGCGGATTCCGAGCGGATTCCTGTTAAATGCTGAAATTTACTTCAAAAAGGGCATGGCAAGTAGAACTGGGGGAAGGTAGGAGGGTTAAGTTCCTCCTTTTCTTAGAAGGTTTTCAAAAACTTTAGCGTTGGGTCAAAATTTCAATTCAGATACAATTTTCACACATGCTGTGAATTTTGATCGTCACTGAAAAGGTCTGAAAGTTCGGGAAAATATTCAACCAGCTGTAATGTCAACTACTTTGGGTGGTTGGAAATGGATGTGAATGTTGTCTTGTACACCTGGTCTGTTCTATGAATCTTTTGTCTAATCACTTAATGAATTTGATTAAATTACTTTGCAAACCATACATTTGACCTATGCTGACGGATTAAGGGTAAAAAAAGACATGATGGTGGTCTGGTTTGGCCCTCGAGTCACTGGCACATCTGTTTTAGCACTGCCAGATGTTTTGCCTACTGCCAGATGTTTTGCCTGTTGGCCTCGGAAAATCTCTAAGGTCACAGCCCGGGCTAAAGCCCACTCGAATGGACCAAAGTGGACTAGCATGTCTGTGCACCTCAGCATACCCACCCGGGCTGGAGGCCACCGTGACTGCCCATCATGGTGGGGTGCTGAGAGCACCGCATGGGTGGGGATGGCCGCCTGCACAGTTGTTGTACTCTTGGCCCTACCCGGACCGTGCAACAGGTGGGATGATTCTGCTCTCTGGCTGTGCGCACATCAGTTCTGTTGGTATATGCAACATCCACAAGTTAATGCCTACTGTACCTCGCTGATGGAAGCAGCATCACAGCAGACGGTATTGGCAAAGGAATTCTAAGTTGCAATAAGCCACACGGAGGCACACTAGCAATACCAGTAAAGGATGTGCTGTATGTACCTGGCTTAGAGGGAGGACTCCTATCCGTTAAATGCCTAACAGAGAAAGGGCTCACCGTCAAGTTCCAGGGTAATGAATGCACAATCCAGAAGGGAATAAGGGTCCTGGCCAGAGCCTATGCAGATGAGCACCTGTATCGCTTGAGTGCAACCAAGGAACAAACAGTTGAAATCAGCACAAGCTCAACTGAGATGCAGGAACAAACCCAATCACCTGCAGATGTTGAAATTAGAAGATCTACCAGGGAAAATAAAGGCAAACCACCCTGGCCTACAAAGCAAGTACCGACAGACTGTCTGAGCCATCAACATGGGAAGATGTCTTACAAACGTCAGAAGGGGAACACAACAAATGGACAAAGGCAGCTACAGAAGACATGGTAGGAGATGCCCTGACAAAACCTTTAGCAGGAGAGCACCACCAAAAGCTACTAAGTAAAATGGGTCTAGTAGGAATTTCTGTCTGTTGAGAAGGGGTGTTGGTATATGCAACATCCACAAGTTAATGCCTGCTGTAATAAGAAAAGTAATTGACTACAGGGCCACCAGATGGCGCTGCTAAGTTTATGTGTACATGGAAGGGAGATGGGGTTTTACAGTTGAATTCCTTTGTGTAACCACTCCTTCTTCCCTTCTTTCTCATTGTCTCAGTCTCCATTTTGTCTTCTTACTAGTTAGATGCAACTAAGGATCTGTGCCTGAGAAAGCTTAAGTAAAGTCCTGTTTTTAAACCTTCAGTTGCATTTGTCCTTACTCATTGTGAATCAGTTATTAATCTGCAACAAGTTCAGTGTCCCAGACTGTCCCAAGCAATGTTGCCCAGAATTTTCCAATCTGGGGGTTGCCAGCTGCATGTCTGTTTGTGCCCTAAGATTTTGTCTCTTTATATTTGAATATTTTCAGTAGGGGTGTTCATTTTGTTTTTGTTACTATAATAAAGAAAATGAAAAAGGGATTTATTTATTTTTGTTAAATTAAAAAATGAAAGAATATAATAATGAATAAATGAAAAAATATCCTTTCCTTATTATGAATTAATAGGAAAAACATGAAAAACACATTTTTGGCTTTAATTTTTTTTATTTTTCATCTGATTGTGATGATACATGGCTGGAGCATATCTCCAATAGAGAGCATTATGTGTGCCAAAGTTCAGAAAGAATGGATAAAGGAATCCAATTTTATAAACTGTAACATCTTTGTATTCCATACATTTTACATTAAATTTGGCACGATTGTATCTCAGACCGTCAGAATAATCTCTGCCAGATTGTTGAAGGATTTGATAAAGGGTCCAAATTTTATAATCAATTGAAGTTTCCTCTTGAAGACTTTTGTTTATGTAAATAGCACATGCAGTGCCATTCCGAGACAGACTTTGCAGGGAGTGGGCTGTAGAAGGGAGAGGGATCAGCCCACCAGACTGACAGACCCATTCACTGGCCAATTGCTGCATGCTTCCACCTTTACAGGAGGACCAATCACTGGTGGCTTCAAGGTGGGCATAGAGGGTAGATATAAGCTGTTGTTCTTTGGGCCTGCTCTTTGTTTCTGGATAGTTCTAGCTTTGCTCAGAGCATTTTCTCATACTTTGCTGGCAGGCTGTGTGTGTGTGTGTGTGGTGACAATTGTTCAGAAAAAATGTCACCCATATATCATTCTGTGCGGTGACCACCACAACCCTTCTTACACACTTATTACTGAGAAGTTGGAAGCATCTGCTTAGGAAAGATCCAATAAGGGATTCTCTTATGTCCTCTGTCACAGTGCTTCAGGATGTGATTGTGATGACAATTTGCCAGCCTGGATGTGTGAACCATGTCTCCTAATTGCTGGGATGCTTCCCTGTGTGTGTGCTAGAGCTCACTGCAAGAGTTCAACTAGTTCTTTAAATTCAATCCCCACGTACCTAGGGGTCTGACCAACATCCTCCTGCCCCTCTCCTGGGGAATTGTCTGCAAGTTTATGGACACCCCCACAGACCTGGGGTGCCTGCCCAGACTGAAGCCTGTGCCAAACAGACGAGATGAAGGATATCTCCTCTGGACAATTGGCTTGACGTTTAAAAGACAGAGATGTGATTGGCCTCTCTTACTGCACGCTTCCAGCTTTCCAGGACCAATCCTGGGTGGTTCTGAGGTGGGGATAGAAGGGACATAACTGTGACTTCAGCCAGCAAGGCAGAGGACAGGGGGGAGCATCCCAGCAATTAGGAGATATGGTTCACACATCCAGGCTGGTCAATTGTCATCATAATTCACATCCTGAAGCACTGTGACAGAGGACTTGAGAGAATCCCTTATTGGCTCTTTCCTAAGCAGATGCTTCCAACTTCTCAGTAACTACTGAGGGAAAGTGGTTGCGGTGGTAACAGCACAGAATGATATATGGGTGACATTTCTTCTGGAAAATTGTCACCACAAACACATCTTATACCACCATGACAAACATATCTCTAGCATAGGTGCATACTCGCAAGATGCTGTGCAGGCATATAAATTTGCGACCCTTTATCAGATATTTCTAATATTTGGCAGAGATTTTCTTAAAGGTCTGAGGTACAATTTTACCAAAATTCTTGTAAACTGGCTGGAACACAAAGATTTTACATCCAGAAATGCATTTAAAAATAAATTGCTTATAATGTCGGTACCTTTTATCCAATACTTCTGGAATTTGTCAGGGATAGTACCCTTGGGGAGGGGTATAAACCTGCCATGTTTCATCCAAATAGAATGGGATAAAAAGACATTACATCCAGGAATGTGTACACAGAAATTTGTAAAGTAAAAAATCTCAACTGCTTATAAAATAGGATCCCCTTAACTTTACATCCTTAAATTTTGCACACTTAATGAACTCCATTGGGGGTACAATTCTGCCATGTTTCATCAAAGTTGGATGGATAATTAAGAAGGTACAGCCAAAAATGTCTTTTCCATTGAAACCAATGGAAAGCAAAAACGAAAGTAAAAACAAAAATGAAACAAAGACTAACAAAATATTTTGCAGAAGGAATTAACAGATGTAGATGTATTATGTTAGAGGCAAAAACTGTTGATCAAGAAGGATAAGAGAAAGGGCTAAATTGAACACCTGGATCCAAAGAGCCTCAAATTTTCTTTAAGCTCATGTAATTATGATTTCTACATTTGTTAAAAAAGAAATATTGGTGTAATGAGTTATTGGATATATTTCCACTATCTTGCCCCACTCACTCACAAAGGGAAACCACTCCTTGTTTACGGGGAAATATAGGGGATTTAATTTCTTTAACCTAATTTGGAACTTTCATACATTTCTGTTGCTATCACTGTATGCGTCTCTTCTTTGTAATGGAGCTAAAGTAGTTTAGACGATAACCTTTATTGGACCAATTTCTGTTGGTGAGTGTTGCAAGCTTTGGGGCCATCTCGGGTTATTCTTCAGGCAAGCGAAGGGCCCAGTGAGTGTTCCCCAAAAGCTTGCATACTGTCATCAATAGTGGCTGTCCAAAAAAAAAAAAAAAAGATCGCATCTGAACTATTGTGTTCCCATCTCTTACATTTGGGATCAACACGGCAGCCACATCCTCTCTAGGTTATCTTGTTTGTCTCTCCTTGCCTCCATTTGCCATGACTGTACGCTTCAGTCTACAAACATCTTTGAAGAGTTTTTTTGCATATTAAAAAAGAAATATAGACACGAATGGTAGTTTGTTTATTTATTTATTTAATTAATTTTTATGCTGCCCTTCCCACAAGTCTCAGGGCAGCTCACAATCCACAAGAAAAGAAATGAACAAACACAAAAACATTAAAATTTGCACAATAAAAACCCCTAGTCCCCCCCACCAAGAAACCCAAACAAACCCTACCTATCCCTGCCTGCCAAATGCTTTTCCAAGTAAAAAGGTTTTGCGCCCACTTCGGAAGATAGTTGGGCTCAAGTGAACCTCCCGGGGAAGGGAATTTTACAATACGGGGGCAGCAACCAAGAATGCTTTCCTGTGCTTCCCTGCCCCATGGACAAGGGTAACAGATGGAACACACAGGAGGGCACCCCCAGCTGACCCGACCATAGAGGTCGCAAAGGGACATGGTAGGATAGGTGCACCTTCAGATATAGGGGACCAAGACCGTTTAGGGCTTTAAAGGTCAAACCCAGCGCCTTGAATTGTGCCCGGAAAGCTATAGACAGCCAGTGCAGACTTTGGAGCACCGGTATAATGTGCTCCCAGCGACTTGTCCCTGAAAAGAGCCAAGATGCCACATTCTGCACCAGTTGCAGCTTCCATACAGTCATCGAGGGCAGCCCTACGCAGAGTGTGTTGCAGTAATCTAACCTTGAGGTAATGAAATCATGGATGACAGTGGCCAGATCTGAATCAGAAAGAAAAAGCCGCAGCCTCCTCACCAGATGGAGTTTGTGAAAAGTGCTCCTGGCCACTGCTGCCACCTGATAATCCAGGCACCGTGAGGGATCCAAAAGCACTATGAGGCTGCGAACCTGAGTGACCAGAGAGGTTCAGACCCCCATCAATGACAGGTATCCCAATCCCCGCCAAGTAACAAGATGGGCCAACCATCATCACTTCAGTATTGTCAGGATTCAGCTTCAATCAGCTCACCATCCAGTCCCTGACAGCAGCCCAGCATTGGGTAAGCACTGAGACTGTGGGACCTGGATTGGATGGAAAAAAGAAGCAGAACTGAGTGTCATCAGCATATTGATGACACCGAATGACCTCACCCAGTGGCCTCAGGTACACATCGAATAAATGGGGGGACAGAACAGAACCCGGCAGGACACCACAAGAAAGGTCCTGAGGGGACAATGAGCAAGGTTTTGCGCCCACTTCGGAAGATAGCCAGGCTGAAGTGGCTATCACCAGCCACCACTGGGACCTCCCTGACAGGAGAGAGCAGAACCACTCAAGAGCAGTGCTGTGCACCCCCACCAAGTCCCACAGTCATGCAAACTATGGGCATTTGCCTACGCACTGGAAATAAGGCACAAACACAGAGAGTTTGAGTAAACTGGCCGCAACCGTTTATTAAAACAACCAGCATAACCGGAAACCTGTTGATAAACGAGAACCAATTAAAAACCAATCAAAAATCAATTAGTGAGAACGGTGAAAAAATCTGATTGCCAAATTGATTTTCACTTAATATAATTACCCACTAGCCAATCACTGCAAAACTTCCAAATTATCCCCATCAGAATCAAATAGTAAGGCCAAATTGATAAACCTGGATGAGACTATTTTATTTTATTTATTTATTAAACACATTTATATCCCGCCCCTCCTGCAATGCAGCCCGGGGCGGCTCACATCATAAAACAATGAAAACCATAAAATACATTAAAATTCAATAAAACAATCATATATCCAATATAAATATTAACAGGGCTTAGACAACACAAAGGGTAGGGGATTAAAAGAAACCCTCCCTACCCTCCCCCAAAGGCCTGGGCAAACAGCCAGGTCTTACAGTTCCGCCGAAACGTTAAAAGGCTTGGAGCCAGGCGAGCTTCCTCTGGAAGGGAGTTCCACAGCCGCGGCCCCACCACCGAGAATGCCCTCTCCATCGTGGCCCCCCGTTTAACACGGGGGACCTCCAAGAGGGCACCCCCGGCAGACCGCAGGAGCCGTCCTGGGGCGCGAAAGGCGAGGCGGTCCCTAAGGTACGAGGGGCCAAGACCGTATAGGGCTTTATAGATCATCACTAGGACCTTGAACTTGGCCCGGCACACTATCGGCAGCCAGTGCAGAGTTCGGAGCACCGGTGTAATATGCTCCCGGCGACCCGTCCCCGTAAGAAGACGAGCCGCCGCATTCTGCACCAGCTGCAGCCTCCGGGCCAAGAACAAGGGAAGCCCCACGTAGAGCGCGTTGCAGTAGTCGAGCCTCGAGGTGACAAAGGCATGGATGAGGGAGGCCAGGTCCGGGCCAGAGACATACGGACGCAGCCTACGCACCAGATAAAGCTGGCGGAAGGCAGCCTTAGCGACTGCCTCCACCTGCCGCTCCAGACGCAGGTCTGCGTCCAATACGACCCCCAGACTCCGGACCTGCTGAGCTACAGGAGGGCAAACCCCCCCAACTAGGGGGGCCACCACCCCCTTCGCCCTCCCCACCACCATCACCTCCGTCTTATCTGGGTTGAGCTTCAGTCTGCTCAGCCGCATCCAATCCGCCACGGCCTCCAAACATTGGGATAGCAACGAGATAGCAGGGTCTGGGTCAGTAGAAAAGGAGAGGTACAGCTGAGTATCATCAGCATACTGGTGACAACGCACCCCGAACCCTCTCACGACCTCCCCCAAGGGCTGCATATAGATATTAAACAACAGCGGAGACAAGATCGATCCCTGCGGAACGCCACACGGTAAAGCGCGGGGGCACGATGTTTCCTCCCCCAGCACCACCCGTTGGCTCCTCCCCGAGAGGAATGAGCGGAACCATTCAAGAACAGTCCCGCCCAGACCCCCCAGGTCACGCAGCCGTCTCAACAGCAGCCCATGGTCCACGGTGTCAAAAGCGGCCGAGAGATCTAGCAGGATGAGAAATGTCGAACATCCTGCGTCCATCTCCCGGCGGAGGTCGTCTACCAAGGCCACCAACGCCGTCTCGGTGCCATAGCCGGGGCGGAACCCAGATTGAAAAGGGTCAAGGAGCCCGATGTTATCCAGATGAACCTGGAGCTGGAGCGCCACTGCCCGCTCAATAACCTTCCCTAAAAAGGGAAGGTTAGAGACAGGTCGGTAGCTGGCGAGCGCGTCTACGTCCAACGATGGTTTCTTCAGCAGGGGGCGCACCACAGCCTCTTTAAGGCAAGGCGGCAACCTCCCCTGCCGAAAGGACGCATTCACTACCCTCGCCAGCACCGTCCCCAACGTCTCCCCGGAAGCTTTTATTAACCAGGACGGGCACGGATCCAGTTGACAACACGTGGCCCTCACAGACCCCAGGACATCCACCACATCGGCCGGCGTCACTTCCCGAAACTCTCCCCACAAAGATGGACCAGACGGGCCCTCCGCCCCCCCGCGCTCTTCCCCTACTGCCATCAACCCAGCGTCAAAGTCGGTCTGAATCCGAGCAATCTTGTCTGCGAAGTAGGTGACAAACTCCTCACAGCGGGCCCGGGACAAGTCCCCATCCAGGCGGAGGGAGGCCGGACTAACCAGCCCCCGCACCACCCGAAACAGCTCCGCCGGACGCGACTTCGCAGACGCTATGAGGACCGCAAGGAACTCCTTCCTCGCCGTCCTCACAGCCTCAACATAGGACCGCAAATGGGCCCTATGGAGAAGACGATCGGAGTCAGATCGAGTCCGACGCCAGCGTCGCTCTAGCCTCCTGCCTACACGCTTCATACACCGCAGCCCCTCAGTAAACCAAGGGGTCCTGCGGTGACGAGACCAAGGCAGAAGGCGCCTCGGAGCCACCCTGTCAATGGCCTCCTCCAGCAAGCTGTTCCAATGCCGGACCAGCTCATCCACAGAGTGACCGTCCACGTCCAGGGTAAGCTCCCTCAGGACCTCCTGGAACCGCTGGGGTTCCATCAGCCTCCGAGGGCGGACCATCCTAACTGGTCCCTTCCCCTTCTGGAGGGGGCGCGCTAAAAGACCGGCCTGAAGGAGATAATGGTCCGTCCACGACAAGGGCACCGCTGTCACCTCCCCCACAACCGGACCCCCCGCCTCAAGGCCAGAGCCGAAGATCAGGTCGAGGGTATGTCCCCCCACGTGGGTCGGGCAGATCACCTCCTGGGACAAGTTCATAGTTGCCATGGCGGCCATGAACTCCCGCTCCGCCCCAACAAGGCCGGCATCGGCGTGGACGTTGAAGTCCCCCAGAACCAAAGTCCTGGGGGAGCCCAACACCACCTCCGAGGCCAGCTCCGCTAGAGCGGTAAGGGATGCCGCCGGGCATGAAGGGGCCCGGTACACCAGCAGCACCCCTAGCTTGCCCCCAGCCAAATCGATCACCACGTGCAGAGCCTCTACACCCACAATCTCCGGCACTGGATACCTCCTAACAGGCCAGTCCTCCCTAAAAACAATCGCCACACCCCCTCCCAGGCCGCCCGTGCGGGGCTGATGCTGCACGGCATACCCAGCTGGAACAAGATCCGCCAAAGTTGGACCGGCCAGATCATCCAGCCAGGTCTCCGTGATGCATGCGAGATCCACGGCCCCATCCACGATTAAACTATCCACTATAAGGAGGGTGATTGGGCATTAAGTCCAACCTTCTGATATTACCTCCATCCCTAATGCCCCTGACTCCCCACGTTCAGTACCATAATGTATGACCACTTGGATTGGAGATACCAGTCCAATCCCCGTTTCTACTGGACCAGAATTGATCCAATACCTGAAAGAACTGACAATCAAGTGACCATGTCGGGACCGCTTAGATCCTTCCCATATGCCACTTGACACCAGTCCTTCTTCTCTGGGATAGTAGTGGGGTGCCCATCCCCTGACTGCGTCCCAGGTTCCACCTCCTAGATGCCTATCAGCGTCCACCGTTACCTGATGTTTTCCATAATGTCAACCAATTCAGATGCCTGTTTAAATCCACCATGGTACTGAACTCTGCCACCCAGTTCAGCAGCAAAGCTTGCTTGAACACCGCCCACACTCACCCAGAGCTATCACTATCTAACCCCAAACACTTCCATAAGAATTCCTGCAGATTTCCCAAGTACATGTCAAGGCCCCTTTCAGACAGGTGTATCTGACTAATACAATTCTGGCCTGGTCCATGAAATATTCCCATGCACAAGCCAGATTCCCCCTACTTTTGCTATACATTTTTTGATCTCCCTATTGACCCTTTCCCTCGATCTATCCACCGCTCTTGGACTGTGGCTCTAGGCCACTTTATCCTCTGCAACATCTCTGTAAAGACCAAACGTGCCCCAAGAAACAACTCCTTCAACCTAAACCAATCCTGTTGAACCATTATGGACAAGTCCAACCCAGACCCCCTGGTCAAATCATTTTCACCCAGATGAATAACTGTTATCCCTGGGGACTGTCCCACACCCCAACCAAGGAGCAATGGCATCATCTGGGGCCAAAGCATGCCCCGCTTACCTTTCCATACTAGCATTGCCCGGGGTGATAAACACAACTGTGAACCCCAACTAGAATTTTTAGCCCTCTTCTTGGCCCAACTAACAAAACTATGGCCAATAATCCAAATTACCTTCTTTCCCATTTGCCACAGCAACCCTGTAAAGAATAAAACCCGTCTATCAATATTGATGAATCAGCTCACCTCATCAAACTATTGCGGGAAGTGGGTGAATATATGATCTGAATGCCGCGGAGCACCATCTCCCCACTGACTTAATATCGGAGACTAGCAAACCCGCCGCAGCAGCGGTAGATGCCGCTCCGATTCGAAATGAGTGGGAACTAAACCTCCCAGATATGCCCAATGCATCCACACAACGCTCCATGACTGCCGTAAACTGAAAACGAGTTAGGGGCTGACCTGATTGGTGTAGAAACAACGGCCCCAGTCCCCGTGGCCTTTCCTTCAAAAACTCAACCATGCATGTGACCAGACAAATTAACGGTTCGCTGGACTTGAAGAGCACCACTTTGGCGCCCTTCCCTACCTGGTTAGTCTTTGACTTCCTAATGCACAATTCAATCCGATCTACACCTACAAACACATCCCCCACTTGTAAGGCCCAACCCGAGCAGTCCAGTCGCGAATTAACGACCAACTCGCCAACCCTAAGTACTGCAAAAAAGGCAATAACAAAGGCAGTTTGAAATAGCCTCACCTCACTTGAATCGCTACAAATTCCAGCCAGCTTGGCAACCAAATCAGCCAGCAGTTTAGGCGACACAGGCATCCTGGCATCGGCCCTACCCTTCCCTTGCCTTCTCCAGGCTTCCAACATAGCTTTCAATATAGGCGATCCCGATAACTCAGAAGGGCCGACCATTTTTGAAAAAAAACGATAAAGCAGACCATTTTGCTGCAATTGTGCCTGGTGCCAAACCCTTTCTTCGCAATTCCATCCCAAATTTCACCACCTGCGGCAACGAGATCGGAAATGCCACTGACCAACCCTTTCCTACAGCAAATGCACCAAACTCCTTCAAAGCTCTATCATACAGCTGCCAAGTAGCTGGGGAAACTGTGAGCCCTTTGCCGTTTCTATCAGCTCTAGAATCCAAGGCTCCAAATCTCTTGGGGAACCAAGTCTTGCTTCTCCTTGGCCATTGGAGTGAGCTTCCAAAAACGATGAATCTGGAAATGAAAGAGGACATCAGAAATCTTGTTATTCACACCCGGCACATGCTTAGCTGAAAAAACTACATTATGCCTCAAACACCAGAGAACAAAAACTCTTACCAACCATATCACCCTCTCAGATTTTTGCGACAATGAATTAACCACGTGTACGACAGCCAAGTTGTCACACCAGAACAATACCCTCTTGTCCCTAAATCTGTCAACCCACAAATGAACTGCCACCACTATAGGAAACAACTCGAGAAACGTCAAATCCCTCAATATGTCCAAGTCACGCCAATGAGCAGGCGACTTCTCTGAGCACCACCTAACCTGAAAATAAATTCCACGCCAGCCGCACCAGAGTGCACCTGTAACTCAGTCTCCACCAAATACACGTCTCTCCACAGGCTGACCCCATTGTGATGTTGCAAAAACTCCCAAATCATCCTTCATCTCCTTCGTGACTCTGATGTGGTGATGCGGCTTGGTGATCCTAGATGTCTTGGCATAGAAGTGAGACAGAAATGCACGTCCCAGCGCTACAACCCTACACGCAAAGTTCAGCTTCCCCAACAATGACTGAAGCCTCCTCAAAATCACCTTGTTAGCCCCTAGACAGGAAACAATTTCATTCCTAATTACATCCAACTTATCCTCTGGTAAACGGGAACACTGACATACAGAATCCAATTCTATACCTAAGTAGGTTAATCTAGACGCAGGACCCTCCGTTTTCTCCTCCGCCAAGGGGACCCCAACCAACTCAGCAATTCTCATGAAAGCAGCCAACAAGTCGCTGCACTCCTGTGACCCTGCCCTGCCGATGAATATATAATCATCGAGATAATGTGACATATAACTTGACCCCATCCATCACTTAACAATCCACTCCAAAGTCGAGCTGAATTTCTCAAAAGTGGCACATGAGATGGAGCATCCCATGGGCATCACCTTATCATAATAAAAACAGCCCTTAAATGAAAATCCCAATAGGTCAAAGTCCTTGGGGTGCACTGGCAAGAGACGGAAGGCAGACTTAACGTCACTCTTTGCCATAAGGGCACCCCTACCACAATCCCTAACTAACTCAACTGCCCTATCAAAAGAAGCATAGTGGACCGAACACAGCTCGGGGGGATTGCATCATTCACTGAAAACCCCCTGGGGTAAGACAGATGATGAATCAATCTGTATTCCCCAGGGGCCTTCTTTGGTACTATGCCCAATGGTGACAATCTCAAATTTCCCATATGCAAGGTTTCAAAGGGGCCAGCCACACAGTCTTCCGCTAATTCCTTCTGTATCTTTTGTTCCACAACCGATTCCATGCCTATCACTGACCTCAGATTCCGAGCCACCATATGCTCCCTCTTCCCTTCAAACGGAATTTGAAAACCAAACCTAAAACCATTAACAACATAATTTGCCTGACCTGGATCAGGATAATCACGCAATAAGCTTTCAAGCACCCACCATTTAACTGGCGTTGGCGCTCTTACCCGCAGCGGACTGGGCAAGCCCACCACCCCTGCCTGCACCGGGTTGGAATCTACGCTTGCTTCTCTGCCCTGCCCCCTGCCTGTGCTGACAATTGACGGAAGGGTGAGCCCCCCCCACACTGGAGGCATACGTGTCTAAACCTGCAAAAGGAACAAAAACACTTGCTTTTGTTAAAGTCCCAGCAGGCCAAGGATTGCGCTCCTTCTTGCTCTGTTCACCACAAAAATTATGCACCGGTTGGGCATCTCCCTTAATGATAATATGCCCACTATCTGCGTGTACCACATCCTTTCCCTGAATACATTCAATCCAGAGGTTGTGGTCCTTCACACTCCAGTTAAAGAACTCCAGTTTCTTTAATTTCCACCCAACTCTAATTGTCCCTTCTCACTTGCTGCCCCCCATGCCTGGAACTCCCTGCCTGTTCACATCCACCTTGCCCCCTCCCTTTGTACCTTCAAATCTCTCCTTAAAACAAAGCTCTGCTCTGTCTGACTTTTTATCCTGCTGAGCCACTATTTCCTATACCTAAGGTCTGTTTACCCTTATCCTTGCCTCATGGACCTGCCTGCTGTCATTCTCATTGTAACCAAGCCAAATATGTGCACTTGAGACCTCGCATCTTCATGAATGTTAGACCCCTGTCTCTCCCTCTGTTCCCCTTCCTAAGTCTCTCCCCCAGCTCCTGTCTCTCAGATTGTAAGCCCTAGGGGCAGGGACCATGTCTATTTTATTACTTTGTAAAGTGCCAGGTACACTGCTGGTGCTATATAAATGTTTGTTAATAATAATTAATAATAAAAATGTCACAGCGGGCATTTATGTGTAGGAACGATATGCAGTGGACTTCTACTGGTGTGGAAATAGGCACCTGTAAATTGGCTTCGATAATAGCGAACCAGCAAACACCCCCAGCATATCAAAGGACATTATGGTTTGGAAAGGAATAAATGTGCCAAGCTAAAGTTTCTTCCTATTCTCTCATTTGTACTGTGATTCACCTGGCATGTTATGGATGCTTTGTTAACAGTAAAGATTCTGAAACACTTTCTTTCAATGGACAATGATGGACTGTTAATATACATTTTGTTTTTTCGTAGAAATATAAGAAGTCGTGGTTAAACAACACATAGAGCCAGAATTTAGAAGTAATCTGTAGAGTGCATATTTATATTCTTTTGTTGTACAATCTATCCTATCATTTATATATATAGCACCAGCAATGTACCTGGTGCTGTACAATCAGTAGTTAGCTACAGAACCCTACCCCAAGGGGTTTACAATCTAAGAAAGATGAGGGAGGAGAGACAGAAATACATTCACAAAGTTGAAAAGTTACAAGTGTACCTGTTTAACTTAGTTACCAGCAAGAGGAGGACTCTGAGTGAAGGAACAAAGAGGAGGCATCGGTGATGAGTCTATGAGGATGAGGAGCTAGGGAAAGCTGAAGTAGATTTTCGTGAAGAAATTGAAAGTTGTAGGGGGAAGAAGCAGAAGAGAAGGGAGACAGCTCCAGACATGGGAGTCAGCAAGTGAAAAGGGACAAATATGATTTGAGGAGCAAGGGAGTTATGAGAAACTGAGGGTGGTGGCAGAGGAGGAGTGAAGCTCTCAGGCAGGAATGTGGTAAGAAATAAGTGTGGAGATGCTGGAGAGAGAGGGAAATCAAGGCCATGAAGAGCCTTGAAGGCAGAACAGAAGTGAGAAGGGTGACAGCTAGAGCTGTCACCGGATACCCGGCCAGTCGGGCACCCTGTCGAATTGGGGGTGTCTGACTTGCTCCGGGCACATTGAGCACCATATGATACCTGAATGTGACCTGTCGGGCTACCCGACTCCCTGAGCTGACTTGCCTCACCGCTGGGCTGCTGCTTCTCTGGTCCCTGGTTGCTGCTCTTTTCCTTGCTTGTGGCTTCTCTTTTTCTGAGCGAAAGCAGGGAGAAGCGAGGAGACCTCTTGCCACCTGTGTGAACCCAATGGTCCCAAAATGGAGTAATACCTGCATTTTGGCCACTGGGTATTCAAGGGGGGGGGGGCGTAGTATCCCCATTGGGTGCCCACTGGAGGTGCCTGAAAATATGGGTATTGCCCTCGGGTAGCAAATGTGTTATCTACTGCAGCTCTAGTGAGGTTAGAGCAGGGGAGGCCAGTAGGGATGTGCGAATGCCGTTTGGACGTTTGGAGTTTGGCCCGAACACGGAACCCCCCGAACAGTTTGGCTGTGTTCGGATGTGTTTGGATGGCGTTCGGGCAGGAAAAACCCTGGCTGGCAGGCCCAGGGAGAGGCGGGTAATCTGAGGAGGGGTGGAGAGGCTTGGACTAGCAGCCAGCCAGCCCAATCACCATCCCTCTTTTCCTCAGACCACTGGCTTGGTAGTCTGTGATTGGCCACGGGCTAGGCTTCACAGAACCAGTGGAGCTTGTGGTGACGTGGGCGCAGGAAGTAACAAAAGTAATTGCCCTCCCCCCTTCCATATCATTCAGAGCTATTATTATTTTATTTTATTTTATTTTATTAGCATTAGCATTTATATAGCGCCAGCGATGTACCTGGCATGTACAAAGAATAAGATAGATATGGTACCTGCTCAACAGCTTACAATCTAAAGACAGGGGGAGGGGAGACAGCGAAGGGGAAAACAGAGGAAGAGACAAAGGATGCGACGTTCATGAGGATGCGAGAGCTCAGGTACACGTTCTTGGCTTGGTTACAGTAAATTGGGAGTTTGCAGATAACAGGTGGGGGATAATCCTGGGTGGCGATGCTTAGCAGGATTTTGGAACGAGCAGCAGCAGCTCTTATGTGCAAGCCATTCTGGCAAGCATGGGCCCGTGCACAGCAGGGGAAGCAGCATGGCTGAGGGCAGTGGTGGAGGTGCTGTTCAAGCAGAGCTATGTGAGGGAGTACGACAGTGCCTCAGCAGCAGTGGAGAGCTACCTGGAGGAGGAGCCGTGCATCAATCCCAGTAGTGATCCCTTGGCCTACTGCGCCAGCAAGACCAATGTATGGCCAGCCCTGTCCAAAGTTGCCAAGGGTCTGTTGTCCTGCCCACCAACGAGTGTCCCCAGCGAGTGGGTGTTCTTTATGGCAGGGGACATTTGCTCACGCACCGCCTGAGACTGGGGCCCAAGTTGGTGGAGCAGTTGCTTTTTATTAAGGTGAACCTTCTTCTGCTGGGATTCCTCGAGCTGCCCCAGGACATAGATTGATGGTGCAGTGGCACACACCATCCCATACCAGGGGCAGTCTTGGGACAGGGCTCCTCCTCAATCTGGGCTGCTGTTGCTTAGGTGCTGTCCCTCCCTCCCAATGCCCGGTGCCCGACCTGCCCCTCTCTCTCACTAGACAGCCTTGTCCGGCGTATCTGACTGACCTCATGACACCAGGTGGCATTGGGAAGCCGTAAGCCTGCCAGCTGGCCTCTGGCTAGATGATCTTGGTCTGCCTATCTGATTGGCTCTCTCGCACACTTCACAGTCTTCGCCAGCCTATCTGAGTGCCCTGCCAAGGTCCCAGAAATCCAATGTCTGCTGCTGTTGTTGTTAATGCTGCCTGTGCTGTGCTATGGGTACTGTGCCTGGGCAATCTAATGTCTGCTGCTGCCACCAATGCTGCCTCTGTTGTGCTATGGGTACTGTGTCTGGGCAATACAATGTTTGCTGCTGCTATCAATGGTGCCTCTGCTGTGCCATTGGTACTGTGCCCTGGCAGTCCAATACCTGCTGATGCCAATGCTGCTTCTGCTGTGCCATGGATTCCACTACTGGGCAATCCAATGTCTGCTGCTGCTGCCAATGCTGCCTCTCCTGTGCCATGGGTTCTGCTACCGGGCAATCCAATGTCTGCTGCTGCTGCCAATGCTGCCTCTGCTGTCTGTGCCATGGGTTCTGCTACCGGGCAATCCAATGTCTGCTGCTGCTGCTGCTTCTGCTGCCTCTGCTGTGCCATGGATACTGTGCCCCGGCAATCCAATGTCCGCTCCTGGGTGGTCATGTGATTCACCACTGGGGAAGACTTGACCAATTTGCAGAAGAGCTTGTTGTGATCCGGCGAGTAGGATGCAAGCCTGCAATGCCCGGCCAAGTAGAGGTGCCAGCCACCAAGCCCTGGCCGGGCCTCTGCTGCTGCTCCACCGATGCCTGACAGCCTTCAACGCCCGGCCGAGTAGGGGTGCCAGTCATCAAGTCCTGGCCGGGACTCTGCTGCTGCTCCACTGATGCCTGGCAGCCTGCAATGCCCGGCCAAGTAGGGATGCCAGGAGAGCCACCAAGCCCCAAGCCTTCCTGGCATCTGCTGCTGCTGCTGCCTCTGGGTCTCAGATGGCCATCCATGTCCCCACGGGCACCCCCAGTGGCCAAGCACTGAGCCTGCCTGCCCGGGCAACCCAGGGTGCCAAGCCCCAAGCATTCCCAGTCTCTACAGCTGTGTCTCCGATGGCCTGTCATGCCCCCATGGACACCTCTGGAACACCCCAAGCCTCCAGGTGGTTGAACTTTCCAAACGATCGGGGGGGTCCAAACTCCGCGAGACCAAACCCACAAACCCGACTAAGTTTTCAGACCGAACAGCCAAACGGCACATCCAAAGTTCTAGGACCTACGTTAGAGGCCGGGAGGACTGTCATTCCACTTCATCCAGAAGCTGTCACTCCTGTCCCAGGATCCACCATCAAGGTTCTGGGGCTGCCATTCCACTCACAGGGAGCTGTATATCTACCGCATCAAGAAGCATCCACTCCAGTCCCAGGTCTCACCATCAGGGTTCGGGGGCCTACATTATAGGCAGGGAGGGCTATCCATCTACTTCATCAAGAAGCAGCCACTTCAGCCCCAGGACCCACCATCAGGGTTCTGCGGCCAACGTTCCAGGCAGGGAGGGTTGTCATTCCACTTCATCCAGAAGCTGCCTGCCACTCTTGTCCCAGGACTAACCATCAGGGTTCTGGGGTCTATGTTCCAGGCAGGGAGGGCTGTCCATCCACATCATCCATGTCATCCAGAAGCAATAGGGGTGCTGCTGCTGCTGCTGCTGCTGCTGCTGCTGCTAGGTGTGGGGGCCGGGATAGACCCTCCTGGCTAAAAGGGGTGGCTGCTCCCACTCCCACCATTCCCAGGGGCATCCTGCTGCTGTTGCCACTGCCACACACTCTCCAGAGCCCTCTCTGCCTGATGGATACTTTCCACCAGCTCACCCTTCCAGTGGCCATAGAGCAGTGTCTGGCATGCCATGCTGTCCTTCACCCTGGGGTCCAGAATGGTTGCCTGCCAACACATATTCCTCCTGCTGCAGGAGCTCATCAAACCGTGCCTTCAGCCCTGCCTTCAGCTTCCNGCAAGCCATTCTGGCAAGCATGGGCCCGTGCACAGCAGGGGAAGCAGCATGGCTGAGGGCAGTGGTGGAGGTGCTGTTCAAGCAGAGCTATGTGAGGGAGTACGACAGTGCCTCAGCAGCAGTGGAGAGCTACCTGGAGGAGGAGCCGTGCATCAATCCCAGTAGTGATCCCTTGGCCTACTGCGCCAGCAAGACCAATGTATGGCCAGCCCTGTCCAAAGTTGCCAAGGGTCTGTTGTCCTGCCCACCAACGAGTGTCCCCAGCGAGTGGGTGTTCTTTATGGCAGGGGACATTTGCTCACGCACCGCCTGAGACTGGGGCCCAAGTTGGTGGAGCAGTTGCTTTTTATTAAGGTGAACCTTCTTCTGCTGGGATTCCTCGAGCTGCCCCAGGACATAGATTGATGGTGCAGTGGCACACACCATCCCATACCAGGGGCAGTCTTGGGACAGGGCTCCTCCTCAATCTGGGCTGCTGTTGCTTAGGTGCTGTCCCTCCCTCCCAATGCCCGGTGCCCGACCTGCCCCTCTCTCTCACTAGACAGCCTTGTCCGGCGTATCTGACTGACCTCATGACACCAGGTGGCATTGGGAAGCCGTAAGCCTGCCAGCTGGCCTCTGGCTAGATGATCTTGGTCTGCCTATCTGATTGGCTCTCTCGCACACTTCACAGTCTTCGCCAGCCTATCTGAGTGCCCTGCCAAGGTCCCAGAAATCCAATGTCTGCTGCTGTTGTTGTTAATGCTGCCTGTGCTGTGCTATGGGTACTGTGCCTGGGCAATCTAATGTCTGCTGCTGCCACCAATGCTGCCTCTGTTGTGCTATGGGTACTGTGTCTGGGCAATACAATGTTTGCTGCTGCTATCAATGGTGCCTCTGCTGTGCCATTGGTACTGTGCCCTGGCAGTCCAATACCTGCTGATGCCAATGCTGCTTCTGCTGTGCCATGGATTCCACTACTGGGCAATCCAATGTCTGCTGCTGCTGCCAATGCTGCCTCTCCTGTGCCATGGGTTCTGCTACCGGGCAATCCAATGTCTGCTGCTGCTGCTGCTTCTGCTGCCTCTGCTGTGCCATGGATACTGTGCCCCGGCAATCCAATGTCCGCTCCTGGGTGGTCATGTGATTCACCACTGGGGAAGACTTGACCAATTTGCAGAAGAGCTTGTTGTGATCCGGCGAGTAGGATGCAAGCCTGCAATGCCCGGCCAAGTAGAGGTGCCAGCCACCAAGCCCTGGCCGGGCCTCTGCTGCTGCTCCACCGATGCCTGACAGCCTTCAACGCCCGGCCGAGTAGGGGTGCCAGTCATCAAGTCCTGGCCGGGACTCTGCTGCTGCTCCACTGATGCCTGGCAGCCTGCAATGCCCGGCCAAGTAGGGATGCCAGGAGAGCCACCAAGCCCCAAGCCTTCCTGGCATCTGCTGCTGCTGCTGCCTCTGGGTCTCAGATGGCCATCCATGTCCCCACGGGCACCCCCAGTGGCCAAGCACTGAGCCTGCCTGCCCGGGCAACCCAGGGTGCCAAGCCCCAAGCATTCCCAGTCTCTACAGCTGTGTCTCCGATGGCCTGTCATGCCCCCATGGACACCTCTGGAACACCCCAAGCCTCCAGGTGGTTGAACTTTCCAAACGATCGGGGGGGTCCAAACTCCGCGAGACCAAACCCACAAACCCGACTAAGTTTTCAGACCGAACAGCCAAACGGCACATCCAAAGTTCTAGGACCTACGTTAGAGGCCGGGAGGACTGTCATTCCACTTCATCCAGAAGCTGTCACTCCTGTCCCAGGATCCACCATCAAGGTTCTGGGGCTGCCATTCCACTCACAGGGAGCTGTATATCTACCGCATCAAGAAGCATCCACTCCAGTCCCAGGTCTCACCATCAGGGTTCGGGGGCCTACATTATAGGCAGGGAGGGCTATCCATCTACTTCATCAAGAAGCAGCCACTTCAGCCCCAGGACCCACCATCAGGGTTCTGCGGCCAACGTTCCAGGCAGGGAGGGTTGTCATTCCACTTCATCCAGAAGCTGCCTGCCACTCTTGTCCCAGGACTAACCATCAGGGTTCTGGGGTCTATGTTCCAGGCAGGGAGGGCTGTCCATCCACATCATCCATGTCATCCAGAAGCAATAGGGGTGCTGCTGCTGCTGCTGCTGCTGCTGCTGCTGCTAGGTGTGGGGGCCGGGATAGACCCTCCTGGCTAAAAGGGGTGGCTGCTCCCACTCCCACCATTCCCAGGGGCATCCTGCTGCTGTTGCCACTGCCGCACACTCTCCAGAGCCCTCTCTGCCTGATGGATACTTTCCACCAGCTCACCCTTCCAGTGGCCATAGAGCAGTGTCTGGCATGCCATGCTGTCCTTCACCCTGGGGTCCAGAATGGTTGCCTGCCAACACATATTCCTCCTGCTGCAGGAGCTCATCAAACCGTGCCTTCAGCCCTGCCTTCAGCTTCCACACCAGGGCAACCGCCTCTGCCACCAGCTTCTTGCCCTGAGGGCCACAATCCTACCCCTGGATAATCTCCTCCAGTCTTCTGAGGAGACTTTGGACTAGAGGGGTCACCTGGCTGATGGTGGCCATGGAGGAGCTGATGGTCTCTGTCATGGCCAGGAATGGTCTGAGAACAAAGACAGCGTGAGCCAGGATCTCCCATTCTGCCCCATTGTACCCTGGAGGTGCCCCACTGTCCATCACCAGTTGAAACTGATGCAAGGCGATTTTCTGCTCGAGAAGCCGCTCGAGCATCAGGAAGGTTGAATTCCACCTGGTGGACACATCCTGCACCAGCTGGTGCACTGGGGAGCCTTGCTCTGCCTGCTTTGCCTGGAGGAGGTCGCTGCTCTTCACACTCCAGCTAAAGAAACCGGCCAGCTTCCTCCTCCACTCGATCAGGGAGCTATGGATGCCTGTCCTAATCCCCTTCTCCCCGAAGCCCAGAGCATCCCTGACCACCAGGTGAAGGGTGTGTGCGCGGCGCAAGGGATGCTGGTGAAACCCCCTCGAGGAGTGCCCTCAATATGTTGACTGCATTGTCGGTCACTATGCACCCCTTGGTGAAGGGTGCACCTGGCATGAGCCACTTCGTCACCACGGCGGTCAGGGTTGCCTTGATGTTCTGAGAAGTGTGGGAGCCATCCATTACTTCCATCTGAAGCAGGGCCTACCTGTACCCTGCTTTGGGACCCCTCCTGCCACTCCCAAATGCTGTCTCTGCATCATGCCACCAGTGCACCGTCAGGCTGTGTGTTCCTGCTTGACCACAGGTCGGTGGACCTGTGGTCCTGTTCGATGGTGCTGCTCGACCACAGGTGATCCTGGCACCACCAGTCGACTCAGGGTGGTGCGCAAGGGTGGTGTGCAGGGTGGTGTACAGGATGGTGCGCAAGGGCAGCTTAAACTGGGGGGCCAGGAAGCCAATCCGGTACCTAAACCCTATGTCCCCGACCACCGAGAAGGGTTGCCCATTGAGCATAATTATTTCCCCCAACATGCACCTGGCTTTCAGTTAAAAGTCACGCCACCCTCCACATCCTGCAGCTGCCGATGGACTTGGAAACTGCCCCCACCTTAGCTCCTCTATGGTGCACTGATGCTTCTGGGCCTTAGCACTGATGGAAGGGGCAGAACATGGTTGTGACGCAGCTCATGGAGGGACGTGTGGCCAGCCCTGTTCAAAGTGGCCAAGGGTCTGTTGTCCTGCCCACCAATGAGTGGCCCCAGCGAGCGGGTGTTCTCTATGGCAGGGGACATTTGCTCACCGCACCACCTGAAACTGGGGGCCAAGTTGATGGAGCAATTGCTGTTCATCAAGGTCAACCTTCTGCTGCTGGGATTCCCCAAGCTGCCCCTGGACATAGATTGATGGTGCAGTAGCACATGCCATCCCATGTCAGGGGCAGTCTTGGGATGGGGCTCCTCCTCAATCTGGGCTGCTGCTGCTGAGGTGCTGTCCCTTCCTCCCAATGCCCAGCACCTGCCCTGCCTCCCTCTCTCTCGCTCTCTCCCTCCCTCTCCCTCTCTCTCTCTCTCCCTCTCACACACACCCACCCACCCACACACACACACACACACACGATGGCCTTGGCTGGCCTATCTGACTGACCTCATGACACTGAGTGACATTGGGACGTTGTAAGCCTGCCAGGTGGCCTCTGGCTAGATGATCTTGGCCCGCCTATCTGACTGGCTCTCTCTTGCTGCACAGTCTTCACCAGCCTATCTGAGTGTCCTGACAAGGTCCCAGCCTGCCTTCCCTACTGCCTTTCATGCCACACTGCCTGTCTGCCTGCCCAGGTTGCCAAGATCAAAGCCTGCCTCAACCTGCCTTCCACTGCTAATTCCATGCTGCCTGTCTGCTGCTGCTGCTGCCTCTGCTGTGCCATGGGTTCTGTGCCCCAGAAATCCAATGTCCGCTTCTGCTGCCTCTGCTGTGCCATGGGTTCTGTGCCCCCACAATCCAATGTCTGCTGCTGCTGCCTCTGCTGTGCCATGGGTTCTGTTCCCTGGAAATCTAATGCCCACTTCTGCTGCCTCTGCTGTGCCATGGGTTCTGTGCCCTGACAATCCAATGTCTGCTGGTGCTGCCGCTGCCTCTTCTGTGCCATGGGTTCTGCTACTGGGTAATCCAATGTCTGCCGCTGCTCCACCAATGCCTGGAAGCTCGAAATGCCTGGACAAGTAGGGGTGCCAGGCCATCCACTAAGCCCCAAGCCTTCCTGGCCTCCACTGCTGCTGCTACCGCTGGGCCTCAGATGGCCAGCCATGGTGCCACAGGCACCCCCAGGGGCCAAGTGCCGAGCCTGCCTGCTCGGGCAACCTGGGGTGCCAAGCCCCAAGCCTTCCCAGTCTCTGCTGCTGCTGGGTCTCTGATGGCCTGCCATGCCCCCACGGGCACTTCTGGAGCACACAAGCCTCTGTTGCAGCCGAACTTTTTGAACGTTCGGGGTGGGTCCAAACTCCATGGGACCGAACCCATGAATGCGAAGTACATTTTCGGGCTGACCAACCGAACTTCCAAACCCCATTCTGTTTGCACATCCCTAGAGGCCAGTAAAAGAAGGAAGCTGAATTAGTCAACTTGAGTGATGACTAGAACATGGAGTTCTTATTGTAATTTAAAGAGTCTGATTATATTGTGGGTTGCTTTTTCCATGCAGAATGCCTTTCAGGAAATGCATATCATGATGGCTATTTCTTTAAAGATTTCCCAGTAGCAATCTGATCTGTATGGGGTGAGACCAGAAAGGTCTATGAAGCAGTAGGACTTATGAGATTTTTGGAGGGGAATTCCAGTCTGAGGGTTACACCTACGATCGTTGAGAAGGCTGAATAACAGATACTTGTTTGGAAACCCAGTTTTCCCATGAGGTTGGTTTTAAAAAAATTCATATGTGGTGGTGGCAGCATATTGGTCTGGTCATGGAGTCTGGTGAATTATGGGACATGACAATTAGTTACAATTTTTATTTAGGGTTCATTTGCAAATATCCTGTATGAGGTGGTTAAAGCTATAATGCAAAAATAATAATAATAAATGTTTTTGTGAGTTTAGCCCCACTGAAATCAATTTTAGTTAGAGCCAAATTCTGAACTCAGTGTAGTTCCACTTGCACAAGTACTTTTAGGACCAAAGCCTAAGAGATAATATAAGCATGGAATAATTATGTTTCCAATTCTATTTTCCCTGATATGAAGGAATGCAGCTATGTACTGTATGTATCGCCAGGAGCAACAAAATACTGTGCATCCCTCATTTTTGGTGTGAGGAAACAGACGAGAGTGGCACCCTGGGGCTTGGTTACAATACAGACCATTTGCAACCTCAGTTCAGGTTGTTAGCAGAGGTGCAAATTTGTTTCTTTTTATAAAAAAAAAGTTTTACAAGAGCTCAAATTAAATTTATTGTGAAGAGTGCCCTTTTTGTTTCAAACATTTGTGCTATTCTTGCCAAAACCAAAACCCTACCCCCAACCACAGTTAAACTCTGTGTAAGCATTGACGCTGCTCTGAGATGTAAAGTTTTAAACATATTTACTACTTATGCTACTAAACGTATAATGAGCTGCAGGTGTTTGTGACTGAATTTTGTGTGTTCCTCTCCCTGATTGACTCCATTAATTTTCGTGCTGAAAAGTGGTGACATGAAGCGTTTGGTAAGAGGGGAAAGCAGGTGGTGATAATTGCTGAGAAAGAGTGTACTCTGTATTTGAGGTTTTAGAATATATTTGCAGATTTCTGCTTTGGTGGCTTTGCCGTTCTGTGTATATGATTACGTGTGTGTGTGTGTGTGTGTGTGTGTGTGTGTGTACATGATCACATGTGTGTGTCTCTGTGTGCATGCTTATCTCTCTGGCTAATAGCTATTTGGTGGTCTACCCAAAAATGCAAATAACTTTTGTGAATATGAAAATACTGATTTGTTTCCACTCTAATGTTAAAGCAAATGCCTGCCAGGAGAGGAATAGCATTTGAGCTCTAGCAGGTGGTTTCATTCTACATTTTCTGGGATTTGTGGGTTGAAGTCATGTATGTTACAAGAGAGGGGTAATTCCAGAATAGTAGTTGAAGTATAGTTCTGAGGCTTAGGTTAAGTGCATACACGGACTAGGGAGTGACCAGCCTCGCATGATTCAAAATTTCAGTTAGATGTGGACAAGCATCTTAAAGTTCAACTAATTATCCAAATTATCCATTCCTTTTCAGTCTACAAAAATGGGCTAGAAAATTCATGAGTACAGCCTTTCTTGCTAGGTTTCAGAACTCTCTTTACACTGGATAAAAATTAGGCCCAGCAGCAAGAATGGCCTTGAGTGCTACATTTCCTTGAGTTTTGACTGTTCTGGTTCATTAATCCCCATTACATTAACCACAGACACCATCAGTCCTTGAGTGAGGATGGAGTTATTAAGAGCAGCTGAGAATTTGGGAACAAGGCAGTTTTATACTGTTAAGGGACCGGCCATGCACAGCAACAGATTTCTGCTCATGTCTCTCCTTCAGTTTGCAAAATACTAGCACTGAAAATGAATTTGAAATAGATTATTAGTGACCGATATCTATTCCAGACCATGCAACAGCAAAGAAATTAAGTTCAAAGAAATGCTAATTAGCTGAAAATAGCATCGACTACCTGGAGTGACATGAGTTCAAAGGCATTTGTACCAGGTTTCTTTTCCTTGGCCGGAACTATAATCAGTTGATTTTAGCATAGATTTATATCCAAAACAGCGAATACTTTGATCCCACCATTTCTTGGAGATCAAAGATTCATATGTATCACTAGACTTAAGTAGGCCCCACCATAATGTAAATGCTGCAGCCTCGGTTCTAAAGAGCTAATGCACTTGTAACCCTCTTCCAGTGCTAGGACATAGAAAATGGAGACACATTTTCCTATACGCCTTTGAGATGGCTCTTTTCTTACAAACTTTTGGAAGGAAAGGTGCTCTGAGAAAGCAAAGGAAATCTCTCCCTGTTGGATCCCTCACATGGTCGCCACCAAAGCCATGTGACTTGGTTTTCCCACGTGACAAGAGCCGTGCCTGATTTGCTTCTTGCAGTTTCTTGTAAAGGCAAATCGGGCGCTTTTCTGCATGTTTATGCATGTCAGAAGGTGCCCTTACTCTCAGTGGGGCCAATCACAAGCCTGAGGATCCCCTGCGAGCATGTATGCATGTGATCTCCACCCAGCACTATGTGCCGGCAATAGCAGTGTGTGCAGTTTCCATACATGCATATGTGTACACAGCTACGCATGGGATCTGCAGGGCTTGGGATTGGCCCCTTTGTTTTCTTATTTGCCTGACTAAATATGAGCATTTAAAAAAATTACAAAAAAAGTTGACTTCCTATCACTGCAGGTCTTCAGTTTTCACTTAAAAGGCAACAGCTCCTATGAGGAGTGTCCTTCATGGGCCCTTTTCACACAGACACTCTAACATGGATAAAATGGGTGTTACATTTTATTATACATGTTGCAGGGCTGCAGGTGTGCTCTGAGTGCCCTGCAACATGTATACTAAACTGTAACACCCATTTAATCCGTGTTAGAGTGTCTGTGTGAAAAGGGCCCCGTTCAGTATTTAGTCCTGGAAAGTATTTAAATTAGTACCAAAACAAATGGGACATTTCTTATTTGTGAAGATAATTCACATTCAAATCATTCCTACAAAAGAATATCCAAATTTCTTTGTTACCATTGCAAAATTTTCATCTTTGTGCTTTCGTTTTCATAGGTGGCATTCAGACATTTGGTTTGTGTCCGAATTTTACAAAATTCGAATGTATCTTGCATGTCTGAAGTCCCTAATTCAAAATATTGTCATCAATATCGCACCTAAGTAATTCGCAGTTCAAAGCTAGTTAAACCTACCTTTATGCTGTCCGATTGAAATAAATCCGCTCTTTACAGCAGTGTGAAAGCGACATTGTATTTGGTGTTAACTGGTGCTAAATATGTCCTGCATGTGAAGGCAACTTTGCTTTCAAGTGCGCTGTTTTACTCCTGCCCCTACAGGATGCTGCAGCAGCAGCACAGCGGGGACACCGATCCGATTGGACTGGGAGATAACGCTGTTTGTTTACAAACAACTCCTCCCCATGTGTGTGATCACATGGGGAGTTGCTTGTAAACAAACAGCGTTATCTCCCGAAGTCCTCGCTGCTGCAGGAGCGCTACTAGGAGGCAGAGGCAGGTGAGGGATGGGGTCCGGAGCCAGGGAGGGGAGGTAGAAGAACTTATTGGGAAAGAAGCTGGCTGCAGCCTGCTGCCCAGCCATGCTGTAATTTCCTGTAATTGAACCACACTGAACAGGCAGGTAAGAACGCGCTCCAAGAAGGTCTGAATGTGTTATTTTGCTGTGGGAAACAACGGTATGGCACTCATGTGAACGCAACTGGCATTGTTAGCAGCGAACTAGAGAAAAACTTTTTTTTTAAAAAAATCCAGATAATTGCTGCACGTGTGAATGAGCCCTTAGTTTGAGTATTTCATTTATTTGGTATTTTGGTATTCACAGTAGTATTTCAGTTGTTCTAGGGTTGCCACCTTTTTCAGTTTGACCCGGAGACTTCCATTAGCCAAAATGGATATTTGCTTTTTAAAATTTTGAATGCAAATGTGTTACTTCCTTTTGTAACAACCAAATTCACATTAATTCTCCTTCCCACCTGCCACCTTGCTCTGTCCACTCCCACCCTTTCCATGCCCCCTCATAAATACCTGCTCTACATTTGCTCAGTTTATGTATTTCTACTGGCTATGCTACATGCCTGAGGAAGGGCCTTGTGTAGCCTGAAAGCTTGCTTATTTCCAGAATAAAAGATATCATTTGAACCACTTTGTCTCACTAAAAAAATTAAAAACAAACAAGCCACCAAATACTACCGCTGAAGTGAAATACCAAAAACCAAAATACAAAAATAATTGAAATGGCAAAATGAAGATTTAAATCTGCAAACAAGGCAGGAAGGGAATCCTGCTTTGTGGGTGGGGATTTCTCTGGGGGAGGGGAGTGGGTGGGGAGTGGATGGGGTGGTCTGGTGGCTGGAGATTTAATGGGAATTTATGGTGGCTTTTAGATTTTTTTTACTGTAATTTGGGTATTTTTAATATACTGTAAGTCACCTTGAGTCTTTCAGGAAAAGGGTGGCAAAGAAATCAAATCAATCAATAAAAATGGATCTGAATATGCTGCATTTATTTAATCTGCTATTCGTTTTGGATATTCATCTGAGCCCTAGTATTGAGCTTTGCTGTGAGCATTGATTGTTAAATTGTGCAGAACACACATAGGTGGAATTGTTCATTTTAACTTTGTTTAAGTCATATGTAGGTTAGAGCTACAAACATATTCTCATCTTTTGCTTTGCCAAAGAATCTTAATCATATCTGAGAGAGGCATTCTTTCAGAATCATAGATGTGGAGGGTGAATTAGTGTCAGATCAGATCCCCCTGGATCTTATAACAGAGCCATTCGGGGGATCTACTCCAGCGGCCTTAGCTGAACTCCGAATGGCTAAGGGTGTCTTATCTGGGTGGCTGTGGGGTCTCAATGGGAGCGGTGGCGCACTGCATTAGGGTGGGAAGCAGCGGGCAGGATGGTTAGTCTCTCTCTCATGCAGTGTGTATATATATATATATATATAAAATTCTAATATAGTATATTAGAATATAGTGTTATATGTATACTATATAATTATATAGGATTAAATATACAGTATATTTATTTATTCAAACATCTACCCTGCCCTTCCACTAAGGCTCAGAATGGCTTACATAATGAAAACATACAACATAAAAATACAATAAAATCTAATATTGAAATAAAAGGCTATATTAAAAAATGTGTAATATTTGTTTATGAATGATAAAGCTCTTGTATAACCCAAAGTTTCACATACGCACAGTGACACAGACAAACTAAACTAAAGAGAGACAATTCAAATCAATTCCCATTAATTTGAATTGTCCAAAAGAATGACACTGAGGGAACACAAAATGTGCGAAAGAGTGACTGGGACAAGGAGGGAATGCAAACTGAAGGACAAAGTCAGAGGAGAATCTAACCAAGTGTTCAGTGCTTGTACATCAGAATAACAGCAGATGAACACTAGCAGGCTCTGGCAGAGACTTACATAGGCTTCCCAGTGCCCTCCCCCTCTGATTGGCACTGCCAGGTTGCTGGCAGCATTGAAGGAAAGACCTATCCTTGTATCCTAGGGGTTCTCTCTATTTGTCACACTGCTGCCTGATGTGTTCCCATTGGAAATTGGCCAGCGGGGATGTCAATCAAGTCTCCTGACTGTCTCCTGACAGACTTGCGACTGCTCTCCCTCCTCCTCCCCTGGAGTGCTTTTGCAGCGAAATTCATTCATTTTAGTTGGATTAGTAACTAAAAAGAATGTAGACATATTCATTTCAGCTACTAATCTAACTAAAATGAATTGCACATTCCTACCATGGAGACCTGCGCTGCTGCAGTGGAGGAACTAGATGCCTGGGTGCCAGGTCATCGACAGAGATGCTGTTTAGGTCAGCAGGTACATCCCTCAGAATGTCCTGGAATCCAATTAGATCCATTAGTCTCCAGGGGTGGATCATTCTGACTGGTCCACCACCCCTATGGGAGAAAAAGAAGGCAGGAATCCAGATCCTCAGAAGGTACTGGTCCAACCATGGCAATGGTATAATAACATCACCCCTAATAATCAGAATCCCCATTTCCAGGCCAGTGCAGAACATAAGATCTCTCTGGAATCTCACTAACAGTTCAAGATTCACATGAGAATCTCACTTGAAGAGAGAGAAAAAAGAACTGCACATGCATAAAATGACTGATGGGCTGTTCTGGGCATGCACAGCCCTTTTCCAAAATGGTGCTGCAGAACAGCCTGGTGGCTATTTTGCACATATACGGTTTTGGTTCCCCCGCCCCTCATCGAGTTAGTCAGCTGTGGGTGCCCATGGAGAGACAGACATGGGTGATGGAGACCGGAGAAGAGACAGACAGACAGGCAGATGCGGGACATGGCACATGGGCTCTGGTAAGTAGATGAAGAAAAAAAATCTCATCTCATTTTCCGCTCGATTGTCATCAAGAATCAAGCTCAATTATCATTTTTTTCTTGATTCTCATTGAGAAGCTTGATTCTCAATGACAATTGAGCGGAAAATTAGATTGCGTTTCAGTCCCATATTAAACGGAATCCAGAACTGGAGAGCTGGAAGAAACTTCAAGGGTCATCTTGTCCATGTTTTGAAGCAGGATGCCCTATAAGTAAAACATCCCTGACAGATGCTTGTACAATATTTTCTTCAAAACCTCCAAGAAGGAAGATTCCTCAACCTTCTGTACACATATATTTGTGTACGTATGTATTTGTGATCAAATACATCATCTTTTCGGTCTATTGTTTCTGTCTCTGTACAATATATCTGAATGCTAGCCTTCTCCTTGTGCGTAACCAACAGAGTAGGGTTTTTTTATGTACTCGGTCACTTTTGTTTGAATTTGCCTCTTGTCATGCAAATTGTCAGCATGGTCTACAATTATGAAGAATCCCTGATTGTAAAATAAAATAATAAAGAGAGGGGAAAAAAATCAGTAAGAGACTGCCTGGGGTGAATTTATAATGCATTTAAAGTGTGAAGCTGTCCATTTAACCCTTAACAATATTCATTTTCTTCACAGTGTGCAAACCTTGTCAGTGGTTTGAAAAGCTATGAATTTAAATAACCTTAAGCAGCCAGAGAAATGAATAATTTGATAGGTATATCTGGCAGATGATTGCAATGTCTCGCTTCCTTTTTCTCCCTTGAGAATTTGCTGCAGGGGTTTTGCCAAACTTGGGGTTGCAAACAAGGTGGAGGGAAGGGAAATCAAACAACATTAAAAAAATAATAATAATAAAAAACTGCCAAGTGCCTCCATTAAAAATGTATCCAGAAGCACAGACCTAGGCCTCCCACTCTTTCCTCCCTTCATGGAGTGATCTGATAGTTAAGGGATTGTGTGTTTTTTTTTTTTTTTAAAAGTCTTTCCGAGCTTATCAAAATGAATATTTAATCTGATTCAGATTAAATTGGTGAGTTGTTGGCACCTCTCAAGCCAGTCTTTATTGTTTTGTAAAGCTTAATGCTTATTTCAATATTAATGTAGATACTGACAACCTGACTAACTCACTTTGATTGGCAGCCCATAGAGGAGGCTTTAGCAAGAGGAACAGAACAAATCCTTTCCCTGCTGGCTGCAGGCAGGCTGTGAAGACAGAGAAACCTTACCTGGTGATAACAGAGAACTGAAGTGTATTGGTTCAGCTCAAATCAATACAACCAAACTGTGTATTTGGTGCTTTACCCATTTGGCAACAGAGATGGAGCAAGAGTAAGCCTCGACGGCTTTGCAGATATATTTACCTTTGTCTTAAAACTGGTTTCTGTTCCCCATCCAGTACCAACTCTTCATAAGCTTATAATATCCCATGTCAGACCTGATATTGATTATTTAAGACTTAAATGGAATGAGGATTTGGGAATAAAGATGACAGAATCCCAATGGATGTTGTCAGTTCAGAGTACTAAAATGTCTGCAATTGATCTTTGACTGCCAAATAACACACTTTTTTTTCACTTTCATTGGGCTCTTTCTAAATCAAGAAGCTAAATTTATTACCAGTGGATACATTTTATTTTATTTTTTATTTTTAAATGTATATCCCGCCCCTCCTGCCCACAGGCATGTTGGCGATATAATGCATTGCAAGCATTGGTTGGTCATATGTTTGGGCATGTTCTCTTATTAATCCTTTTTAGAAAAAAAAATCATTACTAGAGTTAACATGATCTTAGATATGACTATTATACCATTGAATTAGGTACCTAAACAGCGATCACAGAATTCTTACCAAAATGCACCCCCGCCAAACTAACACCGCTTTTAAACGAGGGGCGCTGAAGCGTCTCCTGAACGCCGCGTTTAAGCAAAGCCGGCGGAAGTGACGTTCTCGCCGGTGGCGGCGGCTGGCGACACAGGGCTTTGGAGCGGCGTGTTCTGAAAGCCGGAAAATTGAAGCCTTAAGAACTCGCCGCTCCAAAGCCTCGTGTTGCCAGCTGCCGCCGCCGCCGGCAACGGGGAGAACGTCACTTACGATGGCTTTGCTTTAACACGGCGTTCAGGAGGCCCTTCAGCTCCCCTCGTTTAAAAGCGCCCTAACTTGATTAGTTACATGTGGGATAGCTTGACTGCACTCAAAAAAGTAAAACATCTCCAAAAGTTTAAGCTTGGTATAATGGCATGGTAAATCTGACTTCACAGAAAGAATGCCGTTTCATTTTATTATATTTATCTTATTTAATCAAATTTTTATGTCACCTTTCTCATAGGCTTAGGGTAGCTCACAAACCATAAAAACAGTAAAATACAAAAACAACCCCCCAAGTCTTCCCCCAATACCATCTCCCCATTCCCCACATCCAACCCCCTCATGACCCTACCCAAAACCCACCCACCAAAATGCTATCCTCATCATAGATGAGATAATTCATGCAAGTTTAATGCAATTTGAATAGAGTTTATGTAATATTTCAGTAACTCGGTAAGCTTAGAGCAAGCAGATATTAGCCGATGCCATGTTGTACCTTTGTACACTCTGTTTCCCTCCTTTATCCCCATCTTTCTTTCTTTCTTTCTTTCTTATAACCTGAACATTTGTATTATGTAAGAGAAAGATGGTGAAGAACACCCTGCTTAGTTATTAGTGGATTTGTGAATTGATTACTAAAGAGTATGAACATAAGAACATGAGTATCATAAACTTTATGTATGATGGAACTCTGCAGAATCCCCTCTCTCCACTCTGGGAGCTTTTAGATGGATGGCTGTCCCAGTGCTAGCTGCACCAGCCCACTTCACCCCTGGTGGCCCATCCATCTAAAGGCACCCCTAGGTGGAGGAGGCTATTAATTATTACTATTATTAGCAAGCATTTATATAGCGCAAGCAATGTACCCGGTGCTTTACAAAGTAATTAAATAGACACGGTCCCTGCCCTAGGGCTTAAAATCTGGGGGGGGAGGGGCTTTATAGGTGAAGACAAGGAGCTTATGCAGGATTCGTTCAGGAAGGGGGAGCCAGTGAAGAGAGGAGAGGTTGCACATGGTCGAAGCGATGGGTGAGGTGGATGACCCTGGCAGCAGAGTTTTGGATGGAGATAAGGGGAGAAAGGTGAGAGTGGAGGGGGCAGAGGGTGGGGTGGCAGTGAGAAGGAGGTTACAGTAATCGAGGTGAGAGATGACCAGGGCATGAACAAGGGTTTTGGCAGAGGAGACAGAGAGAAAAGGGTGAATCTTA
>QEPC01013055.1:1492198-1509213 GCA_003113815.1 Sphenodon punctatus
ATGGCTGTTCCTCCGAGAACTGTGTCGCCACCATGTTCTGCCCCTCCCAGCAGCGTTGTCAGTGGTGCATCACCTGGTGCGGGCCAGAAGGCAGGAGGGGGCAAAAAATCCTCCGTCTGGGTGCATTTTAAATTGGTGCAGGCGGATGATCCCAGGGAGGTGCAGTGTAGTTTGTGACAGAAGGTGGTGAAGCATGGGCAGGTGCTCACCAAACTTGGCACAACTGCAATGGCGAGGCATCTGAGATAGCCACAGCACTGTGCTGATAAGCGGGCAGGCAGGGGCAGTGGACGCTAGCGAGTTCCTGACTGCAGCGGCCAGTCGTCCGCCTCCATCAGCAGGCAAGCATCCTTCTCTAACAGCTGCCTCTAGCAGCAGGAGCGGTATCACTGCTGGGGGGGGGGGGAGCAGCAGCAGTAGCAGCAAAAGCAGCAGCAGTGCACCATGGAGGAGCTGTGCCAAGTCCATTGGCAGCTGCAGGACATGGAGGGCAGCGTGGCTTTCAACTGAAAGCCACGTGCATGTTCGGGGAAATGATAGCACTGGATGGGCATGCCACCGTCCACTTCACCACAGACCTGTGGTCGAGTAGGAACGTGCAGCATGCCTACCTGGCAGTGACGGTGCACTGGTGGCAGGATCCAGAGGCAGTGGCAGGAGGGGTGCCGAAGCAGAGAATAGGTAGACCCTGCTTCAGGCAGAAGTCATGGACGGCCCCCACATATCTCGGAACATTGAGGCAGCCCTGATCACCATGGTGAGGGAGTGGGTCGTGCCCTTCACCAAGGGGTGCGTGGTGATGCACAACGCAGACAACATATTGAGGGCAGTCCATGAGGGGGGCTTCACAAGCATCCCTTGCGCCACACACATCCTTCACCTGGTGGTCAGGTATGCTCTGGGCTTGGGGAAGAAGGGGATTGGGGAAGGCACCCTTAGCTTTTTGATCGAGAATGGGAGGAAGCTGGCCGGTTTCTTTAACTGGAGTGTGAAGGGCAGCGACCTCCTCTGGACGAAGCAGGCAGAGCAAGGCTCCCCAGTGCACAAGCTGATGCAGGATGTGTTTACATGATGGAATTCGACCTTCTTGATGCTCGAACGGCTTCTCAAGCAGAAAGCCACCTTGCATCATGTCCAACTGGTGACGGACAGCGGGGCATGTTCAGGGTACAATGGGGCAGAATGGGAGATCCTGGCTCACATGGTCTTCGTGCTGAGACAATTCCTGGCCATGATGGAGACCATCAGCTCCTTCACAGCCACCATCAGCTAGGTGACCCCTCTGGTCCAGAGTCTCCTGAGGAGGCTGGAGGAGATTCTTCAGGGACGGGATTGTGGCCCTCAGGGCAGGAAGCTGGTGGATGAGGTGGTTCACCTGGTTTGGCAGCTGAAGGCAGGGCTGAAGGCACGGTTTGATGAGCTCCTGAGCAGGCAGAATAAGTTTTGGCAACCATGTGTGGCTGAGGGAAGTGGTGGAGGTGGTGCCAAAGGACAGTTATGTGAGGGAATACAGCAGCGCCTCAGCAGCAGTGGAGAGCTACCTATGCCGAATTGTGTCTCAGTTTTCTCAAAGGGAATTTGTGCTTAGTGGTCCAGGCCTGACATGATCTGGTCTGGATATAGGGCGCTCTTTTCCAATATGTGGAAACTCAGTTTACACTATGCTAATAAGCCAGCCAGCTCAGCTAAGTATTGTAAAGGCAATTTATTTATAAATAAGGCTATGAGACTTAAGAATATAATAAAAATATGAAGCAATAATTTACTTAAGTTCAAATAAAGACATAGTACAAAAGAAACAGTGTGAGTTAAAATATATTATTATTATTATTAACAATAACAATAATAATAACATTTGTATAGCACCAGCCATGTACCTGGTGCATTACAGACCAAAGATAAAGACGTGTTCCCTGNTAGACCCTCCTAAACCTCCCTAATTCCTTTCTTATCTGAACTTAGAAGTGAACTGTCCCTTCTCTAAATAATGAGTTTAAGAGTTATGTGGTAATGGTCCTAAAGTGCGCCGATGCGACAAAACCATATATGGGCCCTCCGCCCAAGGATTTCTGTATAAGAGTATAGTGCTCTTTGTTGTGGGGTGCTCGGGATTCCTTGATCCTAGAGGCCCACAACGCGTTGTGTAAATCTGCTGAATAAAGAGTATTTGCTGTTTGCAGCTGAAGCCTCCTCATCTCAGTTCTTTACCCACGGGAAATCCTCGTCACTACCGAAAAAGATCTAACATTGGTGGCCACCCTCCAAAAAGGCTCCCATGGACGATCTCGAGGGTCGCACGGGTACATGGGGAGTGAGGCGATTCCGCAGATAGGTAGGACCCAGGCCGTGAAGGACTTTAAAGGTTAAACCAGCACCTTGAACTGGGCTCGGTGCTTTATAGGCAGCCAGTACAGAGCCTGGAGCACTGGTGTCATGTGCTCCCTGTGACCCAAGGAGATGGGCCGTGGCATTCTGCACCAATTGCAGCCTTCAGACCAGCTTCTCAAGCAGCCTCACGTACAGCGCGTTGCAATAATCCAGCCTCGAGGTGATGACAGTGGCAAGGTCGGAGTCTGAGAGATACGGCCGAAGCTGCTGGACAAGATGTAACTGCCGAAATGCACTCTCCCCCCCCCCCACAGCCACAACCTGAGATTCCAGGCTGAGCCGTGAATCAAGGAGCACACCCAGACTCCACACTTGAAAGACCATGGGAGGGTGAACTCCCCCACCAATAAGAGGAGATTCAACCACCCCTTAGGCCCCCCAAGCCCTCGCCCACCAACATCACCTCCGTCTTGTCAGGATTCAATTGCAGATTGCTCAACCTCATCCAAGTCCCCACAGTTGACAGGCACTGGGAAAATAGGGAGACTGCATTACCTGGGGAGATGGAAAAGGAGAGGTAGAGCTGAGTCATCAGCATACTGATGACACTGCATGCCCTGAAACCCTCTCACAATGTCCGCTAACGGCTGCATATAGATATTAAACAAGAGGGGGGACAGAATGGCACCCTGTGGGACTCCACACATGAGGACCCGGGGGGAAGACATACATTTCCCCAAGAACACCCGGTGAGTTCTCCTGGCCAAGAACAAATGAAACCAGTACAAAACCGTTCCACCAGTCCCGGCACGGTCCCGCAGGCAAGTCACCAACACCTCATGATTCACAGTGTCGAATGCAACTGAAAGATCTAGCAGGACCAGTAAGGTCGGACGACCCTGGTCGAACACCAGATGGAGATCGTCAACCAAGGCCACCAAGGCTGTCTCCGTACCATACCCTGGCCGAAACCCAGACTGGGAGGAATCAAGGAAACTGGTGCGGTCCAGATGTTCCTGGAGCTGCCGTACCACTGCCTGTTCAATAACCTTCCCTAAAAGGGGGAGGTTAGAGATCGGCAGATAACTGGCAGGAGCATCAGTGTCAAGAGATGGTTTCTTGAGCAGAGGCCTAACCACAGCATCCTTCAGGCAGTCAGGCACCCTGCCCTCCTGAAGGGAGGCACTAACCACCCCAGCTAGCAACGGCTGTAACGTCTCCTGGCTGGCTTTCACCAGCCAGGATGGGCATGGGTCTTGTTCACAAGAAGTGGCATGGACAGATCCCAACAAGGACTCCACATCAGCAGGCGTCACTATCTGAAACCAATCCTGCAAAATAGGACAGGATGGGGCATCCATAGCCCCAAGATGATCCTCTTCAATAATTGTGGTACTGAAATCGTTGTGGATGCGAACGATCTTATTTACCAAGTCCTAGATAAACCGGTCACAGTGGTCACTGGATTGCTACAGGTCCAGGTGGAGGCAGGCAGGACTGATGAAGCCTTTCACCACCCAGAAAAGCTCCGCTGGACGTGACGTTGCAGATGCAATGAGGGCAGCAAAGAACTGCTTCTTTGCTACCTGCACCGCTTTTATGCTGCGATAGATCATACTCATCACAAGTCCAGCACCACCGTCACTCTAACCGCCTACTCTCCCGCTTCAAACACTGCAGGCCCTCAGTAAACCAAGCAGACTTGCATGAGACTCGGGAGGGCAGCAGACACCTGGGAGCCACTCAGTCAATGGTCTCAGTCAACAAGGTGTTCCAGAAGGCTACGAGAGCATCAACAGAGCAGGTGTAAAGGTCCAAGGGAAACTCCCCCAGAGCATTCCGGAACCGATCTGGTTCCATACGTCTCCGGAAGCGGACCGATCTAATAGGTCCTGAACCCTTTCGGGGTCTGATATGTGCCAGGATTCACGCCTTAAGGAGGTAATGGTCAGACCATGACAAAAGCTCTACCCTCCCTGACTTCTACTAACTGACCCCTCGCCTCAAGGCCGGTGCAGAAAACCAAATCCAGTATATGTTCCTCCTCATGTGTGGGGCCACAGATGATTTGGGACAGGGCCATGGTTGTCATGGAGGTCATGAACTCAGTGTGGATGTTAAAATCCCCCAGGACCTCTATAGGGATGGGCGAACAGAATGCGGTTTGGATGTTCGGATGTTCGGTCGTTCAGTTCGAAACCCGAGTTTGGGTTCGATGGTTCGATTCAGCTGAGTTTGGGTTGGCCGAAATTGACCAAACAGTCAAAAACAGCACTACCGAAACCGAAACTTGGCCGAAACCAAAACTTTTGTTTTGCTCTGAAAAAGATGTTTTTTTCTGCCCCTGAACTCATCTGAACTCATCCAAACACAACCGAACTGTTCGGTCATTCGAGAGTTCGGTCCAAACTCCAAACATCCAAACCGCGTTCGCCCATCCCTAGACCTCTAATCTAGGGGTCCGGAGGATCACATCTGACACCATATCAGCAAGAGCATGTAGGGATGCCGTGGGGCAATTGGGTGCATGGAACACCAGCAGCACCCCTAATCTGTCCCCGGCCAAATTCAACACAAGATGGAAGCACTTAACCACCTGGTGGAGCTTGCACCGAATACCTCTTAAAAGACAATGCATCCTTGATAACAATGGCTACACCCCCCTTGTCCCTCCAGCCGAGGCTGTTGCTGCACAGAGAACCCAGCTGGAACAAGATCAGCCAAGATAGGGCCTGATTCATTGTCCATCCAGGTCTTTGTAATACACACGAGTTCGGTGTCCCACTCCCGGATTGTAGATGATTTATTGACAACCGATCTCACGTTCAGCAGCACCAAACCAAGGCCCGGGGTCTCCTGGGCCTTGACTCAGAATCTACCCGCATGGGAGGTTGAGAGGGGAATGGGCACAAGGCACGGCTCCCTCCTCACTGATGGAAGACTCCTCCCCTTTGGACCATATCTCCCCCGATCCGTAACAACCCCGATGGCTGCAGAACCCCTCCCCTCCTCAGAGAGCCCTGTTAGACACCCACCCTCCATAGGATGGCCTGACAGGCCAGCAAGAGAGATCCCAGCCCCCTCTACCCACCTCTGTCACAGGTGGGCAACCCCTCCCCCCAAAAGGTCACCTCTGCTCATACCAGGGGTTCCCCTCCACACCACCCCGACTTCCCTTTCCTACCACCAGAGTGAGGCTGTGTACCCCCACACCACACCACACTCAATTTCCCTGAAAAATATTATAGGACCCCACCCCTCAGTCACTCAATATCCTCAGCCTTCTACTCCCACCCACATAGGGGGGAGGGGGTGAAGGCACCATCCAGGCTGCTGTTACTTTACAGTAGAGCAGGGCCATTCTGCAGAGCAAGCATGGTATCGATGGTATCCGCTTCCACTGCCTCCACCCGCAAATGGCCCGCCATCAGGGCAGCTCCCCTTTGTAGGTGCTGCTGATGGTTACCTGAAAGGGTAAGCCCCAATGGGGCTTGTGGTAACGTGGGTGCAGCAAGTAACAAAAGTCATTGCCCTCCCCCCTTACATATCATTCTGAGCTAGCCACTGATCTTGTCAGCAGGCATTTTCAGAAGTCTCCCTCTCCCAGCAGTTTGTTTTCCTCCCAATCCATTGCCATCCTCCTCCTTTATTTCCACACATTTACCTCCATAGTTTCATTTATTTAGATTAGATTAGATAGATTTAGGTGCTATTTTTATTTTTTACTCCTCCCTGTGTAGGNGCACTTGAGACCTCGCATCTTCATGAATGTTAGACCCCTTGTCTCTCCCTCTGTTCCCCTTCCTATGTCTCTCCCCAAGCTCCTGTCTCTCAGATTTTAAGCCCTAGGGGCAGGGACCGTGCCTGTTTTATTACTTTGTAAAGTGCCAGGTACACTGCTGGTGCTATTTAAATGTTTGTTAATAATAATAATAATAATAATAATAATAATAATAATAAATAAAATCCTGCCTCAGCCTGCCTTCTCATGCTCATGCCAAAGTGCCTGTCTGCCCACCCTGTGGGCAAAGCTGAAGCCCTGCCCCAGCCTGCTTACCTCTCATGCCAAGGTGCCTGTCTGCCTGCCCTGGCAACCCTGGGTGATGTGCCCCACTGGCCTGGTAATCCTGATGCTGCTGTCTGCTGGTCCATGGGTACTTTGCCCTGGCAAATCAAAATATGCCCAAGCAATCCTGCTGCTGCTGTCTGCTGTTGTATGGAAGCTCTTCCCTGGCAAATCCTACCATCCTGGCTCCATGGATGCTGCTCACAGGCAAATCCTATTGCTGCTGTCTGCTGTGCCATGGGCACTGTGCTCTGGCAATCCAATGTCTGCCGCTGCTGCCAATGCCGCCTCTGCTGTACCATGGGTTATTTTACCGAGCAACCTAGTGTCTGCTGCTGCTGCCTCTCCTGTGCCATGGGTTCTGTGCCTGGGCAATCCAATGGCTGCTGCTGCTGCCAATGCTGCCTCTGCTGTCTTTGCCATAGGTTCTGTGACCCAGTAATCCAATGTCTGCTTCTGCTGCCTCTGCTGTGCCATGGGTTCTGCTACAAGGCAATCCAATGTCTGCTGCTGCTGCTGCCAATGCTGACTCTGCTATTTGTGCCATGGGTTCTGTGCCCCAGCAATCCAATGTCCGCTGCTGCTGCTGCCACCAATGCTGCCTCTGCTGTCTGTGCCACATGTTCTGAGACCAGGCAATCCAATGTCTGCTGCTGTTACCAATGCTGCCTCTGCTGTCTGTGTCATGGGTTCTGTGCCCCGGCAATCCAATGTCTGCCTATGCTGTGCCACGGGTACTTTGCCATGGCAATCCAATGTCTGCTACTGTGTGGCCACGTAATTCACCACTAGGCAAGGCTTGACCAGTTGGCATAATAGCTTGTTCAGATCCTGAGACTAGGATGCAAGCCAGCAATGCCCAGTCAAGCAGGGCTGCCAGTCGCTGAGCTCTGGCCAGGCCTCTGCCGTTGCTCCACCAATGCGAGCCGACCTGAAATGCCTGGCCGAGCAGGGGTGCCAGCCACTCCAGCCCCAGGACCCACCATCAGGGTTCTGGGGCCTACGTTCCAGGCAGGGAGGGCTATTGTTCCACTTAATCCAGAAGCTGCCACTGCAGCCCCAGGACCCACCATCAGGGTTCTGGGGTCATCATTCCACTCATGGGAAGCGATCATTCCACTTCATCTAGAAGCTGCCACTCTTGTCCTAGGACCCACCATCAGGGTTTTGGGGCCGTCATTCCACTCACAGGGAGCTGTCATTCCACTGCATCAAGAAACAGCCAGTCACTCCAGCCCCAGGACCCACCGTCAGGGTTCTGGGGCCTACCTTACAGTCAAGGGGAGCCATCATTCCATGTCATCCAGAAGCTGCCACTCCAGCCCCAGGACCCACCATCATGGTTCTGGTGCCTATGTTATAGTCAAGGGGAGCCATCATTCCATGGCATGCCATGGGTTCTGTGCCCCAGAAATCCAATGTCCGCTTCTGCTGCCTCTGCTGTGCCATGGGTTCTGTGCCCCAGAAATCCAATGTCCGCTTCTGCTGCCTCTGCTGTGCCATGGGTTCTGTGCTCCAGAAATCCAATGTCCGCTTCTGCTGCCTCTGCTGTGCCATGGGTTCTGTGCCCTGGCAATCTAATGTCTGCTTCTGCTGTGCCATGGGTTCTATGCTCCAGCAATCCAATGTCTGCTGCTGCTGCCTCTGTTGTGCCATGGGGCTGCTACCAGGCAATCCAATGTCTGCCGTTGCTCTGACGATGCCTGGCAGTCTGCAATGCCTGGCCAAATAGGGGTGCCAGGCCAGCCACCAAGCCCTAAGCCTTCCCGGCTTCTGCTGCTGGGTCTCAGACAGCCAGCCATGGTGCCATGGGCACCCCCTGGGGCCAAGCGCTGAACCTGCCTTCCCGGGCAACCCAGGGTGCCAAGTCCCAATCCTTCCCAGTCTCTGTTGCTGCTGTGTCTCCGACAGCCTGCCATGCCCTCACGGACCCCCCTGGAGTGCCCCAAGCCTTTGCTTCGGCCAGACTTTCAGAACGTTCTGGGGGGTCCGAACTCCATGGGACTGAACACACGCACCTGAACTAAGTTTTCAGACTGAACGGCCAAATTGCCGAACATCTGACCCCCATTCTGTTCGCACATCCCTAATAGATGACGGTGTGCAGGCATACGCAAAGGATTTCCAGTGCTTCTAGGTCTTTTTAGTGGCACAGGGAATGGTCTTGAAATGGTCTTTTCCCACTGAGTTTGTGGTCTGTTTTGCAGCTACACTGGTCAGCCTGATATGCCCGGTGAGGGAACTTATGGTCAGGTGCACGATGGGCGAGCCCCCCCCC
Organism: Sphenodon punctatus; assembly: GCA_003113815.1. NCBI lineage: Eukaryota > Metazoa > Chordata > Lepidosauria > Sphenodontia > Sphenodontidae > Sphenodon > Sphenodon punctatus. The sequence goes on from QEPC01013055.1 coordinate 1,500,871, forward strand.
CCCTCCATTCCAGTTCAATGCTGTCTTTCAGCAGGGCATGGGTAGCCAGGGGCTGGCTCCTCCTCTTATGGGTTCCCACCTCTTATGGGTACCCACCCCCTTTTCTTTTGGTGGATAGCAGCTTGGGAACCATAATGGGGTGGGACTTCATATGAGTCCAGGAGGTAGGGTACCCTCCTCACCACACACCAAGCTGTGGGGCAGGGTATTGGGGCAACGGGGTGGGTCCTGGCTGTAGGCTATATACGACTGGGCTGGGGACACCCCATCCTGCCCTGGGGAGTGGGACCTTAAGGTCAAGTGACATGGGTTGAGGAAGGCAAGTGGTCTATCCTGGACCCCCAACCCCACTGTCAACTGTGGTTCATTCAGTGCTATTAGTCACATTCATGTGTGGCGATTTGTGCCACCTGGTATAATGTGAAATAAAGTTGCAGCCAATGCCATTACACTAACATGATGTCTTGTCTGGTTCCTATGGGGTGGTGTGGGCACAAACAGCATAGTAATATCAGTGTGAGCCATGGGAGTGTGTTTTGCACTCACCCATATGCCGTAAATACCGAACCTAGCAAATATCCTTAAGGTGCAGTAGGGATGCAGCGGTGGGCAGGAGCTGGAGCACTAGGCAGCCTCCCACATACTTCTGCAAAGGACTGGTCCAGCAAGGACAGGAGCAGTTTGCACACTGCACCTTTCCTGTTTTTGTAGCTGGCCGGTTCAGCTGACTAGGGCAGAGGAACTAGTTCACCAGGGAACACTAGGAAGAATTGGAATTGAGATTGTGTGGGATAGAGTTCAAGTCCTCAGTTACTTAACTGGACCAGGGGATACTGTATGGGGAATGCAATAAAATGATGGACTTCTGGATAGGAGGTGAGTTTCCAATTCTCTCCTTAAGTGAATGGAGTCTGGGTTCTCTTTGCTCACACGTTGGCCTCTGAGTCACCATTGCAGTGTTTTGCCATGTGAGTTAGGGGGAAAGGGGAGAGCAAGCTTCATGTAGTCTCGGTAGCACAGCAGACAAGATTAAGTCAGTTCTAGCCCAGAGTACATCTTTACACCAGGATGTGTTTAATACAGATTTTCTTATTATATTATGCACTGATTGAGAACAACATTGCAAGGTCCTAATTCTCTTTTGCCACAGCTTTACAGGAGTCAAGAGCGTTTACACCAGCAGACTATTTGGCCTGCAGCTTTGAGTGTAATAGACTATTTTCATTACCTGATTTCATTTGTCACCTCCTCACCATACTGTTATGAATATGTTCCTTGCAAATCACACCCATACTTATTATAAATGACTACATTTAATTAGTCCTCAGATTAGAAGCTTCAAGTGTGCTGTAAAGCAAACACTTGGATCATAGTGAAAGATTAGAATAACAAGAGAATCTTCTCCAGTGTGTGAAGTTTCTCAGGAGCAGCAGCATGGGTACCCATTTTAAGATCATGACACAAATTCTGGGCTCCCACGTACCTGAGGATTTGCGAAGCCTGCAAGTGACAACAAGCACTGAAAAAGAAAAAAGGACAAGGGAAATTTGATTTTTTTAATTTTTTGTTGGTTTTGCTTAGCTGGGTGCTATCTGTCTAATGAAGATAATAGCGTTTGCCTACCTGACATAGGTTTGGTGAGGATAAATACTTTGGAAAGAGACTATAATGCACTCAGTTGTGAAGGACTCGGTGTGGGTGTTACTGTGTGTGTGTGTAGAGAGATTTAAGTACCTTATATGGAATTCAGCTGACAAAAAAGCTAAGGGATCTCTCCATTGACTTCATTTGGAGTTTAGTTGGGCCCGAGTCATTCCCGGTTTAGCAAAATCTTCAATAGCATTGCAGATTCCAGTGAAGTTAATTCCATTAACTTTCATGGCGTCACTCCTGATTTGCACTGGTGTGAGTGACAGGAGAATCAGGCCTTTCCTTTATTTTAACCGCCAATTTAAATAGGGGAGGAAACTTTATTTTAAAGTGTTTTCCTTTCTTTTTACCAACATGGAAGAAAGCCAAAATGTGTCAGGCTTGCTTTGTCTGGGAAAGTTTTATCCACTTCTAATTAAAAGGAACTTTTAAACATACAAATTAACAGTTTTACACTGCCATTCCCCGTGACTAACTGCCTCATTTTAGCAAGCATTCACTGACTAAATTTAGCAGTTTCAATTTAACTTAGGCTAGCAAAGTAGGTAGAATATATTTCCATTCCTCACTCCTTTCTCTTATCCCCTCCAGACTAGTCATTTCAAGAGTGAAACCCTTCTCCAACCAGAGTTTCCTCACCTTCCAATTGTATTTGAACTAGGGCTGAAGCGAATATTAAAAGTGAATGCTGAATTTGACAAAGTAGGCGTATTTAAATCTGTTTTAATGGATCTATTACAAAGTGGGATTCACTTACAACTTCCTTTGTAGTTTCAAGTCTTTATTTCAGTATTTTATGTTGGTATATTTTGGTTACATCAATATTTCAGTGTTCAGTACTTGATCACTTAAGTGGCATGACTTGGCAAGTTTTTTTTGAATGTTTGAATGTGAATGCAATTGCTTCATTTTGGACCAATCAACTAGTGCTTGTCTGAATACTTTTTTAAAATTGTGCATATTTCTGCGGGTCCGTGGAGCAGTCCTGAGACTTCGGGCCAGTTTTTGGACCCTCAGAGAATAGTTCAGGGAGAGGGGAATTCAGGGAGAGGGGATTAGGGCTGAAACTTGGCTCGATTGTCTCGCCAGTTCTCAAAGAAAAGGGGGGGGTGTTCCCGTCTCGCCCTGAGCTGAGAACCCCCCCTCTTCTCATTGAGAGCCAACGAGAATTCGAGGGGGTGGGGGTTGCAGGTGGTGGTGGTGCAACACGGGGGCCAGAGCATGGCATGGAGCACCTTGAGGGGAGGGGGTTGGGACCCCAGGACCCCCTCTCAGATGATAAATACACCCCTGCACCTACCCAAACCTCCCCTCCCCGATGTGGAGGCCAGGCAGGGGCCAGAGGTACTCAGGGGGCTTGTCTTTGCCCCCTGCTCACCTCCAGCCCCCATGCAGACCCCCCATACATGAGACCCCCCTTGAGTAATTCATGAGAACTCAAGGGGGGTGAGAACACCTGAGTTCTTGACCCACATCTCGATTTTTGCAAATTTCTCATGGAATCCCCCCCCCCCCCGTTTCAGCCCTAGAGAGAGAGTCCAGCGGGGACAAGGGGCGGGGAAGGGAATAGACCAGTGGATGCCAGGGAAGAAGAGATGGGATCCTAGAAGGGGGTATGGGATACTGTACTTACCCTCTGGAGGGGTTCCTGTGATGCATGGCCTCTTCCCAGGCTGGTAAGTTAAAAGAAAAAGAAAAAAACTGGAAATGCTCAGGAGGGTCCGAATGGCTCATTCTGGCATCCTCAAACCCTTCCAAGATGACTCTGGCAACATCAGCACGCTGCAGGTGCCATCTTGGATGTGGCCAGCTGGTTCTGGGCATGCTCAGAAGAACCAGCAGGCCACTTCCAAGATGGCACATGCATCATGCTGACACTGCCAGAGCTATCTTCGAAAGGTCTGAGTATGCTCAGAAGGGGCCATTAGCATGCCCATTTCCCCCCTCCCCTTTTCTTTTAACTTACCAGCCCAGAAAAAGGCCACGTGTTGCAAGACCCCCTCTGGAGGGTAAGTACACTACCCCTGACCCTGCACTAAGCCTCACCTCCTTTGTTTTAAAATGTTTTGTAAGCTGTCCCGAGCTGCCGTAAGGCTGGAGGGAGCGGGGTAGAATCTTTAAATAAATAAATAAATAAATACATAAATAAAAATACCCCCCGCTCGGTCCCCACCCCCTTCCCAGGCCTACACTAGCCTATTCCCTCCCTCCCCCACAGCTCCCACTTCACCATTCTCTCCACCTGCTGCCCTCTGCACTTGACCAAGGTGGCCAAGTATTGAATTTTCAGGGCAAGTCCTCATTTGGCAAACCGAGGTCGATTAGCTCGCCCTCAGTAAATTCCGAGGAAAACAGTGGACTGAGTACTACAATCAACAAAGCACCGAGCAACTTTCTTGTGAGGCAGGTAAGTAAACTAATTGACTTCAATGGGATTCTTATACCTTGTAGAGACAACTGAAATCCTTGAAGTCACAGAATACATGCAAGACTAGCAACGCTGTTTGCAGTAGCTTCTTCAAAAGGATTAGGAATTAAGTAAGACATGCCCTTTTGTAGTGGCCAAGAAGGCCAGCTAGTTGTACAAAGGAGTAGAAATACAATACAATTACTTCCAGAGTTCACTGTGTCTCTGCATGGACCCAACGCAGGATAGTCTTTGAAAACCATAAAACCATTTCCCCCCAGAACTTATGATGTCACTTTTGAAATTTCAAAATTAAAAATTCATCATTTTTTCAGAATTTTTATTATGATGAAATAGCAGAATGAAGTAAATCAGAATTGTAAAATTTTGGACATAAACAAAATTTGAGAAAAAAGCATTTCCAGTTTCAACCTTCATTATCGTTAGCATATAAATCAGGTATGTTGAACTAGGAAATGTGAAATATTTCAGCTTTCCCTACTTAAAACATTTGAAATTTCCCTTGAATGCTGAAATAGGGAATATCAAGTTTCCAAAATTTAAAATTCCAAATGTTGACATTTTTAATAGATCTGAAAGTGAAATTCTGTCTGTTCAGATTTCCAATTGGAATCAGGCATTTTGTCCAGTCTGACAGGAAATCAGAATGAACAAAATTCCATCTGATTCGGTTTGCAATGGACAAAAAAGGGCCATTTTTGCATGCACAATATGGCCACTGCTCATATCCAAAATAGTGACATTTGACTTTACTGGTATTTTGGATATGGGCAGCAGGCATTTTGTGTATGTGCAAATTGGCCCAGCGTGGCTAATTTGTTGTTGTTGTTTTTCAGCCAGAATTCCAATCAGAAATGTTCCCCATCAGAATTCCAGTCAAAACATTTTCATGGAAATGTTTGTGAAAACGAAAGTTTTTTCAAGCCACCTCTCTTTTTTCAAACAATGAAATTCTGCATTCACAATTTATTTCCTGTCTGAAAATTTGTTGAAAACTCAAATGGAATATCAGTGAAATTACCGATACTTTCAGAAACTGATCTGCCATCATTTTTTCCTACTCTGAAATTTCAATATAGGCATTTCTCTAAGAAATTCCCCAAATTGCCAAAAGTTTAAAATTCCAACTGCATGTCCCATTTTGAGCCTAAATAACCACAAGGACATGCAACATATATACAATATCAACTGTCATTTCAAACCCATCTGCAATTGGCATGACATCACACAGGGCTCACAGCCTACAGTTTAGGAACCTCTGCTCTAAACACAATAATAGCATCGTAAAAGCACATTATGCACGTGACACTTCATAGATTGTATTTATTTTTTTATTTATTTAAATTTTAGCTCGCCCTTCCCAAAGGTTCAGGGCGACTTACAATATTAAAGCACAAAATACATTAAAATACATTATAACCCCTTTTAAACTTCTACCCTCACCCCTAAACCCACCCACCCCAGGCCCTATCCATGCCTGCCAAATGCTTTGCCAAAAAGGAAGGTTTTACACTGTCTCTGGAATATGCTCTTGCTTTGGCTCTGATGCACCCCCAGGGGAAGGGAATTCCACAATACTGAGGCGGCAACTGTTTTCAATGGCCTTTCTATGGGCCCTTTTGACATGAACAAGATTGGCAGGTGAAACCCGCAAGAGCACACTCCCGGCTAACCGCAAGAATTGCAGTGAAGCATGTTAGGAAAGACAGTTCTTCAGATATTGTGGAGAGATTTAAAGGTAGAAACTAGCACCTTAAATTGTGCCAGTGCAGACTGTAAAGCACAGGTTTAATGTGCTCATGATAACCCATCCCAGAAAGGAGCCAGGCATCCATGTTCTGCACCACCAGCAGCTTCCATATAGTCACCAAGGGCAGCCCAGCGTAGAGCGCATTAGCCTTGAGTTCATGGAGGCATGGATGAATGTGGCCAAATCTGAACCAGAAAGAAAGGGCTGCAGCCTCCTCACCAGATGGAGTTGATGAAAAGCAACCTGGTGGTCCAGGCTGTGCACAATAAGGGGTCCAGAAGCACTCCAAGACCTGAAAACCTGACTAAGCAGAGCAAGGGGAAGCCTGACCCCCCTCAATAACAGGAGTCCCAGTCCCCTCCAAGTCACAGGGCCAGTCAACTATAATCACTTCAGTCTTGTCTGGATTCAGCCTCAATTGGCTCACCCTCATCCAGTCCCCAACAGCAGCCAGGTATTGGGACCGGAGTCCAATGAAAAAGAGAGGTAGATCTGGGAGTCATCAACATCACACTCACTCCAAACCTCTGGATGGTCTCGCCCAGTGGCCTCAGATACACATTGAACAATAAGGGAGAGAAGATAGAAGCCTGCAGGACACCACAGGGGTGGTTCCAAGGGGAAGGGTCGCAGTGAAGCATAGTCGGAAAAGCAATCTCCAATCACCACCCACTGGGGCCTCTCTGACAGGAACGAATAGAACCACTGAAGAGCAGTCCCATGCACCCCTGCCAGGTCCTGCTGCAGTCCTCTCAACAACACCTGGGGTAAGGCTTTGGCCTAGGTGCTCTTGCCTGGTCACGCTTGGGGCAACCCTGTGAGTAATGGGCACTAGCGCCTGTTGCTCGCAGATACGTCACAGTCCAGTTGGGAGTCCAGAGCCCCCAGGCTTATAGAGGAGGCGGGAGGGGAGGACTCCAACACAGAGCTCTGTGTGCACCCCTCTCCCCACTCTGACAAACAGCTCATCAGGGGAGAGAGGCCTGGAGGAGCACTTGCTCCCACAATCAACTGTTTGGGGACACGCAAACAAAAGGGGCACACACGCGGCTTCTCTGGGCTCCCACTCATCATATGTCAGTTGGGAGGGGAGCCTGAATGCTTTCTGGCTCCCTGCACTGGCACCGCAGTTTGGCACAGCCAATTGCCCACCACAGGGCAGTGTAGGGATCGCCACCCTGCACCCAAGGTAGCAATAAGTGAAGTAGCAAGGATGTGATACTTTGTGTCATGCCATTTAGGTCTATTACTCTACATTTTCCTGTCCCTTATACTAAGAATGTTAATCTATGGTAAGGTAAAAGCAATAATTATGCATACATTAGTCATTGATTAAAATGGCATAGTGCAAGAAAAGAAAGGAAGAGAAGCAAAAGGGAGGGATAGAGACAGAAGAAAGGAGACAGTAAAGATGCAGTGCCAGCACGAACCTTGTCGTATAGGAATATAAATGCAAAGTCAATGGTCCAGAGGTTTCAAAGGCCAAGTCAATATATAAATTGCTTGAAGTGATTCAGATGCTGGAGAACCAGTCAATGGTAATAAACAAGATTAGGAGGATCCTTCAAAAGGATGAAAAACTGAGTGCCTATGTAAAAGAAAAAGTCTTCTGTTAAAAGCCATTGCTTTTGGATGGAAAAAGTTTAAGACAGTGCTGTTTCATAATGCCTTATAGTTGTTTCCCAGTCTTGTGATTTTTGTTGATTTTCTAGAGTCTAAACCATGAAATTATTATTATTATTATTATTATTATTATTATTATTATTTTATTTATTTTATTATAAGCACTTGTATAGTGCCAGCTGTGTACCTGGTGCTTTACAGAACAGTAAGACAGAGGTGGTCCCTGCCTATGGCTCACAATCTAATAGACACAGAGGGGGAATACAAGGAGAGGGGACATAGGGAGAGACAAGGGATAAATAACATTCAAGCAGATGGGAAGTCTCAGGTACACGTGCTTGACTTGGTTGCAGTTGGCAGGAGTCTGTGGGGAGGCCAGACAGTAGGTATTGCAGTGAGAGTACTAACAGGCATTGGGAAAGGCGGCGAGGAAGAGGTGAGTTTTGAGGAGGGAGGGTGCAAGGTGAATGTGGGTAGAAAGAGAGACGGGATGAAGGTGGTTAAGGGATCAGGGGAGACGAGGGAGAGCAAGGAAGGGGACAGAGGAGGAGTGGAGAGTGCATGCAGGAGTGTGCAAGGAGTTTAGGGCTGAGAGGTAAGGGCAGGGCCCCGAGTCTTCTGCGCTTCTGCGATTCGCGGAATTTTCGCAGAATCCTGCCCTAGGCAGGATTATCTCAGAAAGTGAGGAAATCCCCGCGGAATTTCCCTTCCTTGGCGCTGAGTCAATCCAGGACCTGCTTTATTCAGGCCACAAGCCAATCAGGGGCTTGCGCGGCCTTTATAAAGCAGGTCACATCAGCACATGTCACTTATGGTCCGGAATTCACTTGAGACCGCTGCTGCCGCCGAGGGACCCGACTCCAGCCGCCGCTTCTCCGGCCGCTCCGGGATC
>QEPC01013055.1:1510005-1530887 GCA_003113815.1 Sphenodon punctatus
CTTAGCCATGTTGAGCTTGAGCTGACGTTGGGACATTCAGGCGGAGATATCAGAGAGACAGTTGATGAGGCGAGCTTGGCCAGAAGGGGAGAGAGAGGGGGTGGAGAGATAGAGTTGAGTGTTGTCAGCATAGAGATGATATTGGAAGTCATGGGAGGCAATGAGTTTGCCAAGGGACAGGGTGTAGATAGAGAAGAGGAGAGGGCCCAGGACAGGGCCTTGGTGAACCCCAACTGAGAGGGGAAGGGAGGAGGAGTTGGAATTTGGAAGAGACACATTAAAGGAGTGGTCAGAGAGGTAGGAGGAGAGCCAGTCAAGGACAGAGCCGCAGAAGCCAAGGGAGCGAAGAGAGTCCAGTAGAAATGAGTGGTCGACAGTGTCAAAGGCAGCAGAGAGGTCAAGGAGGACAAGAATGGAGTAAAGGCGCTTAGATTTAGCAACAAGCAGATCATTGGTGATCTTGGCAAGGACAGTTTCAGTGGAGTGAAGGGGGTGGAAGCCAGATTGTAGAGGGTCCAGGGAGGAGTTGGCAGAGAGGAGATCCAGGCAGCGGGATTAGACAACACGTTCCAGAAGCTTAGAGGCGAATGGTAGAAGGGAGACCAGTCAGTAACTAGAGGGGTTGGGGGCAGACTTTTTGAGGATGGGAGAGACAGTGGCATGCTTGAAGGTGGAGGGGAAGGAGCCAGTGGAGGGGGAGAGATTAATGACATGTAAAAGGGGGGGGCAACAGTAGGAGCAATGTAGGTCAGGAGGTGGGAGGGGATTGGGTCGAGAGGGCAGGTGGAGGGGTTGGAGGGAGAGAGCAAAGAAGAGATTTCCTCAAGGGAGGCAAGGAGGAGAGGAGAGACAGGGGAGGGGGAGGGGATGTTGAGGGAGCGGGGAGAGGAGATGGTTGAGAAGCAATGTCCTGGCGGATCTTGTCAATCTTTGAGGTGAAGAATGACGTGAGATCCTGAGCAGAAAGGGAAGAGGGTGGAGGGTCTCAAAATCAAATCAAATCATAGGACACTCAATTTTCTTTTCAAAGAGAAGTAAGTTTCTAGTCCTCTCTGTTTGAGTAAAAAATTTTCATGTGTAATGGTTGTGCAAGCGCAACCTGAAATGTGTGTTATCAAACGTGATGGTGGCGTGCTTTGGCATACAGAGGCCTGCTTTGGCCCACAAGCCACTGGTACGTTTGTTAGTGCCCTGCCAGATGTTTGACCAGAATTGCTCCCAGGTGTGTCAATGGTGAGCCAGGACTGTAATCCTGGAGGCTTCCTGGAGTACAGCCTGGGCTGCTGACCACCTGATTGGGCCAAAGCAGGCCACATCAGGGTATAATGTTTGTTATGGTCCACTGTGACCTGGTCCGGACTGTATTGTAAGCTGGTGTGTTCCTGACCTGGGTCGAGTTGTGATGGTAGCACTCCACTGTCACATCTATTAACACCCTCTGAAACTAAAAGAAATAAAATGTTACACATTCAAATCAAATTAGTTTGAAACAAGTCTCATGATTTCTGTTGCCCTGACTTTTGAACATTTGGAGATGGTTAACGAATGAACCACTTATCAGAGTGGTTTTAGGCATGATGCTGCCTTAGGCAAACTGCTGGTTTCCCTACCAATGTTGCACTTGAGGGAGAAGAGAAGCAGCGCCAGGTAGGGGTGTGCACCAGGACCCCATGTTGTTTTCATTTTTCGTTTTCATTATTCAAAAATGTCATTTTTGTTATCGTTGCTAATGACAATGTCATTTTTGTTTTTATTACTTTAATCATTTTCATTATAGGTATCATATCGGTGTTGACATTTATTATCATTATCATTATCTATATTTGCTATCGTTGTTATTGATATCAGTACCATTTCAAATGAAGATTATATTTTTGGTATTGGTATCATTATCGATTTCCATAAACAACTAATATCTATCTAAGGGAGACGGGAAGGGAAAAGGAAAACTATCTATTATCTAATCAATTATCTATATAACTATTCAAATCTAATCTATATGTCTATAATATATATCTATATCTAATCTATACTACCTATCTATATATAATGTACAGGGGGGAGAAGGGCAGGGAACGGGAGAAGGTAAATATAGGGTATGAGGAAGGAAAGGTATTGGTGGTAATACAATGAGGGCTGGGGAGGATTTTTTGTGTACAAGCACCACAGTTCTGTAAACGCAACCTGACAAGCAGAGCTCTCACACAACGGAGAGAAAAAACCTGGCCCTCGCATTATAAAGGGTTGCAGTGCCCTCCCCCAGAGCCCCCCTGATTGGTTGTGGGAGGCAGCAGGCATTGAGCAATCACAGAGTGCCATGAGACTGCTGGGGCCTACTTGCCCTGCTCATTGGCCAACAATACATCCATCAGATACTGCTGAGCTTCTCTCCCCTCCCAACGCAGGCACAGTTCAAGAGTTCAACCCTTTAAGACTCTGAGATGTCTGCTCCCTTCTCCACATTTCCCCTTCAAAGCCCAACTGCCACAGTACTAATAATAACGACAATGATAACGACATTGTTGTTTTCATTTCTCATTATCATTTTTGTTATTGGTTTTGTTATCGATATCATTATTGATACCATTATCACTATTGTTATCGGTATTCTCGGTTGTTTTCTGTATTCTTGGTTGTTTTTGTTATCGTTGTTTTTCTCGGTTGTCATTTTCGTTATTGCAATAATAAAAATCACAATTTTCATTATTGTTATTGTAATAACGACATGCACACCCCTAGCGCCAGGGCCCTAATGAGTGAAGCAGCCTCATTGATCAGCTGTACAGTAGGAAGGTCTCAGAGTTGGTTCCCTCTCTCCAGTTCCATTCAGTTTTTGAGCAGCGAGCCTGGAACACTTTTCACCCTGTAGAGCTTGCAAGCGAAGAAGTCCAGCCCACACTCAGTAGTAGCTTAGAAGCTTGGTGAAATTGACAAGGAGCAGGTGAATTTCACCAAACCTTTGATCAATTCAGTAGCAGGCAGGGAGTAGGGAACAGACAGCATTTTTATGGACAAAACCTCTGAGCAATTCAGTACCAGGCAGTGAGTAGGGAACTCTACATGCAGGGCAACAGGAAATTCTCTGGGATGTGGCTGTGGCTGTGTTCCCAAACAGTCAGCTTGTACTGGAAAGCTGACACCTGGGGGTCTGGGAGCCAAGTCTGCACAGAATCCCCTTTGAAATTTGGTGAAAATGACCACACTCCTTCCCCTTAGCATTGTTTTCATTTTGAAATACAGTGGAATCTACTTAAGTAGAACTTGCATAACTTGAAGTTTGGATAAGTTGAATTAATTTGTCTTCCCCAGCCCTAACTCTCTAGGGCTGTTTTGCTTCTGGATCTGGAAACGTATTTTTGAACCCCAAAACCTCAATTTTTTAAGGTGTATAAAGTAGATCCACCCATCTAAGAATATCAGGAACTTTGAGTGAATTAATGAATTTTTGGCAGCATGTGGTTAAAATATGGTAGTATATATGCTGTCAAAGTAAATCTTCATGTCAGGTAAATTGGAGATTGGCATTAAGGTGTGTTCGTTTTCTTCATCTCCAGCTCTCCAGACATTGGCTGCAATCCCAAGCAGGATCCGCGTGAGATCTGCGCAGGTCCCACATGGGATCCAAGTGGCACAATGGGTATTTTCAGATGTTATGAGATCATGCTCAACCACAGTGAACCACGGTCAATCCTGCGGCGGGGCCAAAGAGTCCTGAACATCTGTTCGGCGGCCACCAGATGTTCACCATGGTCAATACCCACATGGGGTCAATTTCAATCACGCTTCCGAGGCTCCCCGCGGGATAATCCCCAAAAGCGTGGTCAAAGAGATTCCCAACGGGAACCAACAAAAAGTAACATCTGGCACCAGACCAAACGGGCTTTATGCCTGGGAGGTTAGGTATAGATAATATACGTAAGTGGATATTATTCAACATGTCAGAGGCAAAAGGGCCCCAGCGGCAGTCATATCCCTGGACGTGGACAAGGTCTTTGATATGGTGGAGCATCAATATTTATTTGAAACGATGCAAGCAATGGGTATAAAAGGCCAGTTTTTACAATGTGTAAAGCTAATATACAGAAACCCTAAAGCACAGCTTATAATAGATGGGGAACTCACGAAGGGAGTTGAGCTGACATGAGGCACCAGACAGGGCTGTCCTATGTCCCCATTATTATTCAACATAGCAATTGAGCCTCTTGCTATAGCTATTAGGAACTTGCAGGAAATACAAGGGTTAAAATGTCTGGCCGGCAACCACTGGCAGGCATCAGAGGAAATGATTCCCAGCTGGGGACAAAGCACACAGTGTCACTGCCAGGCAACAAGCGACAACACAGGCCAGGGAGGGAGATTTAAAGGGCACACAGCAGCATCTGGGATGAGCCGCCCCGGCACCTTCCAGGTGCTTCGACTATGGCCTGGCCCAGGATCGGCGTCACGTCTGTGGCGCTGCCCCGAACTGTGATCTGTCAGCCCGATTCCCTGCTGTGGTCCCAGTCCCATCACGTCTGTTTGGGGTTTTTATTGACCACCGGGGGGTGGTTGTTCAGTTCACCCCCGCCGGGGATCCACTGTGGTGAATCGGGACCGCGTAACGTCTGAAAATACCAAATGTAATCCCTATGGAAATGCGTGCGGTTTGCACGCACATGCACAGGATGCATGCAGTGTGCACGGGGCATGGGATCATCCCTACTGACTCACACTGACACCCAGGAAGAGGTAGGTTCTATGTCTATGTGTGAAATACTGATTCTGGTTATTTCAAACAGTTGGGTTGGAGACGGAGAAATCTGGTACTAACTCTCCTTACAGCCTAAGATTCCCAGAGTCAAAACTGACAGGATTTTAAACACACACACACGAGGGGGGTGAATGGGCATGCGCAGGCTGTAGGTCATGTGTGGCTGCGTGCCTGCTGACCTGCTATATAAAATCAGCAATCCTGAGTTCAATAATATCAAGAAGAAGTTAAAGATTGAAGGGAAGTTGCAGAGGAATGAGCCAAGCAAAAAAAAAGAGAACCTGACTCTAGAATTGACAGATATTGTCTCCCCCGTCGCAGCGTCAGAAAAGCCGAGACCGCTCAGCACAAAATGGTGGACGGAATGCAGCGAGAGGAAATGGGGGACCCAGATTCATTGTGGCAGGTACTGGACTTGTTTAAAACAATTAAAGATGACCTGACATTTAATAAAGAAGGCATAACAACAATTAAAGCTAATTTAATTGAAATGAAAACTCAGATGGAAGAGATTAATAAAAGAATTGACACCATGGAGCAACGTATTAGTGATCAGGAAGATCACAACAATGTACAAGACAAAAGATGTCTTATGTGGAGGAGACCGTCACTATGGGTGTTTTCAGACACTACGAGATCACGCTCAACCACAGTGAACCATGCTCAATCCCGCGGCGGGGCCAAAGAGCCCTGAATGTCTGTTCGGCGCGCGCCAGATGTTCATCACGCTCAATACCCACATGGGGTCAATTTCAAGCATGCTNTGTCTGTTCGGCGCGCGCCAGATGTTCATCACGCTCAATACCCACATGGGGTCAATTTCAAGCATGCTTCCCGGGCTACCCGGGGGAATATCCCGGGAAGAGTGGTCAAAGAGATCCCCACCGGGAAACAACAAAAAGTAATGTCTGGACGCCAATCCCAGGGCGGAAACAAAGGAAACGAGCCCCAGCTGTGGACAATGCACGCAGCATCGCTGCCGGGCAACCAGCAACAACACATCCACCGGAGGGAGATTTAAAGGGAAATCAGCAGCAGGCAAGCGTGGCAGGATGGAGCGAGGAGGGAAGCAGAAGAGAGCGGCGGGCGACAGAGCGACGGTGTAGGAGGAGGTGGCAGAGGAGGCAGGGGCAGCGATGGAGGTGGAGGGAGCACAGGCGGAGGAGGGGGACATGGAGGCCATGCTGACCATGCAGGTGGGCCAGGGACAACACCCGCAGCAGCAGGCGGGACGCTACGCCCCGGGGACAGCAGCTGGAACGGGGCCGGAGGAGGCACCCAGGAAACGGGTAAGGGCAACTAAGGGGAGTGGAACAGGGGGCACGGGAGCCCTGCGAGGGGGCCCCACCTGCACCCAACCCAACACTCCCCACCTACTGTCCCCACAGACATGGAAAACGGCCCGGACGGATGAGCCCCCAGAGGACACCGTCCCTCCTCGGGTGGAGGCAGAGGAGGAGGAGGAGGAGGAGGAGGATGACCCACTGTGGGGAGGCCGAAGGAAGGCGTACCACCGAGGGGGCCAGTGGGGCCTCCAGGAGACCAGGGACTTTATCCGGATATGGGGGGCCCTGGAGTACCAGCTGGAGATCGCCCTCAACCAGCGCAATAAGCATGTCTACCAGGACATAGTGCGGGACATGGAGGCAGCCGGGCATCAGCGCACAGTGGCACAGTGCCACTCCAAGGCCAAGGAACTCAAAAAGGGGGTACAAGGCCATCTGGGACAACAATAGGGGGTCCGGACACGGGCCCCGGACCGCCCCCTTCTACGATGCCCTGGACCGAATCCTACATATGAAGGGGTCCATAGTCGCCCCACGGCTCGTGGGCAGCGCAGTGGTCCAGGGCAGGGTATGGGCCGAGGTACCCCCTCCCCTCGCCACCCGCCTGGTAGACATGAGCTCCGGGCCCTGGACCCCCAGGAAGAGTGCCCAGAGGTCTACGGCACCTGCAGGCCCCCCCTGGCAGCAGCCCAGAGAGCACCCAACCCCGGGCCACCCCAGCGGAGTCAGAGGCTGGCACCGTCACTACCCTCAGGCAGTGGTCCCTGGGGGAGCACTCCCACATCGAGGGGCCGGCCTCCGAGGGCTCTGAGATGGACATCAAGGGTAAGTGCCCAACCTGGAGAGGGGAGGGACCATGACCAGGGGGGCAAGGCCCAGGGGGGCGGGTGGAGGGGGCAGGGGCTGCCCCAGCCTATGCCTAATCCCCCACCAGCAAGGCGGGAGGGGGCCCATTCCCAGGTCCCCCAAATGCCCACCCCAACACCCACAGGCCCCTCCTTTGCCTGCAGGACACGGAACACCCTGGGAATGGACCCAGGAGATGGAGACAGCCGCTGCCAAGGAGGCCATGCAGCAGGTGCAGGAACCAGGTGAGGCAGCCGGGGCGGGAGGGAGGGCACCCCGGGGCACAGGGAGAGGGTCCCCGAGTGGGCGGAGGGGATGGGAGGGGCTGGGGTCTGGGGGTGGGGAGGGCCTGGGAGAGACACCCGGGGGCCCGAGGGGCCCCTGTCCCATCCCAGGCAGGGGCAGGCTCGGACTCACCCTCTCGTTCCCACAGGGCAACCCCGACAGCCGGTGTCCCCAGGGCCTGTGGCCCCAGCGCAATGCATGTGGGAGTACCGGGCACGGGTCCGCAGGCGGAGGGAGGAACAGGCACAGGAGATCATGCAGAACGCGGAGGAACAGGGGGAGAGGATGATCGAGGCCATGGCCCGCATGGAGGCGACCATTGAGCGGTCCCTGGAGCAGGCTGAGGCGAGGGACAAGAGGCTCCAGGCTGAGGTGTGCCTGGAGAGGAGGTGGGAGCGCCGGGAACACAGCAGGCAGGTGGAAGCGCTCGGAAGGCTGGAGCAGGCCATCACAGGCATGGTGCGGGAGCACACAGCCAAAATGGACAGGTCCCACGACATTGGGACCTCCCTGCTCCTGCACGCCGGCACGATGTGTGCCTATATGATGGCAGGTGCACCCCGGGCACCCTGCCTGCTGAGGTCCCAATGCAGGGACCCTTGGTGGCCCCGCCCCCCGCCCAGGCACCCCAGATGCCCCCACACCCTCAGGGGCCACGCACCCACCTCCCGGTGGCCCTGGTGCTCCGGAGGGTTCAGCCCCCCTGGGGGCCAGCTAGGGCCCCGGTCACCCTCTCCCCCCCACTGCCCGCCCCCCTGATGGACCAGGAGGTGCCACAGGACACTGCAGGGAACACAGACAGCATGGGGGAGGAGAGCTCTCAGAGCTCCATGGGCCCCAGCGGGCGCTCACGGGGATGGCCAAGGAAGCGAGGGGGGATGCGGGGAAGGGGGGGAGGGTGACATGATGGGGGTCACTGTAGGGGACAGGGAAATGCAGGGGTGGAGGGACTGGGTGAATGTGTGCACTTGGGGAAAATAAAGGCTGCAGTCTCTAGTATGGCTCATGCTCCCGTTTGTGGGGGACTGGGTTGGGGGCCCACCTGTGCAGGGGCATGCCCACGGAACCACAGGTGGGGACCCCTGGGGGGGAGTCCCTCACAACTAGGCCCGCTGGGCGATATGGCTCACCAGGGCATTCCGGATCCATTTGGCGTAACGGTACTCCCTGGGGTTCTCTGCATTCATGTACAGGGGCATGGGACCGGGGGGCCGGTGGGACTCAGGGTACTCCAGGGCCGCCCCCTCGGTTTCGCAGATATTGTGAAGCACGCAGCAGGCACCGATCACCAGCGCCGAGGTCGAGATGGTGTAATCCAGGCGCCCGGCTACACTCCTCCAGTGCTGCTTGAGGGCCCCGAAGGCACGCTCCACCACGGTCCGGCTGGAACACAGGTGGGTATTGTATAGCATCTCCACAGGGCTCTTTGGTACAGGGTAAACCTTCATCAACCAGTGGGTGAGGGGGTAGGCAGGGTCCCCCAGAATACAGGGGGGCATCGGGACCCCCTCGATCCACCTCATGCCCATGTCTGCGAAGTCCCCCCGGAACATCCGGGCATAGAATGGGGAGATGGTCATGATTCTGGCATCGTGACTGCGGCCGGAGTTGCCCGTGTAGATGTCTATGAACTGGCCCCGGTGATCCACCACCCCCTGCAGGTGCAGGGAGTAGTAACCGTGCTGGTTCACATACTCCAGGGCCTCCCTGGCAGCCAGGCGGAGGATCTCTATGTGGGTGCCGTCCACGGCTCCCATGCAGTTGGGGAAGCCTCTGGCCACGAACCCCGCCATCACGGCCCCCTGGTCCACTAGCTGGATCGTTCTGTCCAGGAGCACACCCTCCACCGCCTCGCACACATCCCGCAGGATGCAGGCGACAGTGCTGAGCCCCACCCCGAAGTGCTGGGACACACTGACCAGCAAGAGTCGGGCGTAGCGAGGGCCCAGACCCCTATGGCCACCCGCTGGACCATAGGAATGGGGTCCCGCATGGAGGTGTGCTGCTGCTCCAGCCAGGGTGTGAGGAGCTCCGCTAGGTGGAGCAGGGTGCTCTTGCTCATCCGAAAGTGGGCCCTCCAGTCTGGCTCTTCCAAGTGGGCCAGCGCCCTAGCCCACCATGCCTGTGGGTGCTCTACGACCCATAGGCATCTGGCTATGGGCATAGAGAGCAGGGCTGCCCGGCGCAGGGTCTCCCTTGCCCAGAGGAGGTGCCTGGCTGCCCAACGGAGCAGTGCGGGCCGGGTCCAGCTCCGGCACACAGCCTGCCAATCCGGCCCGGAGATTCGCTGCACCCTGAGCTCTCACCGCATGGGCTCTCCTGCACCCGTGGTGGGCCCGGAGGCCCCTTATGGGTGTCTGGGCCAGGGCAACCCACAACCGGTTGGCCAGTTGCACCTCCGCGGTCAGGAGACACAGCTGCTCGGTGTGGTCGCGGAACCACTTGGCTGCGAGCATGAGGAACATCCAATAGGCAGCTGCCCTGTCATGCTCCATGGTGGTGGGGCACAAGGGGGGGCGGGAGCAGTTATACAGGGCCTCTGATGGCAGGGCTGTCCGGGGGGTGGGCCCCTAGCCGGCCATGGCCCTCCCCAGGGGGGATCGGGGCATGCGTGCATGCAATTGGGTGCACCGGCAGGTGGGGCACCTGGCTTGCCCCTACATGGGCGCGTGGGTCTGCGTGCTCCCAGGACAGCTGCATTCCATCAGCCATCTCCACCGCCACCCCA
Source organism: Sphenodon punctatus (assembly GCA_003113815.1). Taxonomy (NCBI): domain Eukaryota; kingdom Metazoa; phylum Chordata; class Lepidosauria; order Sphenodontia; family Sphenodontidae; genus Sphenodon; species Sphenodon punctatus. The sequence goes on from QEPC01013055.1 coordinate 1,519,901, forward strand.
GCCCCCCTCCCCCCACTGTTTGCTACAGGATGGCCTTGAAGGTGCGATTAGCCAGACAGTGTGATCGCTGTTGTGTTGTGCAGCTGTGCCGGGTCCGCACCCCATGCCTCGCTCTGTTGTGCTACAATGTTGTGGTCCGCGGCCACATTCCCTGTACTCGGGACCCCTCAGAGCCCCTCCCAGCCCTGGAGGGTGTGTGTGCCCCCAGGGCTCTGTGTTATTCTCCCTGTCGTGCTGGACCATGGCTGGCTGCCCATCCATGGGGCTCCCGCTACCTGGCCCCCATGGACCCCCCCATGGGGCCCCCCATGGGGCCCCCCATATCTGGACCTTCCGCGAGACCATGTCTCTTTGCAACCTGTGGCATACCCCGGCCGTGCAGCTGCTCCTGGGCAGCCCAGGCAGCCATGCGGGTGCCTTTGAGAGCTTAAGCTCTGGACTCCATTACTTTGGCTATGAGGTGAGCGCTCGTGATTGCCGGATGCATACGGAGGCCCTGGGGCTGGTTCGCTTCCCTGAGGGGCGCATCCCAGACAAGCGGTCAAGCTGGCTCTCATGTGCCCTGGACCGGGGCAGAGACCGTGTCTGCGCTGGTGGTGTGCGGTTTGAGTGCCTACATGGTGTGCCTTGCTGAGGGTGGCCCTGTCTTGGCCGTGTCCTACTTTTCCTGTGTTCACGGGGCGCATGGGTACCAGCGGCTGCTGGAGCTGGGACATCTTCCTTGGCCCCGTTCTGCTGCCTGCTGTGAGCAGAGCCTTCCGCGGTGGAGATGTCGGCCCTGTTGGGGGTGTGGTCCCGTGTGGACGTCAAGCTGGCTCTCTCCATGCATGATCCCTTCGAGGCCTACTACCTGATCGCGCACCACATGTCCGTGCTGGGGTACCGCCGGGGCTTGCTCCATTGGCCCCACCTGGTTCACCGGGTGGGGCACCCAGGCCCTGGGCCCGCAGTGGCCCGCAGTGGCAGCCTGTGACTCCCTGTGCTCCTCCCGGCCCCCCCGGTGTCATGGCCCCGTGTGGGCCCCGCCCCAGTCCAGGGGGGGCTGGTCCCTGCTGACTGCTCCCACCCTGATGTCTCTGCCATCGTATGTTCTAGCCTGCTTTGTGGGGTGCTGCTGCCCCTGCCTGTGGCCCTGGGCCCCCTCCGCCCCCCCCGGTTGCCCCTCCTAGTGCCTGGGTGGCCTCTCTGACCCACCCGTGTCCAGCTACCTGTCCGGACCCCGCCAGCACTGCCACCTGCTGCAGGCCCCCCCAATCTTGGGTGCATGTGTGACCTGGGGGTTAGGGCGCCCCTGGACTGGGCCATGGTGCTTCCCCGGGGGGGGTGCGTGTCGTTGGACCTGCAGCACAGCTCCGCCTGTCCTGGCTGCCCTCCATCTGCCCCTCTGTGACTGTGGGGCCACCGTTCTCCTCCTGGACCATGTTCACTGGGCTTGCTGTGCATTGTGGACCCTGATCGTGCCTTGGTCTCGGGGTCCTGCCCCCCCCTTTCCGAGACTGCCTGTGTTGCTGTGGGGGCACCTACGTGGACTGTGGTGCTGTGTGGGTGCGGGTTGCTGCAGCCAGTGTCCTGACCTGCCCCTTTGCGGTGCCCCCATCTTCCGTGTCCCCCCCCGCTCCCGTTGTTCCTTGTGTTTTTTCCGGGCGCCCCTGCCCCCCTTCCTGACCTTTCCCTTGTGTGTGTGTGTGTGTGTGTGTGTGTGTGTGCCCAGGCGTGCGGTGGTGCTGTGTGTTCCGCTGTGGGTCCGCTGTGTGTGTGCATGCTGTGTGTGGTACCTGTCAACCTCTTCTCCCTCTTCCCCCCTCCCTTCTCATTTCCCTTGTGTGGGCGTTGCCTTTCGTGCCTTTTGGCTTTGTTTGCCCTCTGGTGGCCATGTCTGTGTCCCGCCCCTGCCCGGTGTCTTCTGGGAGTTTTGACCACAGCTGGGGATCGGCGTCACGTCTGTTGCACTGCCCCGGTCCGTGATCTGTTGGCCCGATTCCCGGTCATGGTCCTGGTCCCGTCACGTCTGTTTGGGGCTTTTATTCACCCTGGGGCGTGGTTGTTTTGTTCACCCCCACTGGGGATCCACTGTGGTGAACCGCCCACCCGTAACGTCTGAAAACACCCTATATTGAAGGAAAAATTTGAAGACCTAGGAAACAGGTCTAGAAGGAACAACCTTAGATTTCTTGGAATCCTGGAAGGGACGGAAACAAACGGTGCCAGAGAGCTTCTACTAAAAATTTTTAAAGGGATGTTTAATGATAAGCAGGAGCTTCACACAGTTGAAATAGAAAGGGCACATAGGTTCCTTAAGCCAAAGCCAAAGTATCAGGCCTCTCCACATGCAATAATAGCACAATTTTTGCACTATCAGGACAAGGGGAAAGTATTACAAGCAGCTAGAACCACCAAAGACCTGTCCTATGAAGGTAACAGAATTTCAATATTTCCAGACCTGGCATATGATACCGTACAAAGAAGGAAAGCCTGGAAACCACAAATAGAAAAGCTCAACCAAATGGGATTGAAAGCCCAGATTTTATACCCAGCCAAGTTTTCATTTATTGACAAAGGAAATAGAAGATATTTTAATGATAAAACAGAGCTGGAGAACTACCTGGCAAAAAACCTTAGGGGAGACATAAGTAACTAAATGCAATATGATCTGGCAGAATAACAGAGTCAAAGTACAGTATTTCGCTGTGAATTCTTTTTGGATATCTAAATTGAATAGATAGGGGTCAGCGGGCAGCCGAAAGCCCACAATACATGGCTCTCCGAATTAGGGGGCTCCTCATTTTCTTTCTCATTTTGAGACTGGTTGACAATTGGGAAGTTAGGATTGTGTGTGCTGGGAAGAGTGTTGGAGGGGGGGGGATTTACAACATTAAACTGTTGATATGTATATAGTTTTAGATTGATAAGATATAAGAAAATAACAGTGACATAATGGATGATACAAGCAGATGTGAATGCATTGGTGAATCTATAAAAATCGTAGTAAGTATAAAGAATGGGGGGGAAAATAGAGACAAAATACTCAAAAATTAGGGAGAAAACAACATGGCGAATTTAAAAGTAATCTCATTTAATTTATGTGGATTGAATAATCCAATCAAGCCTAAGAGGGTCTGGCAGCATATACAGGCATCTCATCCACACATATTTACAATTCAAGAGACACATTTACTCAAACAGGATAATTTTAGATTTTGTAATAAATTATATAAGTTATACCACTCAAATGCTGGAAAGAAGAAAGCTGGGGTATTTATTGGTGTTCTCAAAACATTAAATTTTAGAATTCATAGTATAAATAAAGACACAGAAGGGTGTGTCCTGACCCTAAAAGGAACTATTAATGATGAAAAATATACCATAACAACTCTTTATGCCCCTAATAATAATACAGCTGCTTTTTTTACTGAAATAATCCATAGCATGGTACAGGAAATAGAAGGTATGGCACTAATTACCGCAGATTTCAACACCCCACTTTCCCTTCTTGATTTATTCACAAAAAGTAGATTGAGCAAACAGCAAAATAGAATCGTGCAATTAATAGAAAAATACGATCTGAAAGAAATATGGAGAATATTCCATCCAAATTTACAAGAATTCACTTTCTATTCTAATCCCGACAAAGGGTATTTTCAGATGTGATGGGGCTGCTACTGGGCCCATCACGGAATCACCCATTGATCCCCCGCTGAGATCAAAACAGCCATCAAACAGATGTGCTGGCTGATCCCGGTGGGGAATCGGGGGAGGGGCGGGGCCGCACAGCTCAACGTGCGGCCGCACAGCCCCACCCCCCCAACGTTCCTCCGGCCACCCACCCTCCGGGAGATGAGTGGGCGCCGCGGCCAATGCGGCCACAGTGCCCGCCGCCCCGCCCCCAGGGCAGTGACCACGGCCTGGAATTCCGCTGCTGATTCCGGGATGTGGTCAGGGGACAGACAAGACGGTTCCCTTGATCATGGGGGGGGGAGAGAATCACATTCAACACGCAAACGGAGATGGTCCGGGCAGGACCTCCATTTGCGTGTTGAATGTGATTCCCCCCCCCCGTGATTCATGGGGGTGAACGTCTGGCAGGGAGCTTCCGTTCCCCCCAACAGGCGTTACGGACTACGATCACCATGTGGGCATTCACCATGATTCACCGTGATTTTGTAACATCTAAAAATACCCAAAGTTTCTTCTAAAGTTGACCATATGTTAGTAAATCACGATTTGCTACAGAGGAGTGAAAAGGCCTATATACAAATAATTTCTTTTTCTGACCATAATTCTATAGTATTAGAAATAAAGATAAAGACAAATGATAACAGACAAAAATCAAGATGGGGGTTGAAAAAAATTATTTGAGCAACAAATGGGTGCAGGAACAAATACAGAAACAAATTACAGAGTTTATTCAACATAATGATACACCAGAAATTTCCCCCTCTATACTGTGGGAAACTGCTAAAGCAGTCCTTCAGGGACAATTTATCTCATTGGGCGCACATCTGAAAAAGGAAAAAAAATAAACAAATTAGTGAAATTTATTTACAAATCAAACAACTGGCAAAATAACCCAAATTAAATGCTGTATTAAAATCTCAAAAACATCTAATAGAAACAGAAGCCACAATCAGCAAATTAAGATATACCAAGGCCTACTATTTTGACAAAGCGAATAAAGCAGACAATGTTTTGACTTGGTTAGTTAAAAAAAAAGAGGCAAAAAAAAAGATATACCATACATACGAGAAACTCCCACATCAAATATTCTAAAAGGTAAAGAAAAAGAGAGGTGCTTTTTCCAATTCTATGAAAAGCTATACAAGACTGGATACCCCACAAAAGATAACATCAATAAATTTCTGCAATCAATTAAACTCCTTCAAATAAATATAGAGTAACAACATTTTCTCAATAGGACATTTGACAACAAAGAAGTGCAAGAGATTATTAGGCATCTTCCGAAAAACAACGCTGCCAGCCCAGATGGCTTTCTGCCTGAATTTTACAAAACTTTTACAACACAAATCAACCCATTGCTAACCAAAATGTTTAACTCATTTCTCAAACAACAGGAAATACCTTGTTCATTTTATGAGGCTTATATAACCTTGTGCCCAAAACCGGAGAAGAATTTGGAAATCTGTAGTGGGTACCGGCCCATATCACTAATCAGTACAGACGCAAAAATATTCACCAAAATTCTGGCAAATTGACTTATGGAAATAATGTCACATATAATAGCACCAGACGAAATGGGCTTTATGCCTGGGAGGTTAGGTATAGATAATATACGTAAAGTAGTGGATATTATTCAACCTGTCAGAGGCAAATGGGCCCCAGCGGCGGTCATATCCCTGGACGTGGACAAGGTCTTTGATATGGTGGAGCATCAATATTTATTTGAAACGATGCAAGCAATGGGTATAAAAGGCCAGTTTTTACAATGGGTAAAGCTAATATACAGAAACCCTAAAGCACAGCTCCTAATAGATGGGAAACTCACGAAGGGAGTTGAGCTGACATGAGGAACCAGACAGGGCTGTCCTATGTCCCCATCATTATTCAACATAGCAATTGAGCCTCTTGCTATAGCTATTAGGAACTTGCAGGAAATACAAGGGTTAAAAGTCGGTAAGGTGGAATATAAATTGGATATGTACGCCGACAATATGATGGTATTCTTGTTGAATCTGCCTCAATCTGTGCCAAATCTATTGAATGTTATAAATCAGTTTAGCTCTATATCTGGGTACAAAATTAATGTTGAAAAATCACAGATGTTGCTATTCAATGAAAATGGGTTGTCAAGGGAGGAATATCAAATGTCTACTCCCTTTAATGTGCAAAAAGAAGTCATCAAATACCTGGGAATCAACATCACAAAGAATTGGAAGGGACTATATAAGACAAAGTTTCTGCCATTGCTAGAAGAAATAAAAAGCAAGGAAGACGCATGGAGAAAGCTACAGATATCATGGATAGGCCGTACAAACCTGGTTAAGATGGTAATATTGCCGAAACCCATGTATACATCCTTTGCGCTACCGATAAAGATACCTAAAGAATATTTTGGAATACTCAACAAAGTAATTTCTCGTATAATTTGGAACAGGAAGAAACCCAGGATCAGGAGGTCAGTCCTATACACCCTAAAGAAGCAGGGTGGGATGAATATGCCCGACATAAAACTATATCATTGGTCATCAGTTTTAATAGGAGTCAAGGTGTGGTACCATGATACAGGGCTACCAGACTGGTTGGAGCTTGAAAAAGAACAATGTAAGACCACATTCTTCAAATATCTTTTAACGGATGAACAAATAGTCCAATCACAAATGGGATGGGACCATCCATTCATACATATGGCATTCCAAATTTGGGAGACAAGTCTAAGAAAGGCAGAAATAATAAAAGACAAAAACCCTTATACACCCATATTTGGACAATGGACTAGGCGGGCAGGTATCCCGGATGATATGAAAAAGAAATGGGCATCAAAAGGGTTAAAATTTGCTCATCATTTATTTGTAAAAGAGGACATGCTGACAGTAGAAACAATTACACAAAAAATTGGAAGAGATCCAGGATTTCTGCTGTACACTAAAATTAAGAGTAAGTTTAACAACAAGATGGACAAGCAGAAATACACTAGAAAAATAAAGGATCGAGAAAGAATCCTCTATGGTGATTCCGTCCAAAAACATATTATATTATGGATATATAAAGTTTTACATGGATTATTTAACTTACCGGATGCTGGATACTCGACAGCTTGGGACGACGATCTACAAATTGAAATAGATAAAAAGAAGAGGAACTTAATGTGGGAAGCCATGCAAACAGCGTCTAAATCATTAGCAGTAAAGGAACCGCAAATAAAAACCATGTACAGAATCTACTTGACTCCACAAAGACTAAACCAAATGAATAAGGAATATTCGAAAGAATGTTGGCAGGGGTGTAAAGAAACAGGAACGTAGATGCACTGTTGGTGGTAATGTCCCCATATAAACGATTTCTGGAAAAAAATCTGGCCAATGTTGAATGACATAGCCTGGGTGCAAATCCAGTTTCAGCCTATGATTGCGTTGCTTGGCATCTTCCCGGATCTGAAAATAATAAAAGAAAGAAAAATGGCTTGTCAACAATTAAGACTGGCTGTTATTCATACAATAGTTTTTAATTGGAAGTCCAAGTCCAAACCCTCTTTTACTAAATGGATAAGTAGACTCTGGTATGTACTTACAATGGAGCGGATTCAAGCGGATTTGCACCAAGACTTAGAGGGCTTTTGTGCTGTATGGAATAACATATGGACATTAATCCAACAAAACTCTAAATCCAATGCAACACAAATGACAATCTGTTGAACAGAAATATAAAAATCAAGGTATGTCACTGTGAATATAGATAGAGCACAGGACCGCAGCTGTATGGGGATTTTTTTTCTTCCCTGAATATGGTCCATAATTCTTTAGTTAAAGTGTATATAGTTTGTTGTAAAGAAAAAGTTTAAAATAAATAAATAAATAAATAAATAAATAAATTAAAAACCACCCACCCACCCAACCAACCACCTGTCTTCCCTATTGCCTGCTTTGTCTCTGCTTCTATGGAAAGGGAAGGGGAGCTAACTGGAGATGAAGAAAACTGATGCTAGCTTAATCTGATCATCAGTTTTCTCCATCACCAGATCAATTTCTTTAAGGTCTGCATAAGTAGAATTTCTGATAAGTCAAACATTTTACATGGCTTGAGAAATTCAACATAAGCAGACTCCACTGTAATAAAAGAACAATAACTAAACACATTTTAGAAAGGACACAAAACCTCCTGTTTGGGAGTTCAAAGTAGTCTCTAAATATCTGGGATTAGAAGTGTACCCCTTAAAAGAGGAAGGTGTGGAGTTTTTCCCACAAGGCAGCAAGTCTAAAACGGATAAAAGAAAATTCACTGTTACTTAATTTATAATTAACCTGAACCCTCTGTGCCACAAGGTGTTATTGAGACCAAGAACCTATCAGCATTTAAATATGCTTATCTCCCTAATAAGCATAATCCACAGTTATATTAGTTATCCAAAAAAGAATACACACTTTCATGCTTCAGGCTGTTAACCTGTGACCTACTAGTGAGGGATAAGAAGAAATTTCTGCTATCGTTTGTGATAATTATATATCCTTGACAATCTTTCTAAATGTATTGCTGTAAATGCTATGTTCTATATGTTGATAAATGTGTTCACATCTCAGCAGTGGTAGCTAGTCATTAAAATTCACTAGCTACCACTAGTGAATCCTCCAGTCCAGGGGCCAAGGGCATTCCCTCCATGTAATCCAGATGCCCCCCCCCAGCCCAGGGTTCACAATGGCACACTGTCCAGCCCAGACCACCTGCCCCAGCCTTTTGGCCATCCTGGACTGGCAGCATAGGCATGAACTCCCTTTACCAGTCAGAAGGTCTAAGGCAGTGGCAGACAGTGAGGATGGTGGTTGGCAATTAGGGATGGATGAACAAATCGCAGTCTGGGTTCGGTCGTTCAGTTCAGTCCGGTTCGATTCGGCCGTCCGGTTCAGCCGTTCGGTTCGATCGCCGAGTTTGGGTTTGGTCGTTCGGTCATGTTCGCTTTGGTTCGGGCGTTTGGAAAAAGTATCGCGAGAGCCCATGATCACACTGGAAACCAGAAATTCAAGTGCGTGCGGAGCTTGTGTGGGTGAGAGCGTGTGTGCTGTGGCTGGCTGGGTGTTCGGTTTTGATTTGTGTGTTTTGGCTGTGTGGTGTGTGTGTTAGTTTTGATTTGGCTGGTTGGTGAGTGTTGGTGGGTGCTGTGTGTTGGCTGTGTCTGTTAAATTTTAAAAAAAAAAAAAATGGAGAAGAAGTTGACCAGTGCCACCACCATTAAACACCGGGCCTGGGGGAAGGCAAAGGTGGCGGAGCCGGTGGTGGAGGAAGAGGTTCCTCCTGCTGCTGCTGCTGGACCTTCAGTGGTGGAGGAGGAGCCAGAGCCGGTGGGCATAGGAAGTGCTGCTGCCACTGCTGCCAGGTTTGTAAACTTTTTTTTTTTTACTTTGAGGACAAGAAACTTAAGGTTCTATCCATTAGAGCGATCTCACTAGCGTGCGGGTGGGTGCATGGGTGGTGGGCATCAGTCAGGCACAAACAGTGGGCATCAGTGTGTGGCAGCAGATGTATGCCACAGAGAGAGAGGGTATTGTAGTGTGGGGGGCTCTTCCAGCAGTCAGGCACGAGCACGAGCAGCACCCCCACCCAAACATGTGCCTGCCAGCCATCCCTAGCAAGGGTCTCCACTCTCCAGTTGCCATCCCTACCTAGCACCCCCAAATAAGGGCAGGATTTGCACGTGCCAGCCAGGGTCTTTCCAGTGGCCATTCCTAGTGCCCCAGGGAGGGCAGGATTTGCATGTGCCAGCCAGGGTCTTTCCAGTGGCCATTCCTAGTGCCCCAGGGAGGGCAGGATTTGCATGTGCCAGCCAGGGTCTCTCCATTGCCATCCCTCCCTAACAGCACCCCAAGGAGGGCAGGATTTACACATGCCAGCCAGGGTCACTCTATTTGCCATCCCTAGCATCCCCTAGCACCCCAACGAGGGCAGGATTTTCACGTACCAGCAAGGGTCTTTCTAGTTGCCATCCCTAGCACCCCAAGGAGGGCAGGATTTGCACATGCCAGCCAGGGTCACCATCTCCCATTGCCATCCCTAGCACCCCAAGAGGGAGGACTAGAGGCATCATAATAAATACATGATATTACTTGGGTGTTGTTTATGTGTTCCTGTTTCAGAGAGGAATTGGATGCCAGCTCCAGCACTGGTTCCACGCCACGCAGGACAACGAGGCGGGGGTCAGGATCACCAGTGCCACCCCCCCCAAACAGTCAGAGGACAAGGTCCAATGTCTGGAAGTGGTTTGAGAAGCATGAAAAATACGCAGTCTGCAAGGTAAGGCACAGGGACTGGAACAACAGGGATTGGATTGCCCAATGTCCTATGACCTGTTAGGAACGGAAGTCCCCTGCAGAGAGAGTTTGGCCACCCACCCACCTGTGGAGGAGACAGAATGCAGGCAGGGCTTGACACAGACCATTGGTCTGATGAGGTATGGCACTTCTTATGTTCCTATCTTTTTATGTTCTTTAGATCTGCTTCAAAAGATTAAGGAGGCAGAGAGAGGGGACCACATCAGAGCTAATCACCCATATTGAAAAGCTCCACAGCTTGATGGTGAGGTGGCAAGAGAACGCTGGCATGGCTGTGGAGCCCGAGTTACAGCACCAGAAGAAGGGGGGGAAGGCAACCCGGAAGTGCAGGCATGTAAGCCCTTCCCCCTCCTCCAGCCCCGATGTGGAGTCCCCCGTGCCCCAGGAGTCTGCTGAGGACAAGGCCTTTTGGACGGAGGTGGAGAGGCCCACCCGGGACTTTGTGGCTTCCCTAAAGGTGCAAGCAGACACCATGGAGAACCGACTGGTGGAACAGTTCCAGGCGGTCAAGGTGTGGGAACAGAAGGTGGAGGCGTAAGCGCAGTATGTCTCAAACTAAGTCTCCACCGAGATGGCCAACCTGGAACTCTTCCACCAGTCAGTCTCCAACTGGCAGGCAGCCATGGTAGGGGCCATCGACTATGCCGTCGAGCACGGCTATGAAAGACTGGTGGGTGTGATGCCCCCTGCCCCTACCTCCCGTGCACCCCTTCTGCCTTTCCTCCAACTTCCGGGTGGCAGGCCCAAAGACTGAATATTTAGATAGATACGTTTCCTTTCTAGTTTAAAATGTTTTGTTTTCATTTTATAATGTTGTTGTTGTTGTTGTTTGTTTTGTTAATAAAAGTTATATTTGTTGTTATTGTTACGAGCTTTGTTTTAACTTTCCAATCTTTTATCCCTCTGTGCGGAAGTTCAGGCTGGCAGGTGGCAGAATCTCATACAGCTTGTTGATCCCTACCAGCAGCACCTGGCACCACATGTAGTGTAGTTAA
>QEPC01013057.1:3618-16267 GCA_003113815.1 Sphenodon punctatus
AAATCCTCACATTTTAATTGAAGAAATGCTGTCTCACCTTTTATTTTGTTTAGCTGTTCCAGGATTGTAAGGAATTGATCTTCTAGGGATGAGATTCTTTCCTCAGTCACCTCAATTCTCTTTGCCATCCCCTCCAGCTTTTTGTTGCCTTCATCAATAGAGGTTTTGATCTTTTTCATTTCTGCCTTCAGTTCTTTTTTCATTTGTAATAGCAGCCTTTGCAGGGAATGCTCAGCACCCTCCTCTACGTCTGTGTCAGACGAGGCCTGCTCTCCCTCTGTTTCGTGCTCTTCTGACGCCATTCCAACCCCCCGCTTCTCTCGTACTCCGCTTCTCTGGGCCCCGCTGCATTCCTTTTCTCTTTGTGACAGCTTTTGCTTAGGTTTGGTCCTGCCTGCCATCTCTTGACTTTTTTCAGCTTTCTTTTTTGTTTTGACCGGCCAGTCAGCATAATTAAAGAACTGGGTCAGCGGAGCTCAGGTGATTCCCGATTGCTCGCGCTGGTGCATGCACAGATTCCACCCTACTTTATTTTATTTTAGAGAATCTCTCTTACAAGTATACAGATTTTAAAATTATTTTTGTAAAGCTGCAATTGCATTTTTTGATAAATGACTTGTTTCTGCCATTAGTTAACATTTACTAGATCTGATCCTAAATGTTTGTTTGATTTGTTTTCCCCCATGCCAGTACTTCATCTACAGCTGCATTCTGGGTCTGATTTCCTGCTCCGTTTTCCTGCGGATAAATTATGAATTGAAAATGATGATAATGCTGATTGCACTGGTGGGCTATAATATCATCCTTCTGCACACTCATGGCTCCATGCTGGATGATTACAGCAAGTTCCTGTATCGAATGGCACCTCTGAAAAGGTAGGATGGTTATTTTAGAGCTTTAGTAGGGGAGCAAAGTTTCCATCTGACAATCAATCAAACCAGTGGAACTGAAAGGCTGCTTTTTATGGGGAAAATTATACCTCTACAATTCATAATTGAAAACCCTGGTATTAAATATGCAACTTGATTGATGATGCATATAACAAGATTAGAATAAAAGATGCAAATTTAGATCTTCGAACGTCTGAAAGAAATAGTTTCTGGCTTTGCATGCATTCTGCATGCATTGCAGGAGGGGGAGGGATATAAATCTGAAAAATAAAAATAAAATAAAATAAAATTCATCTAATAAAGGATGTTAAAAATTAGTTATTTGCTACAGAAACTGTGCTAACACTGGTTACTGATGATTGGTTGTAGTTAGACAGAACACCTTCCCTGAAGTTGGGGCTTGTGGCTTTTTGTGTTAGACGATAGATGCATCTCAGATTTTGAAAAACTTGATTGACCTTACTTCAGTATAACAAATCACCATAGGACCCCCCCAAAAAAAGTTCAAGGTGTTTTCTATAATTGTGTTTGGCAATAAACAATTAATAGAAATGGTTCCTGAAGATGGGATTGTTATAAATGGGTTTCACTATAAGCAGGGTTTGTTAGAGTGAGGTTTGACCAGGGCGGGGGGGATTTGTATCTTGTCATGCTAGCAAAGAAAAGTGCTTGGCAGAAGTTACCTTTTTGGGAGTGCCAAGGAATGGCTGTAATTGGCAGTGCGTACTTCATTGGATGACTATCCACTGCACGTTAATTTATGCTCCACTACTTAAAGTGCTGCACCAGCACATGCTCCAGACACATTTGGCAGACACATCAAGGGGGTCTGCTGGCCTACTGCTTTCAAAATCGGGCTATGGACAAGCTTGCAGTAAAATAATATTCCAGTAAGTAACCCCCAGGTGTTACAGCTTGAAAGGACACACATTACTTCTACCAAAACCTTTACGAACGAAGCCCTTGGAAGATAGCATATGTAAACTGTGGGGGAAACAGTGGCCCATCCTGAATAAGTAGTGCAGGATCCCATGGTGTTCTTCCAGTCTCTTCCCTGATCCTGGATTTTCAAGCTCCACCAGAAGAGAGCTCGTTTTCAAAATACAAGAAACATAGGGTGTTAAAAAATGAGACAATAGCCCACATCAGGTGGGCGTCCAGTATGTGTTTGCTGTCCATTTATTAGGTGTCTTCCAAATGTTAGCCCCCATCAGACACAGAGTCAACACTCACATGACACTCATGGTGGAGCCGTGGGACTTGCTGATCGCACTGTGTGGGCAAATCTGTGCTAATCTGTTGGCATGTGCTACAAACCTCCCACCTCTGGCTCCAGCCACTCCTGTTGCTTCTGCTCCCTCCACCTCACATGAAAGCCATAACAGCCATTGGAGATCCCACAGTGTTTTTTTCTTTGCCCCGAAGCCAGCAACGTTTATAGTTTGGGGTTTTTTTTTAAAACAGTTGTTTATTTTTTCATATTCCATGGTTTCCAGTAGGGATGGGCGAACAGAACTGAGTTCGGAAATTTGCTTCGGTTCAGAAATTTGCTTCGGTTCGGAAGTTCGGTTCGGTCGACTGAACTATTTGAGTTCGGTCCGAACTTCCGAACCGTGTTCACCCATCCCTAGTTTCCAGTGGGGAGGTTGCTGCGGGTGCTTGACCCACCTACTTTTTACAAAGCGAGAGGAAGCCTGGGGGTCATGGGAACAGAGAGGGGCTGGTGTAGGAGGTTAGTGATGGGTGGCTCTGACCTCCTGCTGGCAGAGCCTGAAACAGGGCAGCAGCAGAGCCATGGGATAAAGGATCTGGATTCAACCTGACTGGCAGTCATGAAGTAGATTGAGCCCAGCAGGCACTGGCTGGTAGGTTCACCTCACTGCGCTTCCCTATTCTGGGTCCCAGGCTCCCTTCCCCAAGGGAATTACAATCTAATAATAACAACAAATTGTATTTATATAGTGCCGCTGCTGAATGGCATTCAGAGTGCTTCACAGTGTTAGTAAAAACTTAAACACCATAAAACAACTTTAAATCAATATCGCTGACCTGATTGTCTTGTTAAATGACTTTTTGACCATGGCCATTGACATGGTTGGACCCAGGCATCTGCTTACACAGCTGCGGCATCACAGATCCCCCTGGTTTACAGAGAAGCTGAAGCGGAAGCATAGGTGGTTAGACCACAGGGTGGCGCTCAACTCACACTGAGGCTGTCTGATTGTGGCTGTGATGGCAGTGAAGAAAGCTTTCTTCTTCGCTATCATAGCATCTGCAAAGTTTTGTCCGGGTGGAGCTGTTCCCAGTAGTGAAGGGCATGGTTAACCCAGCCTGTCTCCACCAGAAAATGTCCATTGTGACATTTGTATTACTTTGCAGACAAAATCACTCACATTCACCACAACTTTGGCACTGTCATGTCACATGCAGAGACATAGTTTGCGACTATGGAATCTCAGTCTTGTCCTGCTTGTTTGTATTATTATTATTTATTATTTTTATTGAATTAGACCCTTGTCCATCCTGGTCGGACATTGAGGCCATTGTTGGCTGGGGTTGTCAGCGCCTTCCTATGGGAGGGGAGGGTGTGGAGGCTCTTAAAACAACAGTGGTCCAGCCCCTACTTACAAAACCATCTTTGGATACTGGCTCCCCAGCCAGCTATCAGCCTGTCTCTATTCTTCCATTTTTAGCGAAGGTTATTGAACAGGTGGTTGCCCCACAGCTCCAGGCTCATCTTGTCTCTTATTGGATTCCTGGACCCCTTTAAGTCAGATTTTCATCCATGGTATGGCACTGAGACTGCACTTGTGGCTTTAGTCAGTGATCTGCACCTTGAAATGGACAAGGGAATTCTACCTTGTTGATCTTGTTAGAACCTTCAGCAGCCTTTGATACAGTTGATCACGGGGTGTTGTTGACATGATGATAGGGCATGGCAGGGGTGTGTGGGACCGCTCTTGAGTGGTTCTACTCTTTCCTGTCTAGGAAGTCCCAGAGAGTGGTGATGTGTGATTGCTTGTTGTCTCCTTGGGACTGCCCCTTTGGCATCTTGCAGGGTTCTATTCTGTCTCCCCTCTTGTTCTGAAGCTGCTGGGTAAGGTCATTCAGTGGTTTGGGCTGAAATGTCATCAATATGCTGATGACACTCAGTTCTACCTCTCTCTTTCATCTGACCCAGGTTCTGCAGTCTCAGTGCTTATTCAATGTCTGGCTGCTGTTGGNTCTGACAAGACTGAAGTGATGATGGTTGGCCGGTCTTGTGACTTGAAGGGGATTGGAACTCCTGTTATTGATGGAGTGGCCCCCTCTGGTTGATCAGTGTTGGAGAGCTTTTGGATCCCTCGCTGCACCTGGAATACCAGGTAGTGGTGGTGGCCAGGAACATTTTTACCACCTCCGTCTGGTCAGAAGACTGTGTCCTTGTCTTTCTGACTTAGATCTGGCCACTGTCATTCATGCTTTCATCACCTCAAGGCTAGATTAGTGCAACACACACTACATGGAGCTGCCCTTTATGATTATTCGGAAGCTTCAGCTGGTGTAGAATGCGGCAGCTTGGCTCCTTTCAAGGACAAGTCACAGGGAACCCATTATGCTTGTGCTCCAAAGTCTTCACTGGCTACCTTTCTGGACACAATTCAAGGTGCTAGTTTTGACCTTTAAAGCCCTAAATGATCTGGGTCCCACATATCTGAATGACCATCTGTCCTACCATGTCCCATTGTGGCCCCTATGGTCAGCCAGGAATGCCCTCGCACATGTTCCATCTTATCCTTGTCCGTGGGATGGGGTGCACAGGACGGCATTCTTGGTTGCTGCCCCAGTTTTGTGGGACTCCCTTCCCCAGGAAGTTTGCTTGAGCCCGAGCCTAGTCATCTTCCAGAGGCGGTGTAAAACGTTTTTATTTGAAAAAGCATTTGGTGGGTTTGTTGGGTTTTTGGGTAGAGTTGTGGGGGAGGGTGGGGATTTTGAAGGGGAGATGGGAGGGGTTTTTTGTTTTGTTTTATGAATTGTAAGCCACCCTGAGCCTCTACGGAAGGACAGCGTGTGTGTGTGTGTGTGTATATAAATAAATAAATAATGAAAAATATAAAATCCATTTAAAATTGTTGAAAAGGGGAAGGTAAAGTGGGAGGGAAAATACGTTAAGGGGAACCAGTGATGGATCCTCTAAAATCCCTTGGAGAATATAATAGAATAGAATAGACAAGGTAAGACAAGGGAGAGGGGCACATAAACAGAGACAGGGATACATTCAAGAAGCTGGAAAGTTTCAGGTGCATGTGCTTAGCTTAGTTACAAGAGAAAGAGGGGATGTGGAGCTAGGGCAAGCTTGACAGAAGTAGTACATTTTTAGGAGAACCTGAATGTTGGGAAGGAGCAAATAGTATGTGTTCAGGGAGGGAATTCCAGGCATAGAGGACAGCATGGAAGGTGACAAAGGCAGTTAAGGTCAGCAAGAGACTCTAGAGTGGGTGAGGGTGTAGGCAGAATGCAACAGTATAGAATAGAAGGGCAAGCATAAAATGGCTGTGTGTAGTTGAAGAACACGATACAAAACACAACTAGTGGGTGTTTGTGCTTACTTAGAGATAACTATTATACACCTGATTTCCCACATGCCTGGGTACAGTATTCAGATGACATGTCATCAAGTAGCATGATAAGTAATGCCCCTTGAATTTATCTGTAGTCAGCTGCTAATGTAATATTTACTACATGTTTTATCTCATAGTTTCCCAACAGTGCAATCCCAATAAGACCAAGGGTAGGAGTAGGCCTGAAGCGAGAGTAGTTGTTCTCGTTACATTGAGAAATACCAACCTCTGGGGAGCGAGGAGGAACTCTACTGACATTTTCAACATTTTCCCAGATTTTCCGCCATTTTAATAATTTCTGGTAATTACCGGTAGTTTCTGGTCTTTTTTGAAAATTTCTGGTATTACCTATAATACCAGAATGCCAGTAGTTTTCCTGTAGATGCCAGTAAATTTTCTCCTCATGTGAATGAAGGTGAAAAAGCTGTTTCCATCGGAAACCGCACACTCAGAGATTTTTTGTTTCAGTTCTACATAGGAGTGCTTGTGTACACATCCTGTTAGCTAGGAGTAGCATAAGGGCTAATTCACATGAGGCAGACAAAGTACCCCAGACAAAGATCATGCAACTTCTGGGATAAGGCTATCTATCCTTAATGCCATCTGTCAGATTGCTTCTTGGTAATCGGAACATTGGGTGAATTGACACCTCAAGACCTTCCTCCTGCTGCTGCTCTTGCAGATCTCAGTACCAGCACACTCTCCACAAAAAGGAGCTAGAGTCTTTCCAAATGGTGGCTAGAATACACAGACCACTTACTCTGCAGTAAGTGGTTTGTGAATCACAGCTTGTGTCTCAGGACAGTGAAGTAACTAGGATAAAACATTGGTATTCACCTTCCCCCAGCAGCCTAGCCTCTTCATGCCATGGCCACCACCCATTTGCTCCTCGAAATCATCTCCTCCCACAAATTCATTCCCTTCACACGCACATCAAACTGCCTTACATAGCAGGGAGTAAGCATTCCCCCAGTGGGGGAGTGGGCATACCTGCCTTTCCCATACTTCCCCCCTCCCCCCAGAATGAAGGTTGGGAGGCACGAGTAGGACTCTAGGTGGCTGCTGCTTAGCTCTGACAGCCATTCACCATCACAGATTCTCTTACTGTACACTTAAAGCAACAGATTGAAAACAAACCATCAAGTACTACTCTGTAAAAGGCAAAAAGATGCATTAACAGTAACAACCAAGTCTGCCCTCTAAATACAAATTCAAGAGGCATTTGCATTGGATGCAGTGAAACAAATTAAGGTTTACATTGTACATTCACAGATTAGTCGGCTATTGTGTAAATAAATACAGTGCTAGGGCTTTAATATTCCACCAAGTAATAAAGCAATTCATGCTGTCTCCTGAGTTTGACTAACAGAAAGTGATGTGGGTAATATACAGAAGAAAAAAACAAAAGAGAGAGAAAACCAAGGTTAAAATTAAGGCATTTTGGAGTGATTTTGTTTTACTTCTGAACTGAAAATTATGTTACGTGTTTGTTTTACAGGCCAGGTATCCTGAAAGACCTGAAGACAATGGGTTCTGTATCTCTCTTTATATTCTTTGTCACGTTACTGGTTCTGGGTAGACAGGTAGGAAATGCATTTTTCTCCAAATACTTTAATATACCTTATAGTACACTATGTGAATGTGTATGGGAGTATGTGTTTTTACATATATGTACAGAGTGATCAGTTATTCATCTAACTTGTTTTGTATTTATCCCTATGTGAAACGGTCTGATGAACAATGATCATCACCCTATTGATGGTGGTAGCACACAGATGTGCTTATGGCGAATGGCTTTCATCAAGCAACTGTATTTCATTTCCCATAGGCTGTGATCCACAAACTACTTACTCCGGAGTAGTCCCATTGATCCCTACAAGGTTCCCATGGACTCGGGCATAAGTGGTTTGTGGATCATCGCTCATATAGTGAATATTCAAAAATTGTTTGGATCTAAACATTACCAGAAATTTGGGGACAAAATGTTGAGGTATAGGTCATTAAAATACTGATCTGGCTTGAAATATTCCAATTATTTAATATTTCTTTATATCCAGTTATTTCAAATATGGTTATTACTAGTACTACAACCTTTCTATCAAGTTAATTTGACTTGATAATTCTTGTACAGACTAAACTTGCTTATGTACAACCTTTCTTCTCCACAGTTACTACTGATTCTAAATAGATAGTTGGGGAATGAGGATTCAGTTCTGATGCCCCTTTTTATGTTAAGTGGAAATGTTTTAACATCGATACTTGGCACTATACCTAATAGCATGTGTGTGTGATTGTGCCTCTCTTTTTTAGGCTACAGTTTAGAAACAACCAGGGGTGTAGTTATGGTGAGGTGTGGCGGATATCATATGGTTGCATCAGGAACCATGTAGCAACAGAGAAATCCTCCAATCAGAGGAAAACAAAAGAGACATTAACATTAGGGCTGAAACAAGATTTATTTTTGTCATGAGAATCTCGCAAGGTTTTCTGCCGGGGACCAACCTGAGATCTTGCTGAGATCTCAACCCTAGTACCAAATCTCACGAGTTATCTCATTAAAAAACACACCAAAAAAGAACTGCGCATGCAGAAAATGGCCACAGCAGCCGTTCTGTGCATGTGCGGCCTTTTTTCCAAAATGGCGTTGGCAGCATTGCCACCATTTTCGAAAAGGACAGCCAGTCTTCACATCACAAAATGGCCACCACGCATTTGCAGAATGGACCCTTTCCAAAACGTCAATGATGCTGTGCAATGGCTTATTAAATTTCTCAAGAAACTTGTCGAGGACAGCCAATTCTCAACTTGTTCTTGACTGGGAAAATCTCACCAAGAGTCCAATTCTCGACAAGATTCTTGAGAACACTGAGATCAAGATTCAGCCCTAATTAACACTATTTCACATTTCACAATTTTGCATACTTTTTAGTTATAGTTGAACAAATCACTGTCCTGCAAAGAAAAAAATGGGAGCTGTTGTGTTCTTTTGCTCTGCTTCTTCCCAGTTAGTCTGCCCCTGTTGAGAACTGCATACCGGCACCTCCACAGGCACACAGGAACCTTCCAGCCAAAGGAGCAAAAATGAAGATTTTTCTGTGTGTGTCTTATAACAAGAGAAAAAAAAAGCATAATTCAGAGCAATTCTGCCCACGTGGAATTGCACCAGAAACCTGTACCTGCCATCTGTACCCAGATGCCTTTTGGGGTCCAGTGACTTGGAAAACAAACAAACAAACAAAAATTTTAAAATAATGATTTGATTTAAAAAGAATTTTAAAATATATCAACTTCATTTTTGCTGCCTTGTTTGGAGATAGAGGCGACAATCCACAAGCCATTACTCTGGAGTACAAGAATTGCAGCCAAAGAATATAGTTTATGCTGGGGTAAGGAAATAGTGTTCCTTCTGATTTCTTTACTCCTTGATGAAGGACTTTTAGAATAGTTACTCAAGCTACATAAGTGAGCTGTTCCCGCTTGTAATGTTCAGTATCACCAGCTTCAAATGTTAAAATAAAATAAGAGTCATAAAGTGTTTATTGACATTATAGTGCAGCGGCAGCCACTATAGGGTTTCTTACTATAACCACAAACATTCTATTAATTTTAAAATAGAAATTATTTATGTTGTGTTGTAGTACATCCATTTAGCAAGTGAATCTCATGAATTCAGACACATCGGAGATACCACCCCTCCCCCATACACACACTTTCATATCTGTGAAATTTGATGCAGTTTGGTTCAGGGATGTCAGCGTTGTAGGGGATCAACATTTTGTGGAGCATATTTCCGCTTTGCAACCTTTGAACAATCCCATAACTAGGGCCGTTTTAGATATGCAGTGCATCAAATTCACAGATTAGTTTTCATTCGCGCAAAATAAACGGTAGCAGAATCTTGCACATGTAATGTTTAGAAGTGTAAAATGTTGTGGATTAACAGTCTCTTATCAGCACTTGCATAGGCAGGTGCATTGCCGGGCTTTTCTAAATCTGCGTATTCATGCAGTAATTAAATGTGTAAACGTGAATTACAGATTTTCTCCCACAAATTTCTAAATCCGATTTCGTTAAACTTGATGTCAGAGTTTTACAAAACCAGATTTAAATCCAGACATTTCCACATTACACGTGTGAGAGCTGTTTAAACATGCTGCTTACTCACACATTTATTTACCCTCATATGCAAATTTTGTCTCATCTAAAAGCATCCTAGTACAGGGAATAGGATTAAAGGGTGATATTTTTCTGCAATATATGAAACTGTATAATGTCTTCACTGCTTACATGGCACAAGAGTTAAGATGGTGGCCTTAACTTGCAATTTCCATACCTTTTTGAGGCTTACATTTGTTAATTTTAGCCTTAACTATTCACTAGAATTAGCTTTACAATTTCATGATTCTACGATGTAATAAATTGGTGGTTCCTTATATTAACTTCTTGTTTTCTAGGCATTTAGGGTGCACTCGGTCTTGTTTTCAAGTTTTTAAGTTTGAGGGCTAAAACGTTCTTTCCCTTTAAAAAATAAACTAAGATTCTCACATAAGCTCCTTTCTGAAAGATCTTGGACTATATTTTATAATATAAAATAATAAGTAAATAAATTATTTACGGTTTGTTTCTCAAAGTGTGTGGCAGACACGAGCTTCATTCACTTCAGCTGGCCTTGTACCAGCAGAGCATCTGATAGCCAAGCTACAGTTGACACACCACACAATATCATTAGACACAGCATTGGCCACGTGTTCAGCTGAAACATGCAAATTGTTCTTGTGATGCAATGGTGTTCACATTGTGTGTTCAACGGTTGGCCAAATTGGTGTTGGGATTGTTATGGTGCTTATACACAATGGTCAAACACGTGCTTAGGGGTTTTGACACCCAATCTTTGTTATGTCTAAGATGCCCTCTGCCTCTTAAAATGAACTGTACACCCTTTTGAAAGCTATAGTTTACACAGCGCCTAGTTTTGCCCCTCCTTTTATTAAACATGGGTGTTTCAAACCCAGTTAGAAATTAAATGTAAAATTCCTGAGTTCAGAATTGTTTGTGCTTTCCCATTGACTTGTAACTAGCTTTAAAATTGCTTTATAACCTATATGAGGAACCTAGTCTAGTTAGTTTTTCTCTGTAAACTGGCATTTCCTTAATATCATTGCAACAAGGGCTTGACAAAGTACTTCTCTTAATAGGAACATAAAATAGTGATCGTGAAAAAGTGTCCCTACTGGATCTAGCATAATAAGGTCAATTTTGAAGCTGTCCTGTTTGTAAGCCATTTCTTTAAATCAGAGATAATCATCATTTGAAATAGGGTACAGTTCTAATGAATAGCCATGGCAAATATTTCAGCTCTCAAATTTGACTGCTTCAAATCATTTCATATGAAATGGACACAAGGAATTATTTGTTTCCACTTCATTTATTTGGTTTGGTTGTTTTGGTTCAGTTACTTCATTTTGGTAATTTAGTCACTTTGGTATTCCAGTACTTCATTTTGGTACAAAATAATGCTGAAATAGTCTATGAAGTGAAGTACAACTGAAACAAAGTANCTGCTTCAAATCATTTCATATGAAATGGACACAAGGAATTATTTGTTTCCACTTCATTTATTTGGTTTGGTTGTTTTGGTTCAGTTACTTCATTTTGGTAATTTAGTCACTTTGGTATTCCAGTACTTCATTTTGGTACAAAATAATGCTGAAATAGTCTATGAAGTGAAGTACAACTGAAACAAAGTAAACAAAAAGAACAAAGAAACCAAGGCCACAATCCACCTGTCCCTTTGCACCTGCGTAAGGGTAGTACTGGTGCCCTTGCACTGGCAGATCACTTTTCCCCAGGCACTGTGTGCTGCATGCACCAGAACAACCAGCCAAATGCTGGCACCAAAGTAGGTTAAAGTAGGATCAGTGGACACTGGAAGGGGAGAGAAGGGAGTCTGGATGGGCATGCAGTGCTGGGGAAGCAGGTACGGGTATCAAGGCCCATAAGGAGGGTGCTTGGGGAGTGCTGCAATATTGGCTGGTGCAACTGTGGATATCAGGCCACTTAGAGAGCCTGGCTCTTACCAGGTCATAGGGCCACAGCCGGGAGACTGAAGAGCAGACTTGGCTGGCACACCTGTGTGTTTTCTGCATCTGCACCTGCAGAGCCAGCTTGCACTTTAGCTGGGTCTCCTCCTGAGTGAGTGTTCCAGTTGTTCTCCTGCACACCGGTAAGACACAGCTCAGCCCCTGCTCCCCTGCCCCTATCATGCCTCCCACTCTTCAGGTTAGCAACCACCCCTCCTCCCCATCCTTCCCTGATGATTCCTGCCCTGTCTCCTGGGAGTGCAATCCAGCTTGTAACTGCTTTAGCCGACTCAGCCTGTTTGGTGGGTTTGGCGCTGTTTGTGCTGGTCCACACTTCTGCCAGCACAAATCCACCATAGCTGGATCATGGCCAAAGTATTTGAACTGAAATAAGCAAATACGTTGCAATCATGAGTAATTTCAGATGTGACAAGATCACAGTCAATCACCCTGAATCACAGTGGATTCAGGGTGGTGGCTGTGATCCCGTGCATGTCTGTTTGAGCCCCGCCAGATATTCACCACAGTGAATCTCTGGCAGGGATCAAAGCTAACCACAGGGTGATTTCAGACGTGACGGGCGCCCGGTTCACCACAGTGGATTCCAGGTGGGGGTGAACCGAACAACCACCCCCCAGGGCGAATAAAAGCCCCGAACAGATGTGACGGGACCAGGACCACGGATGGGAATCGAGCCGGCAGATCACGGGCCGGGCAGCACAACAGATATGACACTGATTCCCGGCCACGGTCAAAACACCCAGAAACCACCGGGCAGGGGCGGGACACAGACATGGCTGCCTGAGGGCAAACGAAGCCAAAAGGGGGGGAAACTGCAAAGGGGCAGGGCAGGACACAGGCAATGGCAACCACAACCCCCACAGCAGAACTGTCCGCACGGGCACCCCCACAGCATCACAGACAGCCCGGAACGGGGGGCCTCAGGAGCTCGGGACCAAGGCACAGAGGGGGCCCACACTGCACAACGAGTCAGCCGGGAACAGTCCAGGAGGCATATGTAGACCCCACACCCGGAGAGGGGCCGATGGAGGGCAGGCAGGAGAGCCGGTGCAGCGCT
>QEPC01013057.1:34241-63693 GCA_003113815.1 Sphenodon punctatus
TTCAGCAGTCCAGGTGCAGGAGTGGAGGTAGCGGATAGTAGGGGTGAGCCAAGAACGGGGGTTTCGGGGTTGAATGGAGCGGGACGAGAGGGGGGCAAGGGGGTCGAGGTGAGAGAGGCATTAAGAGAAGGGATGGCAGCATCAGGGGAGGAGGAGGAGGAGAAGACAGGAGGAGGGAGGAGATGAAGTCTAAAGGGTTGACAGCCTGCAGATCATGGAAGGGGCATGGAGCTGGTGAAGAAAATGGGGGTTGGTGGGAGAGGTTGAAGGAAGCGAGGTGATGGTCGGACATGGGACAAAGGTCAAAGGAGAAGTCAGCAACAGGACAGTTTCTGGAGAAGATGAGGTCGAGAGAGTGGCCATCGGTGTGGGTGGGGGAACAGTCCAGAGGTGGAGATCAAAGGAGGAGGTTAGGGAGAGAAAGCGGCAGATAGAGGGCTGGGAAGGTCAACATGGATGTTGAAGTCACAGAGAATGAGAGCAGGGGTATCCTCGGAGAGGAAGAAGGTAAGCCAGGATTCAGAGTCCGGGAGAAAAGGGGGGCGGTAAATGACAGCGACACGAAAGTGAAGGGGGGAATAGAGATGCACCAAGTGGGCCTTGAAGGAAGGGAAGTTGAGGGAGGTGAGAGGGGCTGGAATCGGCAGGGGTTGGCAAGGAGAAGGCCCACGCCACCACCCTGGCCTTTGGGTCGGGGCCAGTGAGAGAACAAAAGGCCTCCAGAGGAGAGGGTGGCAGAGTCAGTGGGAGAAACCCAGGTTTCAGTAAGTGCAAGGATTTGAAAGTGGTGAGAGAGGAAGAGGTTGTGAATGAAGGGGGCTTTGCTAACAGAAGAGCGGCAGTTCCAGAGGGAGCAGGAGAAGGGGAGTTGATCAGGGGGAAGGGCAGGGAATGTGGATGGGGTTGGGGGATGTGGAGCGATGGGGCTTGCAGGGATTGTGAGAGGGTGGGTGGAGGGGACTTTCAGGGAATGGTTAAGGGGGATGGGGGAATGAGGGGGAGTAGGCAAGGGGGAAAAAAGGGGTGGGGAGGTTGGAGAAAGAGTGTTGGAGGAGGGAGAGGGAGAAGCAGAGGAGACAGCAGCAGTAAGAGAAGGAGAGGAGAGATGGAGGGTGAGGGAGATATGGGGAGACATTCCAGTGGTGGTATTCACAGCAGCAGAGGGGATAAACAGGCCTGCGGGTGGGCGGGAGGGTCCAAGCGATGGCTGGAAGAGGCTGTGTTGCACAGCTGTCGTCCCTGGAGCAGGGTCTTCACGGGCCTCACAACGGCCACAAAACGGCCAGCACCCTTTTGTCACAGCCCTTTGGCTGCCACCTGAGGGCTGCCGCCCGCAGAGGCAGGCAGCAGCTATCAGTGTTGGTGTCCCGGGGGGGAACGGCTGGGAGGGAACAAATCCAGGTGCTGGGGCTACCTGCAGGTAGAGATGAGCGGGTCACATGGGGAGCTGGGGGCGGGGCTGGCAATGGGGTTTCCTGGGGACTTCTGCAGGGGTGGGCAGCAGCTGTCAGTACTGGTGTCCCATGGGGGGAATGACTGGGAGGGAACGCATTCAGGTGCTAGGGCTAGTTACCTGCAGTAGTAACTATGACATATTTATATGAAAATGACATATTTAAATAACAAAAACAAAAAATGAAAACGAAAATGACATGGGCCCCTGGTGCACACCTCTATGGGGCTCTGTCAGCTATGATGGGGGTTCACTGGCCACTAAGATGGGGGTTTGGTGTTTGCCAAGATGAGGGTCCAATATCCATTAAATGCATCCCTTATCAACACCCAGGGAAGCCCCCTAGTATAGCGACTTCCCAGGGGATTTGTCTAGCCCAGTGCGTGCGCTGTGCCAGCCTGTTGCTATCCCATACGTCTTGACCCAAGTCCTGTCCATCTGTCTGCCCAGACCAGTCCTGTCTGTCCATCTGCCTGCTTTGTCCATCTGCCCAGACCAGTCCATCCATCTGCTTCTCTGCCTGCCTGTTCCCACCTCATGGCCCATGTGTCGATCTCCATGTGAGTTTCTAACCCAATTCTGCAGAAGTCACCTCAGACCCTTCCTGCACAACTCACCCCAGACCTGCTCCTGCTATGAGTCATTGCACCCCAGCACTGAGCCTACCACAACTTATTGCACCCCAGCCTGCCATCCCTGACAGCATCTATGAAAGTCTTCAAGAGTGGTTTCATCACTTATCGTTCTGAAGAAAATCTGTGTCCATTGGATTTTGAACCCTGTATCTCATTATTGAATTTAACAGAATAGAAAAATAACGCTAAAACCTCAATGCACATGAGCGGGGATTTCATGTGACCACGCTAACGTGAGTTAAACACATATTAGACCCCTACGCAAGCTGAATGCCGGCAAGCAGCCTTAGTCTCCTAAATTTCAACTGTAGAAGCAAGTACTTTTCTTGTTGTTTTCTATAGTAATCGTAGAAGCTACATCCTGAAGACATGCACTTTAAAAGAGCTTTGTACTTCAAAAGTTGTTTTCTTTTCCATGTTCTAAATGAAAGCTTTGCTGTTCGCTCACAGCCTAATCGGCTTATGCTGGTAGAACACTTTAAAGATCTGGTTGTCTATTTGTTGACACTTGGAAAATAGAATTAGAATTCAAAAGAATATTGATAGGTTGGAAAACTGGGCTGAAATGAACAAAAAGAAACTGGGTTGAGATAAATGTAAATTTAGCATTTACAGAAGAAAAAACAAATGCACAAGTATAAGATGGAAGATACATGGTTTGGCAACAGCACATGTGAAAAGGGTCTAAGTATTATGGTTCACAAGCTGAACATGAGTCAGGAGTGTGATGTGACTGAGAAAAAGACGAATGGAATTTTAGGCTGCTTTAACAGCAACATTATTTCCCAATCAGCGGAATTAATAATTCCACTCAGCTCAGCACTCAGCTCAGCACTCGGAGTATTTTGTCCCATACTGGGCACCTCATTTTAAGAAGGGCATTGACAAGTTGGAATAGATTCAGAGGAGGGCAACAAAGCAGATAAAGAGTCTAGAAGGCAAGTCTTTTGAGGAAAGGTTGAAGGAACTGGGAATGCTTAGACAAGTGAAGAGGCATGATAGTGAGACATGATAGTAGTCTTCAAATATATAAAAGGCGGACACAAAGAACAAAGCAAGGAAGTGTTCATTGCTCTAGAGGGCAGCACTAGAAATAATGGGCTCAAATTACAGGAAGGTGTCAGAATGCAGTGCCACTTATGAGGGCTGTGTGGCTCCTTTAAGCTCCAGTGCAAGCTATGGGGTTGCTAGGCACCTAGATGTGAAGTCACATGCCAAGAGGATGGACACTCTGTGCTATATAGGGCTCATGGAGAGCATCTAAACTTTGCTGGTTATCTGAGTTTTTCGGAGTAATTGCCAGCCCTGCTGGTCTTGTCTGTGCTTGTCCATTGTTACTGTGAGTATGGTCTATAGTTATGTCTGTTATTGTCTCTTATTCCTGTCTAGTCTTGTTATCTATCCCCTCCTGTATAGCTTCCCTGTCCTTCCTCGGGTGCCCGCACCTGCTTCCCTTAGCCCCACCTAACAGCCTCTTTCTCCCCCTTTCCTCCTTTAGCTGCCCTGGCTACACCCCCTTCCTGGAGCCTGGTCCTAGCCCTGTGACCTGCATTATATTCCCCTTCCTTGCCCTGTTTCCAGCATTTTCCCTGCACCTCTGCTTCCCTCACCTCAAATTGGCCCTTCCCCCAGCTGCAAGCTTTGAAGTGTGCCTGTGGATGTGTCTGTTCCTTTCGGGCTCTGCTGGGATCACACAGCTTTACCCAGTGATGAGATTGGGCTTGGTCTAGAACACTAGCTACCAGTCCAGCCAGCAGGGAAAAGAGATAGTTATGCTGCCACTTAGTGGCCCTATAGGAGCACTGCACCCTTCCTTTCCTGATGGTAGCTATGTCACCACCTAGCAGCTCTATAGGAACACTACACCCCTCTTTCCCAAATAGTAACTATTAGGAATGAGCGAATGCGGTTCAGAAGTTCAGAGTTTGGCTCAAACTCGGCCTGTTCGGATGACCGAACCAAACTTCCGAACTGAATGCTCGAACTTCTGAACAGTTCAGAAAAGTTCAGATGTGTTGTGGGGTGGGAAAAACGTGACTTTGGGTGGGAAAAACATGACTGGAAGGGGGAGGCAGCTGAGGAGCAGACNAGGACTTGGAGGCGATATCCAGGTGGATCTTGTCAATCTTAGAAGTGAAGAAGAGAGCAAGATTCTGAGTGGAGAGAGAAGAGGGAGGAAGAGGAGGACAGGGGGGGTTGAGAGGTGGAAAAGAGACGGCGAGGGTCCCGGGAGCAGGACTCAATGTGGGAGGCATAGTACTGCTGCCTAGTCAGGGAGATAGCAGAGTTGAACGATAAGAGGCAGAATTTGAAGTGGAGGAAGTCAGTGTGGCAGTGGGATTTACGCCAGAGGCGTTCAGCAGCCCGGGTGCAGGAGCAGAGATGGTGAATGGTGGGGGTGAGCCAAGGGGGAGGGTTACAGGAGTGAACCGGGTGGGAGGAGAGGGGGTCAAGGGAGTTGAGGGTGGAGGTGAGAGAGGAATTGAAGGAGATGGCAGAATCTGGGGAGGAAGAAAGGAATGAGGGGAGAAGAGGAGAGAGGGAGGAGGCAATGGCCTGCAGATCACAGATCACAGCTCTGTAATTACACAGATCTTATGTTAACTGATATTTATGTCTCTTCTGGGTGCAGACTCACTTGCTGATGTATGTTTCTTACAGTAAGTGCTGCAGAAGATACTCAGCAGGTATTATATTGCTGTATTATGTACACTGAGCACACTGTCTGCTTATAATAAAACACTGAAAACATGGACTGTGTAAATGTGGAATGGACTGCTGTACTTATAAGGTCATACTGAATAACAACAAAATGACTCCTGGTGGAATTGCATCCACTGAATGTGCTCCTAATGTTTCTCCTAACAAGAGGCAGGAGACAGCACTGAGAATTGGGGATTGTAAATGTTGTTAAGATGTTAGCTGCCCGTCACTCTGCGTCTAAGTAATTGAAAAACTGTTATTTCTCCGCAGTTGTTGTCTAAACCGAAATTTAGTGGAGTTGAAAAGATCAAGACTATTGGAAGTACTTACATGGCAGCTACAGGACTGAGTGCCACTTCCAGCCAAGAACACAGTCAGGTACATCAAAGATATAGCCAGCTTGCTAGGGGGAAAGTTGTGTTCACATTATCTTTCCAATCTGCACGCAGGGCCTCAGTGTGACATAGGACTAAGCTTTGCTGACAACCCAGATTATAACTCATTGGTCACATCTTCATGTATTTTTATTCAATATACTCTACAAGTCCCCATGAATCTTTAAAATGAACTATGAAAATGACATATATGCATTTCCACAGCCTGCATATAGCACTTCAATTCCAAACACACTATTTGCTTTTATAACACAACTTTTCATTTGCCAATCAGAGGTAGCACATGGTCCAAACTTTTTGGCAGGGTGGGGTTGGTTGGTTGGCTAGCTGGCTGGCAGGCAAGCAGCAGAGGGGGGGAGGGGGGGCGCTGGAGGCGCCTCAGTGGCAACGAGTGAGCGAGCGCCTTTGCCTGCTTGGGCTTGCGCTCCCCTCCCTCCGCTCTAAGGACGCCTGTGGAATGATCGGCTCCCGGGTGGAGGCTGCTACTGCTAACTACTCCTGCCGTCACCGCCGCCATTCAGGCTGAGGCGGGAGGGCGGAAAGTGCAACTGAGGAGAGTGGTCCCCGCAGTGCCAGTGGAGAGAGGGAGTGAGTGAAGCAGAATAAGAGGGAGGCAGGCAGGCAAACCCCCACGTCAGAATGCAGGCTCTCTCCAGCATCCTCAACCTACTGCTGCTGGCTTTGCTGTCCGGGCTGGATCCTTCCAAGGTGACGGGGTGGACCTTGGGCGGCGGAACAATGTGGGGGGATCAGCTGTCCTGGTGAAGTGAGCAGAGGGGCGGAACTTGGGATGTAAAGGCCAAGCGGGGCTTTAAAAGACTGCGGCAGCCGGAGGCGGCGTGTGACAGGGTGGTCCTCGGGTGGTGGAACAACGTGGGGGAATCAGCTGTCCTGGTGATGTGAGCGTAGGGGCAGAGCCTGGGATGTAAAGGCCAAGTGGGGCTTTAGACTGCAGCAGCCAGAGGCGACATGTGACGGGGTGATCCTCGGGTGGCAGAACAATGCGGGGGGTTCAGCTGTCCTGGTGAAGTGAGCGGAGGGGCAGAGCCTGGGACGTAAAGGCCGAGTGGGGCCTTAAAAGACTGCGGCAGCCAGAGGCGGCACCAGAGACGTGCGGCGGGGCNGGAGGCAGCTGAGGAGCAGACTTCCTGGCACCAGGGGTGGTTTCAGGGCCAAAAATACCAACACCGAAAAAATTTCAGTTTCAGTACCGATAGCACTTTTTTGAATGTTCGGCCGAATGAACCGAACTCCGCCAAACCGAACAGCCAAACCCGAACTCAGGTTTCGAATCGAATGACTGAATGTCCAAACGGCATTCTGTTCATCCATCCCTAGTAGCTATGCCACCACCTAGCAACTTTATAGGAGCACTTGAACCCGTCTTTTCCTGACAGAAGGTAGATTTTAGTTAGTTACATTTTTATCCCACCCTTCCCTCAAAGTCTCAGGGCGGCTTACAAAATAAAATATAAACATAACATAAATATACACAACGTATAAAAGATAAAAACATTAAAATAAAACCAACCCCCGCAAACCCCTCCAATACCACCTCCCCATTCCCCACATCAAACTCCCCCTCACACCTCTACCCCAAACCCACCGATCAACCCTGTATCCCTGCCACGCCACATGCCTTTTCTAACAAAAAAAGTCTTACACTGCTTCTGGAAGATGCTCAGACGAACCTCTGGGGGAAGAGAGTTCCATGGTACCAGGGCAGCAACCAAGAAGACCTCCCTGTGAGCACTTGTCATACGAACAAGACTAACAGATGGTACCTGCAGATGATCACTGGGGCCACAGTGGGGCAGGGGGTCTCTCAGATATGTGGAGCCCCAAAAGGAGGCTAGCTGCCACATTCTAAGCCAGCCTTAGCTTCCGATCAAGGGCAGCCCCATGTAGAGAACATTACAGCAATCTAGCCTCGAGATGATGAAAGCATGGATGATGGCGGCCTGATCTGAATCAGAAAGAAACGGCCGCAGCCTCCCCACCAGATGTAGTTGGTGAAAAGCGCTCCTGACCACCACCACAATCTGTCAATCCAGGTGCAGCAAGGGATCCAGAAGCACTCCAAGGTTGAGAACCTGATTAACCAGAGGGGGCTGGACTCCATTAATAACAGGAGTCCCAATCCCTCCAGATCACAAGGCCGGTCAACCATCATCACTTCAGTCTTGTCTGGATTCAGCTTCAGTTGGTTCATCCTCATCCAGTCCCCAACAGCAGCCAGGCATCGGGTAAGCACTCAGACTGCAGGGTATGGGTTGAATGAAAAAGAGACGTAGAGCTGGGTGTCCGCATACAAATGGCACGTGACCCCCAAACCTCCAAATGACCAATGAGACCCAGCAGCCTCATATACACAAGAAGAGCACTGAACCCCTCTTTCCCTGACAGAAGGTAGATTGAACAAGATACAGTAGAACATTGTGGGACCACAAAGGGGAGGTCCCAACTCAGGGACGATGAGCAATCACCCATCACCACTTCTCTGGGATCTCCCTGACAGGAAAGAGCAGAACCACTCAGTCAAGAGCAGGCCTGCACACCTCTGCCAGATCCTGCAGTCATGTCAACAACACCTCATGATCAACTCTATCAAAGGCCACCAAAAGATCTACAGGGTGGGGATTCCCCCTGTCACCTCCAGGCGTAGGTCATCGACCAAGACCACAAGCGCTGTCTCCATGCCATACCCAGAATGAAAGGTTGACTGAAACGAGTCCAGGAATCCGATAGCTAGCTAGATTAGATTAGATTAGATTAGATTAGATTAGCCTGGAGCTCTGGGGCAACCACCCATTCAATAACCTTCCCTAAAAAGGCATGGTTACAGGCAGGCAGATAGCTGGTTGGGAAGTCAGAGCATCCAAAGGTGGTTTCTTAAGCGGGGGTGGACAACCGCAGTTTTAAGAGTGTTTTACACCCTACTCTCTCAAAGGGAGGCATTGACCAACCCATCCAGCAACATCCCCAATGTCTCCTGGCTGGTTTTCACTGGCCGGGATGAGCAAGGATCTAATTCACCACTGGTTCAGTTTCCCTCACTGCTCAAAGCACATCTCCCACATCAGTGGGGATACCAATTGAAACTGATCCAAATAAACAGGACAAGACCAAGCTTCCATAACCCCAAACTCTGATTCTGCATATAAAATGGCAGCACCCAAGTTGTGGTGAATATGAGCAATTTTGTCTGAAAAGTAATTAATAAAAATGTTGCAACAGGCATTAGTTGACTCCATTTCTGGGCAGAGGTAGACTGGATTGACCAAGCCCATAGGAGTGTGCATTTTGTTTTCATTATTATAATAATGAAAATGAAATAGGGATTTTTCATTTAAAATGAAAGAACATAGTAATGAAAAAATTAAAACATTTCATTTTGTTATTATGAATTAACAGGAAAAACCTGAAAACACACGTTTTTTGCTGTAACATTTCTATTTTTCATCCTATTTTGATGAAACCTAGCAGGTGTGTACCCCCAACAAAGGACATTGTGTGCCAGATTTCAGAAAGTGTGAATAACGGGATCCGATTTTTAAGTGGTTGGAATTTATTATTTTACAAAAAACTGCATATACATGTCGATCTGTATCGTCTCTGTCTCCCATCTGATTTGAATGAACCTGGGCAAGATTATAGCTGCCCCCAAGATTAAGAACTATGCCAAATTCCAGAAGGATTTGATAAAGGGTCCTTATGTTAAAAGTGATTTACTTGTAAATGCATTTCTGGCTGTAATGTCTTTGTATTCCATCCATTTTACATGAATTTTGGCAAGACTATATCTCAGGACTTCAGGATCACCTCTGCCAAACTGTAGAAATTTTTGATAAAGGGTCCAAATTTTATAAGCAGTTGACATTTCCCTGTTGAAGACTTTCATTATTCAGGTAAATAGCACATGCAGTGCCATTCAGAGACAGGCATGGGAGGGGAGGGGGCTGTAGAAGGGAGGGAGAGCAGCTCAAAAGACTGACAGACACATTCACTGGCCAATTACTGCATGCTTCCACCTTTACAGGACGACCAATCAGTGATGGTTTCCAGACGGGCATAGAGGGTAGATATAAGCTGCTGTTCTTTGGGCCTGCTCTTTGTCTGTGGTTAGTCCTGACTTTGGTCAGAGCATTTTCTCATACTTTTCTGGCAGGCTTTTTTTGGTGCGTGTGCGTGTGCATGTGCAGCTAGCTGCATAAATCCAATCCCCATGCACCTGAGGTGCTGCCCAACATCCTCCTACCCCCTCCTGTGGCATTCTCTGCAAGTTGACGGACAACCCCACGCACCTGGGGTGCCCACCCAGGCTGAAGCCTGTGCCAAACAGCAGAGATGACAGATATATCCTCTGGACAATTGGCTTGACATTTCAAATACACCCTGGCTGGGACAGAGATGTGTTTGCCTCTCTTACTGCATGCTGCCAGTTTTGCAGGACCAATCCTCGGTGGCTCTGAGGTGGTCACAGAAGGGACATAACTGGGACATCAGAAAGCAGGGCAGAGGGAAGCATCCCAGAAATCAGGAGACATGGTTCACATATCCAGACTGGCCAATTGTCTTCACAATCACATCCTGCAGCACTGTGACAGGGGACATAAGAGAATCCCTTATTGGCTCTTTCCTAAGCAGATGATTCCAACTTCCCAGTAACAAGTGAGGGAGAGGGGTTGTGGTGGTCACAGCACAGAATAATATATGGCTGACATTTCTGGAGGCCAGTTGCATCACAAACACATCTTGTACCACAGTGACAAACAAGAGAATCGCTGGCATAGGCTCCTACTCTCCAGATGTTGTATATATTTGGCTTTCTGATATTTGTCAGAGATGCTCCTAATGTTCTGAGATACAACCCTACAAAATTTCATGTAAACTGGCTGAAATACAAAGATGTTACAACCAGAAATGCAATTACAAGTAAGTCACTTATAACAGCAGGCCCCTTTATCCAATCCTTCTGAAATTTGTCAGGGGAAGTACCCTTGGGTAGGGGTGTAATCTTCTAAATGAACATCTTCTAGAACATGGTCTTCATCCAAATAGGATGGGAGACAAAGGCGTTATAGCCAGGAATGTGTACACAGAATTTTGTAAAATAACAAGTTTGACCTGTTTCTAAAATAGGATCTCTTTAACCATTTGTTCTGAAATTTGGCACACAGAATACCGTTGACTGAGGGTACAATCCTGCCATGTTTCATCAAAATCAGATGAAAAACAACAACACTAAAGCCAAAAAACTGTTTTCCATTGAAACCAATGGAAATCAAATCCAAAAGTAAAAACGTATCAGAGATTAACTAAAGATAACAAAAACGAATGACATTTTAATAATGAAAATGAAATGAATAATGAAAACAAAAGAAAGTTACTGTGCAAATCCTTACCCATCACCAACCCAAACAACTCTTATCGGGCAAGATCTTACAGACACTATGATAGCAGAGAAGAAAGCTTCCTTCACCACCATTATATCTATGCTTCAATTGGTCAGCTTCAGCGTGTGTTGAGTGCCACCTGTACTCTAATCACCTACCTTCAGCAGGCTTAGCTCCTCTGTAAACCAGGGGGACTTGTGCTACTGCAGCGGTGTGAGCAAACACCTGGGCACAACCATGTCAATGGCCATGATCAAGAATTCATTGCAGAAGATGACCGGGTCATCAACAAAGTAGCTGCTAAGGTCAGTAGGTAAATCTCTAGAGAATTCTGGAAATCTATTGGATCAGAAAATATTGAATATCAGAAAAAAACATCCTAACAGTAAGAACTGTTTAAGAATGGAACAAGTTGCCTAGGCAGGTCATGGGCTCTCACTGGAGGTTTTCAAAAAAAGACTCAACAACCATCTGTTCGGAGTTTTGTAGCTGTAGCCATCCTGCATCCAAGCAGGGAGATATATTAGAAGACCCTTGAGATCCCATCCAACTCTGAGTCTATGAATGGTGTAGATTAGCAATGGAAAGACAGCAGTTAGGAATCGTAATGGAAAGACAGCAGTTAGGAATCGCAATGGAAAGACAGCAGTTAGGAATCGCAATGGTAAGACAGCAGTTAGGAATTCAATTGACACATGAATTCTTATGGATTAATGTGATCCTGTTCCACCCAATGTCACTGGGTGTTTTTACACACACATTTCTCCTGAATGTTTGTTGTTACATCCTGAACTTTGTGTGTCTAAATCACTCACCCAGATCATAAACATCCGGATCTTTGAACTTCTGCATAGAACTTCTCCCAGAAGTTTTGTGTGTAAAAAGTTCTCCTGGTAATCTGCTTTGCTCCAGGCAGCTGTGGTCACTTCATTTCCATGGCAGCGCCTCATGTCTACAGCTGCGGCTACTTTAGGTTGCCTCAGGGCAGTGTTTGTGTGAAGAATGCATCCAGGAACTGCCTCAGGGCAGTGTGTGTGGGTGTGTGTGTGTGTGTGTGTGTGTGTGTGTGTGTGTGTGTGTGTGTGTAAAAGAGAGAGAGAGAGAGAAATGAATCTGGAACTTACTTGTGGACTTGTTAAACCCAGAACATTGAAAAATCCAGAACTTTAACGTGTGTAAAAATGCCCATTGTCACCAGAATCAATTAGTGCCTGAGTCAGAGTCCACAAAGATCAACTGGACAAAAGGCTATTTTAATTAGCCCATATCTTTAATATGCAGGTGAAATAACAAGAGTGTTATACTGCATAAATGAGAGACAGTGACATGCATTAAAACATATACTCTTTTTGAAAGCGGCGAAGCTTACTGGCTAAAGACCCTAGGACTCGGAACAAGATTGACTCACTTTGGAACTTTCTTGTGTTACCCAAAAGAGTTCTGTACCTCAAGAAAAACTGGAAAGAGGAAGCAAAGATGGTTCATAGACATAAAAATATATAGATTGGAACTCACATTTCCACCAACTTGTTTCAATACATGGATATATGTATGCCCTAGCAGGGACTGCAGGGACATAGAAAAAACATGTTTGAGAACGTATTAATGCAACAAATCTGTAGTCGACAGCCAGTAGGGGAAAATCCAGTCAAAATAGGACTACTTCCCCTTGGTTAACAGTTGTAAGGGATGGCAGCCCATGGATGGCCTAACGCAGTGGTATTAGGCAGGACCAGAGTCTGAAGTAAATCTTGAGAGAATTGAGATTAATATGGTCAGGAGATGTTGCAAACTTTTTATTTCCCAGAAATCAGTCATGAGGAGTGGCCGTCATGAAGGCTGAAGTGGGAGGGCTGGGTCACACAGGAGCATGGCTGGATCAAACTGAATGTTGAGCTGTTCTGTAGAGGCAATTCCAGAACAGCCTGAAGCAAAGGACCCAGCAGCCAATCAGGAGATCCTAGCAAACAAAGGCCCCACAGCCAATCA
Source organism: Sphenodon punctatus (assembly GCA_003113815.1). Lineage (NCBI taxonomy): Eukaryota > Metazoa > Chordata > Lepidosauria > Sphenodontia > Sphenodontidae > Sphenodon > Sphenodon punctatus. Next base: position 46,813 of record QEPC01013057.1, read on the forward strand.
GAGAGCTGGTTGTAGACTTGCTAGTACCCACCCTCCTTATGGATGTTTTCTGGGGACCTTCAAACCCAGTTTCTCTGGATTAGCATGATGACAGACCAGCAGCATGTATGTTTCCATGGGTTCCTATGTCTTTTCTTCAGGGCCATAACCCTCCCATTCAGTCAAATAGTATAGGTGACTTCAGAGCAGTTTAGATTCCAGTACCTTTTGTACAATGTGTCCATTCTGGCCTTCAATAGGAATGGATGGAGGAGGAATGGTCTGCCTTTTCTGGAAAAGGGTTGGCAATGTACTGCTTTCATAGACGTGTGAACATAGGTGAATCAACATGGGGTGGAAAGTAAATGAAGATAGTAGGTGACAGGATTGATCTGCTTTATGATGGAGAATGGCCCAGTAAATCAGTGGTCCAGCTTAGCAGAAGACCAGACAGACTTCAAATTCTAAGTGGAAAGCCAGACTTTATTGCCTAATATGAATTCTGGGATTGACTGCTGTTTTTGGTCAGCCTGTTGTTTTCAGGCTTTTTTGCAGCATCAAAATGTTCCTGGAGTGCCTGCTGAATCTGATGGTGGAAGGCAAACTGGTTGGCTGCTGCCAGAACTTGAGAGAGTCAAGTCAGAGAGGGATGGAACTAGGAATGATTCCTGTGGTTGAAAAAATACGAAGTCTGCTGAGTTGACAAATGGGTGGAATTGGGCATTTTTACACACTTCTTAAAGTTCCAGATTTTTCAGTCTTCTGGGTTTACAAGTCCACAAGTAAGTTCTGGATGCATTTTTCACACACACACTGCCCTGAGGCAGTTCCTGGATGCATTCTTCCCACAAACACTGCCCTGAGGCAGCCTAAAGTAGCCGCAGCTGTAGACATGACAGGCTGCCATGGAAACCAAGTGACTACAGCTGCCTGGAGCAAAGCAGTTTACCAGAACTTTTTACACACAAATGTTCTGGGAGAAGTTCTATGCAGAAGTTCAAAGGGCCAGATGTTTACGTCCGGGTGAGTGATTTAGACACACAGAAAGTTCAGGATGTAACAGCAAACATGCAGGAGAAATATGTGTGGAAAAGCACCCATTTTTACAGGCAAACTGTAAGTGGAAGGAGGTTGATGCAATCATATTGATGGAAATTAAGGAAGCACCTGTGGTACTATTCCAGTACCTGATCAACTCCTTCCATTCGTCTGTTTCCAGGTGATGTGCCATAGATGTGAGTAATTATACGTGCATAGTAAAAAAACTGCTTGCCATAAGTGGGGCATGAAGCACGGCCTTCTATTGGAAACTATGCTAGAGGGTGGACCATTTAGGTGGAAAACACACATTGGAGGTCATACCCTAGACATGATGTTTTGCACAGTCCTTGAGGTGGGGGATCCGTTAGTGAGGGAGGTGTCAGCAGAACCCTTGTTATGGATGGATCATAATCTCCGGGCAGGTATCCTGGCGCATGTCAGCTCCTGGGAAGGTGCAGAACAAATTAGGATGGTCTGCCCCCGACGACTTATGGAACCTAGAAGGTTCCAGACTGCTCTAGGGGATATATCCTCTGATCTTGATGACTGCTCACTTGATGACCTCGTGACCATTTGGAATTCCGTGTTGGTGGAGGCTATTGACCAGGTGGCTCCCAGGCGTCCTCTTCTGAACCGCCGATAATGCAGGTCCCTGTGGCATACGGAGGACCTACAGCGGATGAAGCAGGAAGGGTGGTGGTTAGAGTGACAGTGACATCACTCGCGTGCTGAATTTGACCAATTGCAGCATAGAGTCTGGTTACGTACCTATGCCATGGCGGTGCAGGCAAAAAAGAAAGTTTTCTTTTCTGCCCTCATTGTGTCTGTTAAGTCACGCCCGGCGGAGATTTTCCGGGTGGTGAGGGGGCTGGTCAGTCCGGCCTCCCACTGCCTGGATTTAGAGTCATCAAATGCCTGCTGTGATTTGTTTGTGGACTTTTTTGCAGATAAAATCACTCAGATCCACCACAGTTTTAACACAACACTTTTAGCAGTGGGTGAACCAGAGGCAGTAGAAGCTCTTCCTTGTCCTGTTTTGTGGAATGAATTTCAGAATGTGTCACCTTCAGATGCTCAAGGCCAGCTGGGAGACATTAGGGCCGTTGCTGGTGGGGATTGTCAATGCCTCCCCGGGGGAGGGCAGGGTGCCAGACTGCCTTAAGGAGACACTGGTGCGGCCCCTAATCAAGAAACTATCATTGGATGTTGGCGTCCTGGCCAGCTATCGGCCGGTCTCTAACCTTCCCTTTTTAAGGAAGGTTATTGACTGGGTGGTGGCTCGGCAGTTGCAGAAGCACCTGGACCGGATTAACTTTCTCGATCCCTCGCAGTCAGGTTTTTGCCCTGGATATGGAACGGAGACTGCACTTGTGGCCTTGGTCAACGACCTCTCCCGTGAGTTGGACCGGGGTCATTCGACCCTGTTGATCCTACTATATCTCTCAGCTGCATTTGATAGCATTGACCATGAGTTGTTGGTGACTCGGCTGCAGGACTGGGCAGGGATTGGCGGGACCGTTCTTGAGTGGTTCCGCTCCTTCCTGGAGGGGAGAGTCCAGCGTGTGGTCCTGGGTGATTTTTCATCTTCTTCCTGGGGCCTCATGTGTGGAGTCCCACAGGGTTCTAGCTTGTCCCCTCTCTTGTTCAATGTGTACATGCAGCCTTTGGGGGAGGTTGTTAAGGAGTTTGGCGTACGGTGTCATCAGTGTGCTGATGACACCCAGTTTTATCTTTCATTTTCATCTGACTCAGGCCTGGCAGTCTTGGTGCATACCCGGTGCTTGGCAGCTGTGGGGGATTGGATGAGGGCGAGCTGTCTGAAGTGAAATCCCAACCAGACAGAGGTGATGGTCATGGGGATGGCTGGGGGAGTGGTTGCTCCCATCATTGATGGGATCCGTCCTGCCTCAGGTTAGGAGTCTGGGGGTGCTCCTGGATCCACAGCTCTGCCTGGATGCCCAGGTGGCAGCTGTGGTGAAAGGAGCATTTTGCAAATTACATCTGGTGCATCAGCTTCGGCCATATGTCTCAGACTGACCTAGCCACAATTGTCCATGCTTTTATTAGGGATGTGCGAACCCCCGGGGGTTCGGGGTTTGGCCCGTTCAGGGTTCAGCTGAACCTGAAACCCTTCAGTATGGCCCGTTTGGGCCGAACCTGTTCAGGCGGGGTGGTTACCTCCCCCCTCCAGGCTGCACGGATGGATGGGGCACTGGGGAGCACCTCCCCCCCCACCCACTGAGCCTGGGAATTATTTTTTTTAACCCCCCCACCCCAGGGATCACCCCACTTGGTAGTGCCAGGACTCTGGGCCTTGGTCCGGCGGCGGCAGCAGCATCAGATCCGGAGGCAGCGGTGCTCCGGAGTGCTTCAGGCTGCTACTACACCTTCCAGGTCAAACCGGAAGGACTAGTAGTGGCCTGAAGTGCTCCGGAGGGCCACCACCACCGAACCTGCCACTTCTGCTGGACCCACAGCCAGGGCCCCGGCACCACCAGGTAGGTCGGGGTCCGGGTATGGCAGTGGCGGTGGCAGTGACGGCAGGTCTGATGGGTCCAGTGGTGGCAGCAGTCCGGAGCGCTTCAGGTCACTACTAGGCCTTCTGGTTTGACCCAGAAGGTCTAGTAGCGCCCCCCTCCCAAACACGTTTGGAACCCGAACTTTGTTCAGTCAGTTCAGGTGGGGGTTAGTTCGGATTTGGGGTGTTCATGAACGGGCCGAACACCCCGAGTTCGGGCCAAACCCTGAACTTCCAAACCGTGTTCGCACATCCCTAGCTTTTAATACCTCAAGATTGGACTACTGTAACGCACCCTACATGGGGCTACCCTTGGTGCTGGTTCGGAGGCTGCAGCTGGTGCAGAATGCAGCGGCTCGTCTCCTAATGGGGACAGGCCAACGTGAGCATATTACACCAGTACTTCACTCTCTATGCTGGCTGCCAGTACCTGTAGTCTTCCGGTCCCAATTCAAGGTGTTGGTGTTGACCTTTAAAGCCCTGAATGGCCTGAACCACACCTACCTGCAGAACCATCTCACCCTCCGGCACCTGGATCGGCCCCTGCGGTCGGCCGGGGGCGCCCTCCTTGCGGTCCCCTGGATTTCTCGGGTGTCAGCCTTGTTTAAGGCATTCTCTGTGGCCGCACAGCAGTTGTGGAACTCCCTCCCATTATCTCTTTCCATAGACAATGTAAAACCTGGCTGTTCCACCCTACTTTTCCTGAGGAAGAGGGGGTGGGGGGGTATGTTGTTTTTATATTGTGTTTTAATAGTGTTTTAAATCATATTATTGCTGTTTTAAATTGTTTTAATATGTTGTTAGCCGCCCCAAGATGCTTTTAGCAGGACGGGGTGGATACAAATTTTATTATAAATAAATGTAAATAAATAAATAAATAAAAACATGCTTTAAAAATCCCATGGTTTTGCTGACTCCAAACTGGTCTGTGGTAATGAGGAGTCATGGCATTTCAGGAGAATTGGCAGTCAAGGACTTTTTTCAGGTGCATAAACTCGCTCCCCATGAAGAAGAAAAGCATCTTGTAACCAGATTCCTGAGTTGGCAATAAGGTCTTATGACATCTGCTGGGTTTGCTGGGCAAAGGGTTCCTGGGGCAGGGACGACCAGATACAGAATCAGATCCTGTTGATCAACAGCCACAAGAAAGTTGAAGGGTCTCAAAATGGTCCTACCAGATTCTGAGAGGGGTTTGTAGCCTATATCTTTCTAGGATGGGCCATCCATCTTGCCATTCTTAGTACCTGCTCGATACATAGCTTATCATTGTGTATGATACACAATCTTTAAAAATACATGACCCAGCAGACTTGTCAAGAATTTAGGCTTTTGGAAAATGGAAGAAATTCCAGATTTCTATGGTCTGTAAAGGCCTTCAATGCATAACATGTTCCCTCTAGGTGATTCCTCAAATGCGACCTCAATAGCTAACAATTCTTTATTCAGAATACGGTAATTGCATTCACTTGGTGTAGTGTCCACTTACATGAATAATAGGTGTAGAGATGGAGTATATTTTCTATGTACCTATAGGTTGGGACAACATGGCCCCAATGGCAGAATCAAAAGTATCAGTTTCAACCTAGAAAGGCCTATCGGTATTAGGGTGTACTAAGAGGGGAACCAAGGTGAAGGCTTGTTTAAAGCTTTCTGAACTGTCAAGGATAAGTGAAACCAGACTCCTTTCCTAAGTGGAAGGATTATTCTAGAAAAAAACCCAATTAACCTACAGCCGAAGTCTGCAAACTCAAGGAAGCACTGTTACGTCTTGCGAGGTCCCATTTATTATAAATGGAAAGTGAGCTTTATGGCCTAGCTGAACTAATCATACTAGATTCAGCTGCACTTTTTTCCAAATTATATAAAATGAGTTTACACTTCACTTTGATATCCAGCTAGCAAAGCAAGTATTGTAAAAATGACAATATATTTATGAATAAAGAGAACATGAGACTTTTAGAATATAAAAATATATACATAGTTTACTTAAATATAAATAGAAAATATCAGTAGCTTACATAGAATGGTATTGATAGCCAATGAAAGTTACATGATGTTAAAACATTTCTATTTTAAGAAAAAGCTTGTAAAAGCTTAACATATGCACAATTCATTGGCTCAAAGATATCAAGAATCATACATTACATATTTTTCCCAGATCTTCCCTTGGTCTGCCAAAAAGATGGTAATGAGAAAGAAATCCAATGGTATTTAGGATTTCAGTCTAAAGAGCAATTCTCTGGTCTCCCTTTTTAAAGTTGCCTGCTAGGAGGCTTCACATTTCCTGAGGAGTGTTACGCTGACATCAGCTACACGTCAGTCAGTAAGGAGATACACTGGATTCTAATTGGCTCTCTTAAAGAAACCAATCAGTGTTAGGCTTCCTTCAAGGTTTAAACTGAATAGAAACCTTATATTTTATCAGAGATAATTGTCAGATTAGAGAGAGAATAACCAGAACTAAAAGTTATTTCAATCATTAATTAAATAGATATGTTAGCTAGAAAAAACTAACAAAATACTCCTCTCAGTCTTGGAGATATCTTATGAATAGTACTATCTGCCATTTAGACAGGTCATATATAAGATTCCAGACACCTAGTCTGAGAAAACCTAGGCTGACCAGAGGGAGGGCTAGGCTAGCTAGAGGGGTCTCTTTTTATGGCCTTGGATACGGTGAAAGTTCATTTGGGAAGTTTAGAACAAAAGGCTCATTGGAATGTAGCTGAAAAAACTTCAGTCTAAACCAATGCTAATCACAGAAGTTGATTTTAGGAATCAATACTTCAAAACACAATTCCAGTACATTGAAACAGAAAGTTAACATATAAAAACTCAAAGTTAATACATTATGAACACAGATGTTCAAAAATATATGCTTATAATAGGAAATACATGACAGCACTGCATATCCTATATGTCTTTGTCAGGTTCCCAAGTGGTTACTTCCAGTGTTCAGACAGATGGTTATCCTTCCATATACAAAGCTGAATGAAGGTCCCTGTGTTGGAGCCAGTACCCAAGCCAACTCAACCTTGATACTGTGATACTGTCATTTAGGTCCTGACAGAAGTGATGGCACAGTGTTGGCTCATTCCACTCTGTGTCCACAACTAGATGTCAGAATTCCTCTTCGTAATCTGTGATTGAGTGATTTCCTTGCTTCAAAGCCAGTAAGAGGGTCTCAGCAGAGCGGCTCCTGCCCAAATCACCAGTGAAGAGGTGGAAATCGCTTAGGAAAGCACTGAATTGTTCAAGCAAAGGAGAAACCCAGATGAGAGCACGCCCAGTGAGAAAAGGCTGATCACAAACCTCACTTTGGCTTAGTCAGTTGCATGTAGCTGTGCTTCATTGAGAATAATAGGTGGCACTGATTCATGAAACCATAGAAATGACAGCAATCCCCATTGAAGCATGAACCCCATTAAAGGGATCTTGGATTCCACAGAGGGCTAAGCCACAGAGGGAACAGGTACTTCTTGTGTATCAGATGGAGGCAAGCACATTCATTCGCAGCTGACAGACAGGCATCTGCAATCCTGCCATGACCTCTAAATATCTAGTGGTCTGTACAGGATCTATATTGCTGCAAGCAGCTCAAACTGTAAGGACTGCGAGGCTCAGGCAGCCTAAGGCAGGGGTGAACACCAGGCAGGACCAGAGCTGGAGAAGAATCTTGATGGAATTGAGATTATCATGGTCAGGATATGTTGCAATGGTTTGAATGCCAGGAATTCAGTGCTGAGGAGCAGCCAAGGCAGGAAGGCTGAGACATGGCAAGGTTGAAGTGGAAAGGTGGAACAAGCAGGAGCACAGCTGAGTCAAGCCTGGGTCAAGCTGAGTGCTGAACTGCTCTGTAGAATTCCAGAACAGCCTTGGACAAAGGCCCCAGCAGTCATTCAGGGAGCTGGCTCTGGCTGTGGCCCTGACAATGCTAGTATACAGTGTATATAACACAGGTCAACTGTTCAGAGCTCAGCCTGCTGTCTTGAGCAGCACGTTAATTGATCACTCAGCTCCTTAACTTATTATGTCGTTATCAGCTTGTTCCCCTAGTTAAACTGCCTGTAACGCAAATGAGGGAATGGAACTCCCATGCCCCAGTGCAACAAGCTGCTGTGTCATACTTCTTCCATTACAGTTTGAAACTGTAAATCTCAACAGGTTGTAACAGGAATCCTTGGTTCCAAAAATCTTACCAAGTAATCAGTGGGAAAGGTTCTTGTCTTGTGGAAGAGGCAGGAGGGGCTGGAGTTTAGAGCACCTAGGTTTGTGCCTAGTGCTGAAACCTATCAGACGTCTCCAAATCAATAAGAATTTTTGTGATTTTGGAAACCACGCCAAAATTCTGCAGAAAATGTTCACACTCAAGATGAGTTTTAACCATCTGCCACTTCTGGTGGCAGCAACAAATTTCTGTCATTTTTTGTTATTTCATCATTTACCATTAAAAAAAATGAAGTCTGAAAATGAAATATAAGTTAAAAAAATAAAATAATACTGAAAAATTAAATTAATTTAACCTCCCCCTTGCTCCCTCCCCCGACTGTCCGTAAACATTGCAAGGGCTGATGATAATGGAAATGGTGAAAAGAACATTTCTGGAAGTACTGAGCGTAACACGTGTAGCAGGAGGGATCAACAAAGTACCAAAAGGCATTCTTGAATGGACGTCTGAGTGAATTCTTGTGAAAACCATCACCCACGGGAAGAAGCCTGCCAACTTTCAGAAGCATTGGATGTAGGATCCAGATTTTATAAGCATTATGTTTTTTATATACATTTATGGCTGTAGCTTCCTTTCTGCCACTCCAATCTGGATGCAATGTGGATATCGTATGCTACCAACATAAGGGATCATCTGTACTACGTTTCAGAAGGATTAGATAACAGGTTCAGATTCTATAAACAATATTTTGTGGTTTGCACACAAATTTCCAGCTGTAGAAACTTTGTTGTCCAACCAATATAGAAGACATTTGAAACTGGTGTACCTCTCATGCAAGGGATCATGCTTGCCAAATTTCAGAAAGATTGGATAAAGGGACCCAATTTTATAAGCAATTGAAAATTTGTGATTTTAAAAGAAGTGCAAATACAAGTGCTGAAAATCTTGGGACAAAAACGAAAATTTCAGGACATAAGAGGGACTTCAAGCAGCAAGGCAGAGGGAAGGGGGAAGCATCCCAAAAATCAAGAGACATGATTGACACATCCAGGCTGACCAACCAGCATCCCAAACACACTCTGCAGCACTGTGATAGAGGATATAAGAGAATCTTTTATTGGCTCTTTCCTAAGCAGATGCTTTCATCTTCCTAACAACAAGCAGGGGGCCTTAGAGTGGGTACAGCACAGAATTAGGATAGATGATTGACATTTCTGCTGGTCAACTGGCATCACGAACCCATCTTGTACCACTGTGGCAAACGTAAGAGAATCTCTGGTATAGACTCTTTCTCTGGAGATGCTTTCCAGGCTTCCAACTTGCCAGTACCCAATAACAACCATCAGGGAGGCTTGGGAGTGGGCACTGGCAAGCAAATATAAGCTTCTGCCAAATTGCACGGCCCCCACCCTGGCTAGATCTTGTGTGACTTGTAGGCTGGCTCAGTGCTCTGTGTGTGTGACTGACTGTGCTGTAGTCTTCAGCCTCACTGCAAGTGCTCAAAAAAGAAGAACTTCCTCATGTATGCCTCCACAGACTTTGGGGTGCCAATGACTGAATCCAGTGCCTCTGGCACCTGCTCCTCCTCTGCTCTGCCCACCTTCTTCTGTCTTAAGAACATAAGAAGTGCCATACTGGGTCAGACCAACGGTCCATCTAGTCCAGCATCCCGTCTCCGACAGTGGCCAACCACGGTGGCTTGGGAGAAGCACCCCCAACAGGTCACAATGGGGGATCCATTCCCTGTTGTTTCCCCCCAGCTCCCGTCATGTTCCCCGATCCTGTCTGACAGATAGCTGCTAATGGACCTATCTTCCAGAAACTTGTCCAAGGCTCTTTTAAACTCAGCTATAGTACTGGCCCTTACCACAACCTCTTCTTCACTCTCTGTATAAATGCTCCAAAAAGCAGATGTCTGCATTTAGTAAAACCTCTATAGTTTAAAGAGAAGCAACAACTGCAAGTGATTTAAGGAAATTTACAAATGCTATTAAAATCATGCAATTGGTATTGCTTATATAATTTAAACCCTTTATCCAATCCTTCTGAAATTTTACAGGGATTCTGCCTGAGGCACGAGGGGTGGGATATACATTTATAAAATAAAATAAGTTCTCCATTGAGTGTCGGGAACAACCTGTCCAAAGTCCATCCAAATTGGATGGAAAACAAAGACACTACACCTAGAAAGGTGTGTACAAACCATGAAATGATTAAATTTTTAATAAAAGCAGTACCCTTTATCTAATCTTCCTGAAAGTTGGCAGGGATTATTCCTTTCATAATGGGTAGAATGAGTACAAATTCCACCCAAATTGTATGGAAAACAAAGTTGTTACAACTACAAATTTGTGCATAAACTACGAAACAACAAGTGCTTGCAGAATTGGGACCCTTTATCCAATCTTTATTAAATTTGGCAGACATTATCCCCTGGATAAGGGAAACAATTGGTTCAATGTTCAAGCACATTGGATAAAAAATGAAGAAGCTATAGCTGGAAAGCAATTTTCCCTTAGAAATCAATGGGGGGGAAACAAAATTCAAAAACAAAAACAAAATTATATAACGAAATTAAGAATTCCAAAATTAAATAATTATGAAATTACAAATTCAGTAATGGATCCCTGTTGCACACCCCTACAATTTGCTAGTTTTTTCAGACCTCCTCCAGTCAGCATATTCATCCATCTCCCTGTGTGTAGGAGGCTGTGCTTGCTCTGTTTGGCACCATGTTTACCTTTTATTTGTGAAAATTGGAAGGCAAGGTTCTGACTTCAATGTCTGTCTTGTCAGCCTCCCCTTGATAATGTTCAAGAACTGAGAAGTAAATACTCTTTGTGTCTATTTGAAAGATTCCTCCTTGCCACCAATCAGTTTAAGAAACTACTGGTGCCAGACTTAGAAATCACCAGTCATAACATTGATCCATAGGTGCAATTTCAATTAATGTCACTGGATGCTCTTTATGGAGAGAGAGCATGAGATGATGAGTGTAACAGGGCGTGGATCCCAGGGCATAAGTCCCCACAGGATCAGACCCTGGGCAGTAATTTCTTATGGAAATTAATAAATTGGTCATGTCCAGTTGTGAACTAGCCTCAGGCCACTTTCAGACATCCCCCCCCCCCCCTCCTATCCTGGCTGCACATCCCCCCCCCCCGAATATGCGTGGGGGCGGGATGTCTGAAAGTGGCCTCAGTCTCTTTATTAAGACAGCCTCATCATATATACATCCATAGTTTTACAGTATTCTTACACAACCTTACTCATTACAGGGAAGCAACTTCTCTGGCAACCCCAGCCCTATCCAAGTCCAGCCAGGCTCCAGTTCTCTGGCTTCAATATCCCCTCGAAGGAGCCTGCAGGGGAATCTCCATAGGCCATCCAAACCCCCAGTGCCTCTGGGTCTCCAGGCCAGAGACAGTCCCTCTGGCATCAGGCATCTTTAGCTCATACAGAGCTCTCAGGCTGCAACCAGACCTAGACCCTGCCCTAAGCCTAGGGCCCCTCCAAGCAGCCCATAGTACTCACTAACAGAGTTGTCTTCAGGACCATGGAGAGCGTAGAGAATGAAGAGACAGAGAGCTCCTCTCAGGTCTGCTGCCAGACCAAGACTTGAAGCTTCCTCAGGCTTCCCTCTTTTTTATACAGCTCAAGGGGGTGTGGCTAGCCCTTCAAGCTTCCAGCCCTTAAAGGGTCAGTGCCCTGCCACACTCCCAACTGTCCTTAACTGGGGTTTATCTTCTGTTTCAGGGTGAAGCTTGCCAAACCCTTGTCCAGCTGACTACTTGGCACCCTCCAGCCAATCCACTTCCAGCTAACACCCTGTCACTCTTAAAGGGGCAGCAGGCCCAGTAGGCTGCTCCCTGCCACTATGGGTCTTTGGAAAACAAGAGAAATAAGAATGACAAGTGCTTTTAGGGGACTGTTTGGTTGTCAAATGTCAAATTAGTTGGGCTATCTCAGTCCAATTTATACTAGAGACTAGAACTGAAATGATTATGCACGATGAATGCTGTTTTAATCAAAAACAGCTGGTTCATTGCCTCTCTCTGTGTTGCAGAAATTTACTGGGTTTCTGTCACATTATTTGTTTCCGTATGGGAATGCCATTTGGTAAGTACTTTTGGTACATTCTGGTACCATTGGTATGTACTGGCATGTTTGGAACATTGGTAGAAGGAGGCAGGCACAGTATAGACAGATCAGATTCTGTGTATCACAGAAATCACCTCCAGAATTTTCACGCAGTCACCCTAGAACACTTATCACAGAAGCTAGAAGACAAATGGACATGGGGACTGAGCAAAATAATTCCTGTGGGTCAGATCTGGGATATCAGTTATGTAGTGTGGGGAACATGTGCTGCTGCTCCCTGTGCTATAGTGACACACAGAATGAGCAGAGCAGCTCAGTCTCAGAGGTTGAATTCAATGTCTTTGATGAGCAGTTCATCCACTTGAGCAAGTCCGACTTGTGTATATTTAATTAGTTAAAACTAGCAGTGCTAATGAAATAAAAAGAAGGCAGCAATTATGAAACTAGGCTTAATATGAACCTTGATAAACATTCAGTCTTATTTAAAATATAGACTGAATGTTCATGGACTAAACATACATACCAGTCCAGCTGGAAAACATCCTGTGTGTATATTATTATCAAAAGAAAATAATCTAAACCGCACATTGTTATACCATAGCACAATGGTTCTTCTCATTGTGGGCTGGCTACATCTGTACAAAGTGACATTTTTATTTCCTGCCAGAATAATGACTGCCTTGGAGGTACTTAAGCATGTCTCTTATTCTGTTTCTATTTCCTGTTAACCTGATATCAGGACAGGATCAGACAGGATCAGGGAACATGACGGGAGCTGGGGGAAAACAACAGGAAATGGATCCCCCATTGTGACCTGTTGGGTACTTCTCCCAAACCACCATGATTGGCTACTGTCAGAGACAGGATGCTGGGCTAGATGGACCATTGGTCTGACCCAGTATGGCACTTCTTATGTTTTTATGGATGCTGGGGGCTAACACTCAACATATTACGTTGACCATGGGGAAAACCAAACCCATGGTAGTATTGAAATATCATCCCATGGCAGAGCAACATAAACAAATGTTCATGCTGTTCCATGTTTATGCTTCCACCCTATGAATTCTGAATAATAGGAGGAGCCTAGCAAGCAGCAGCATAAATAGATGAAGCCTCAGCAAGGCAGTGTTTCCTGCTGGTGAAATTGACAAGGAAAAGCTCCCGGATGCATGGCAAAAGATTCCAGCTGGTGAAATTGACAAGCCTGCTTTCAGGTTTGAGAGGCCACACATTATGCTTGCCCCTGTGTTAAGAAAAGGGAACAGTGGCAAATGTTACATGTAGAGACACTCTATAATGCATGGTTTCTGGCTGCAGAGATGGCTGAAGCACAAGCAGGAACGAAAGCCTATTTTTATATAGCCATGACTAGTTCTGCTCTCCAGTCCCATACTACTTCTCACAGCTTCAGTCTACAGACCAACAGCTTATGTGCCACTGCCCTAGCTGATCTAGCAAAGCTGAGAATTTTCATTGTTGTTGTTATTATTATTATTATTAATTAATTTTTATCCTGCCCCTCCTGCCTTCGGCAGCTCACAAAATAAACAATACAACAAGTCTAAAAATACTAAATTAAGCCACAATGAAAAAAATCATAACTGGATAATATATAAACAAACTAACCAAAACCCTGCCCTCCAACCCTCTTACCCAGCCCCTCCACCAAATGCCTGGTGGAAGAGCCAGGCCTTACATTGCCACAGGAAGATGAGACGATCTGGGCTGAGATGGACACCCACCAGGAGCGAGTTCCACAGCACTGAAGTGACTGCCAAAAACACCCTCCTTTCTGTGGCCACCCACCAACATCGCAGGACCTCCAGGAAGGACCTGCCTGGACCTCGCCGGCCACTCCATCAATGACCTTGTGGCCTTCTGAAATGGCTGGTTGGCTGAAGCCATCGATCGGGTGGCTCCCAGGCGTCCACTCCCAGTGTTTCAGCATCGCAGGTCCCCATGGTTTACAGAGGACCTGGGGTGACTGAAGTGCAGGGGAGATGGTTAGAGTGCTAGTGGCACCGTACTCATGCTGAAGATGACTGATTNAGAGTGCTAGTGGCACCGTACTCATGCTGAAGATGACTGATTGCAGCACAGATAGTTTTTGAAAGACTATGCCATAGCTGTGCGGGCAGCAAAGAAGAGGTTCATGTCTCTTTCCTCTGAGCAAGTATTACACATAGCAGCAGGTGGTTCCATAAATGCAATATTTTGAGAATCCTAAACATTTTGCTTGTGTCTTTGCAAGGGCTAAGTGTAAGGAAACATTTTGGCAATTCTGACTTTCTAAATCCCTGTTTTTTGGCTTGTTTCAATTCAGGAGCCTGAGCGACAGTACATGCACATAGGAACCATGGTGGAGTTTGCTTTTGCCCTTGTGGCCAAATTGGATGTAATAAATAAGCATTCCTTCAATGACTTCAAGCTACGAGTAGGTACGTACACAGCATAGGATTATTGCGGTAATATTTAGTAAGGGAATATTTAATGTGAAATGTTAGCGTATTTCAAAAGTACCATTAACTAACAAGAATACAATAGCAGAGCAGCGGCTTTTCCCTCTCTAAAGGAGAGGATCAATAATCTTGCCTTTGACTTCAGCTAGAATTGTACTGCTAATCATCTCATGTGAGCACTGAGACAGTGAAGCAAGGACACTTTTGAAAATGTTGGTCCAAATGGCTCAAAGAGGGCCCTGTACTTATTTTCATGTATATTATTAAACATTTCATACTTTAACGCTAGAGGCAATAAGGAGAATATAGTGCATAAGGCTCATCCTTGATCCCCAACTTTCAGTTTGATACTCAAGCCATTTCGCAGACATCAGTGTCATTGAAGTAAGGGAAATGAATAAGGGTTTATGCATAAAGCCTAGCTCTACTGAAGTCAATCACAAAACTCTGACTGATTTCACTGGCAATAAAGACAAAGTAGTACAATGATATCTTTTACTGGGCCAACGCCAGTTGGTGGAGGTATGCAAGCTTTTGGACTTCACAGGGTCTGAAAGCTTTCACACCTCTACAAGCTGGAGTTGGTCCAATAAAAGAAAAAATTGTACTACTTTGTCTCTATTGCCTATATTTGAGGCCAACACAGCAGCCTTACTTTCTCTTCTCTACTATGGTTAATTTCACTGGGACAAAGAGTATGTTCTTATTTGCTAGTCTTTTTCATTGTGGGGTAGGGGGGGTCCTGTTCATTTAGACTTCCTTTACGGGGTATATTTTCTGCCATTTGCATAGCCCTAAAATACTCTTGTGTACCAAATCTTCCTTCCCATATCCATGTAATAATCGCTCCTTGCTTTCACAATTTACATCCTTACAAGAAAGGTCCATAGGCTTTTGCATAAAGGGCAACCCAGATGTTACAGCCAGCTGCTTCTGCTTTCAGACACCTACAATCTCTTGGAAAATAGGACACTTAAGCACTACGACTTGCTAGTCAGTTCTACTCAAGCATGTCTCTTATTCCATTTCTGTTTCCTGCTATTCTGATATGACATTTTCCAAAATTATGCAGTGTCAGTCATCAATAGAAGTCAGGAAAAGGTGAGAAAATGAGTTTATGGCTGATTGAGTCCCATATGTTCAAAGGTTTTTATTTCCATGTAATATTGCCTGATGTTTTTTTAATAGAACACAAAATTTAGAAAGTATGAAATGTAAGCAGTGTATAAATATTGCAAACTATAAATCCATCCTGCAAACATGCCTGAAATGTTTGATTTCTAATTAAACAGCAGTTACCTTTCTACATTTTTTTTTCATGCTTTGTAACTTCTATTTATCCTTCCTGCGGCTTCAGTTCTCATTAGTTCTTGGCGCTACCCAGTGGCAAAAGCCTGGTATTACTTATTATGTATGTGTTTCCTCACAAGAGTCCTTTGCTAGTCTTCTTTTGTAGCCCTAGCCACATTTAAAAGGAATAACGAAACAAAAGTGAATTCTCCCTGACCCCAGCTTTCATTTCAATGTGACAGGCAACCCAGTTGGTTTATCAAAATGCTTGAAGTTCTAGAAATTTCCTCATTGCCATAGAGTTAATTCAAACAAAGACAGTGTCAGCAGCTACATCTGCAGTAGATGACAAAACCGAGCTGTTGGACGTCGAAATGTAAACGCACATTAATTTTAGCACAAAATCAGTGTTTTACTTTTTCCTTAGGAGTACCTTTGTTTTCTTAGAAACAGTGCTCCTAGAGCCAGATCTTCTCACTTGCAAAAATACTATTGTGAATTCTAATGCGAGTTCATTGTATATCTTGTGCAAACACTACTCCTTTGCTGAAAGGAAGAAAGAGCACCTATTACAGGTTGCTCTAGCAAGATTAATCTTAGGTGAAGATTTAATCTTTCATCTCCTCCTCTTTTGTATAATACATCTGTGGCTGGAGCTCATGAAGATAAGACAGGGAGAAAAGAAAGCCTCCGAGCCTCTCCAGTGGCTGTTCCCTTCCCTGTTACTCTTACTGGCCTGCATGCTTCCTCTCTAGTTTGTTCATGTACCTAGGCCACTTTTAGACGAGATGGGACCACACAGGTCCACCCATCCGAACGCCGGTCTGAAGGTGGTATGGGGGTGCGCACACCTGTGACCTATGCAGCACCCACCCATGACCACTGGCAAAAAAGTCGGAGTGCTCTGTGCAGGGGAAGACAGAACTGTGTGTGGGCAAAGGTGCACACGCATCCCCAGCTTATAGGAGCAGCTGCACCGGGGGCAGGAAAATAGCTGTTGCAAGGCATAGAAGCCAGCCAGGAGTGCTGGGGAGCATGGGTTGCCCAGCACGCAGCAGGAACATGTTGATATCAGAGGCCAGACCAGCATGCTTCCCCCTCCCCCATGGTCCATGGCAGGGGGAGTAGATGAAGGCTGCCAGGGTATCCCCCTGGGGAGCCACCTGTTTGAACCCCTGTCCACTCACTCCATGTGCGTGGGCGCTCTGCGGCCATCCCACTCAGAAGACACTGACCCGCCCCCCAGTCGTGCTTGTTTAAAAATGGCCATAAACTCCCCATTCATACACCTCTAGACTGCTGCTCACCCCAGCTACCATCTCTTC
>QEPC01013057.1:63793-84506 GCA_003113815.1 Sphenodon punctatus
ACACCTAATTATGTTCTTCAGGATGCCACATTTCCTTGTGAAAGGGATCTGGTCATTTCAGTATGTACAAAGTACGTCTTCAGTTCTCCCTTTCCTTTGACATTGATTATGCCTCGGCAGGTGCACATGTACCCCAGGCTCTGCAAGATGTTGCTTGTCTCCTCTGTCACCTGGAATGCAATGCAACTGTTTAAAACAAGTTGAGCATAGGAATATCAGCGAAGAAGAATCTTCCATAGATTACAAGCACAGAAAATCAGGACTGGCCATTCCATTTCAGTGTGGTTGTCTTGGAATTTGGAAGCTCATTTACACCTCAGGCCCCAATTATTAATTTTGATCTAAATTAATTAACTCACCAATCCCACCCACATCTGTGCCACTTAGATACTTAATAGCTATTTTACCTATCTCCCGTAAGTGGGAATTTGAGTATCAGAACATTTTTGGGGAGGGGGGAGTTTCTACATCTACTTGACTGTGGTGAACCGCCCGCCCGTAACGTCTGAAATCACCCAAAATCTCTTAGCCCCAAAGCGATGCAACAGATTTGGGTGCCAAGCCCCCTTGTTATTTCCCTAACCATAAGCCTAATGCAGGGTTTTGCCTTGTCAAATGAGCCTAGTGATGGTCCTCTGCAAACCAAGCACTGAACGGATAGACTCGGAGACAAGTGAGCAAAACAAACACATGATGTGCTCTGCTTGTATCACTTGTGATCTGGGTCTGGATTTCCACTTGCTTCAGTGTTGCTGTGGCTTCCAATTCTTATTTCTCATCTTCCCCAAGGAAGCAGTGATTAATTTCAGTCTCTCTGTGCAGTAGGGATGTTTGTAGGGAAATAATTATAATTTGCTGAAGAAGTCCCCTCACCTTAATTACAGGTGTGTCACATTTGATCTGTGTTTTGAATCTTGCATTTTACAGCTACAGCATGCTGTCTAAAGTGCTTTTATTACCTGAGATATTCTTGGCCAACAGTGCAAACAAAAGAACATTTGCAGTAAGGACTTTAATCTTTTTGATGTGCATTAATTAAGTTTATATTTTAGAAACAAAAAAAAAATACCTTGTGAAAAAGTAATTGGATTTGATAGCCATTGTGTCTTTATAGAGAAAGAGAATAACCTTTCATTAAGATGAGGCAGGGAAAGAAATGCCAGAACACCTTGCTAATCAAAAGTAGATGCTCTCTCTGCAGTGCCATGTGGGGATGGCAATGGCAAGTTTTTAAAAAACTAAACGAAACCTACCGGAAAGTAGACTTAATTACTATCTTCTCCTTGTGAAATTAAACTGAGGTGCATGGCAATTGACATTCTCTTTATTTCTAATAATTGATTTCATGTAAGTCTTCAGATCCTTTGCAGTATTGCTTTCATCCTCTATTTTCATGTGTTCAGTTGTTTGATACTTGACTGATACAGGAACTTGCAATTTCTTACAGGTATTAACCATGGACCTGTTATAGCTGGAGTGATTGGCGCTCAGAAACCACAATATGACATCTGGGGCAATACTGTGAATGTGGCTAGTAGGATGGACAGCACTGGAGTACTAGACAAAATACAGGTAGGCTTTGCCTTCCTTGTTAGTGGACATTTTACACACACCTTAAAGTTCTGGATTTTTCAGTCTTCTGGGTTTACAAGTCCACAAGTTCTGGATGCATTTGTCATACAAACACACACTGCCCTGAGGCAGTTCCTGGATGCACTCTTCACAGTGCAGGCTGCCATGGAAACCAAGTGACCACAGCTGCCTGGAGCAAAGCAGTTTACCAGGACAACGTTTTACACATAAAGGTTCTGGGAGAAGTTCTATGCAGAAGTTCAAAGAGCCAGATGTTTAAGATCTGGGTGAGTGATTTAGACACACAGAAAGTTCAGGATGTAACAACAAACATGCAGGAGAAATGTGTGTAAAAACACCCAGTATTTCAGCATGCACCTTCAGTCTGGCTGCTGAGAAACAAATTATCATATTGATAAAAAAAATTAATCTGGGAGGGAAGAAGGGTTCAGAGAGAGGACCAGGGAGGCTATTAGTGGTGGGGACAGGCACTGGGCCTCTCTAACTCCAAGGACTCCCTCGATCTGTACTCTTTAAAGTGAAATAAATAATTAAATGCAAACTGTAAGGAGAAGCAGGAGTACAGCAGTGAATGTCCAGGCTAATTGCTTGAATGGGTGAAAAAACCCCAATGAAACGGGGTGGGGGAGGAATGTTGATATATCCTCCAGCCACCCTGGGGAGGACCACCATGGCTGCCACACTTTAGGTCGGCGCAGAGGGCAGTTCAAATGAGCAGCCTCCCACCGCCCCCCCCCCCCAGGAATCCGGGCAGTGGGGCTGCCATCACAAATCCTTGCATGCCATGTGTTGGCCAAGGAGCCGTCCACATGGGGCAGTTCTTCTGGACCCCAGCTGCGCAGCAGGATTGGGCCCCCAGGAGAAGCTGCTGTCAAACAGCTGATGGGGGGGCTAGAGGAGCATGCACATCCACCTCCTTATCAGCTGTTTGGCAGCCCAGGTGAACACACTCCTCTGGGCCTCCCCCATCAGCTGTTAGGTGGCCCGGGTGAGTGCGCGCCTCCGGTCCTGATTCTCAGTTCTCGCCTCATGGATGGACTGGGCAAAGCCTAACAGACGGGAGACACACATCAGCCCAGATTAGCCTGGCTTGGAAAGTCTTAGCCCATGCTGCATCGCTGACCTTCTCCAGATAACACGTCCAGTAGCAGCCGCCCACCCCGAAGCGGAAGTGGGTGAGCATCTGGTGGCCACCAAACCGACAAGCAGGTGACTTGCAGGATGCTTTGGGCTACTGTCTTGTTTGCTTTCACCCAGTGTTACTTAACCTTACGTTAAACAGCGCAAATCCAATGCATATTGAATTTGGTGACATCGTCCTGGGCACATAGCTGCATGAACAGATGTTTATGCCACTGTATGTTTGGAGCTGTCCAAATAGTCTCTTCTCACCAACTGTTTCCCGGATGATACCCCTTGGTGCAATAAGAAAAGAAGTCAGTTCCAGACTGGCAGCCTCAAAATAGACACTGCTAGAAATGTGTGGACAAAGTTTCATTATAAAGAGAATCCAGCTGTGAAAGCATACACTCCCCTGGGCCTCAGGCACCATCACTACCTTGCAGCCAGTCCCTTTGCTGTTCTTTCTTCCAGTCTGCCCCCACCCTCCACCACACCCCCACAATCAAGGAACACAGTGGAGAGCCTCCGGAACAAGAACTTTGTGAAAATCCATGTCCCTAGGGTCTCTGAATGTCCCCCAACCAGTAACAAGGGTGTACACATCTCTGGACAGGACATACCTTTTAGATCTACCTCGTCCGTCGGACTGTCCCTACCTCCTCATTCCTCTACCATCCTTTCATTCAGGGTCCCATTCTCCTCTGTAACTAAACTAAGCTAAGCATATACACCTGTGACTTCTCAATTTCATGAATGTATCTGTCCCTATGTTCCCTTCTCCCGTATCCAGTCTAGATTGGAAGCCCCTCAGGAGGGACCTGTCTCTAATTTTGTTCGGTGCCAGGGACATTGCTGGTGCTATATATATCCTTATTATGATGATTATGATGATTATGATTAATAATAATAATAATAATAAAAATTAATTAATAATGAATTGCTAATAAGTAACAGTGGCTGTGTGCTACTGACAGCTACTTGCTGTCAGATCCCAAGTCCTGTTAAGCATGCGTTTTTGCCCAACCAGATGAAACAACCAAAATTATGTTTTAAATTGAAACCAGTAGCTAGCTTCCCATCTGGTAATACCCCTTGTTACAGCCTTCCCAAGAGGAACAATAGCTCATTGTGACAGTATTTTAAGAACTTTATGAAAAAATCAGGGATTACCTCAGAACCTGGCAGCCACAAAAGAGGGAGTGACAGCAGAAGAGAACATACCTGGGTTTTTTTTTAATTTCAGAAATAAGAGAACAAAAACTGCTTATTTTCTTTAAATTAGCAGTGTAGGCAAAGACTTGCCCAGCCAGGCTAATCTGCCACACGGCAACTCTGTCTCTCTCCTTGTGTTCCCCTCTCCCTTGTCTTTCCTAGATTCACTGTAACCAAACTAAGCACATACACCTTCAACTTCTCAGCCTTGACAATGTATCCCTGGGTATTTTCAGACGTTACAAGATCACTGTCAACCATAGTGAACCACGGTCAATCCCACAGCGGGGCCAAAGCGCCCTGAACGTCTGTTTCACAGGTGCCAGATGTTCACCACAGTCAATCCCCACCAGGGGTCAAAAATAACCACGCTTCCAGAGCTCCGGCCCGGACCATCTCCGAAAGCGTTGTCAAAGTGATTCCCACCGGGAAACAAAAAAAAGTAACGACTGAACAGCAACCACCAGCCAGAATCAAGCAACATGATTCCCAGCCGTGGGCAAAGCACGCAGTGTCGCTGCCAGGCAATGAGCAACAACACAGGCTGGGGAGGGAGATTTAAAGGGCACACAGCAGCAGGGGGACGATGGAGTGAGGCAGAAGAGAGAGAAGAGTGGAGGGCGAGAGAGCAAGGTGGAGAAGGCGCAGGCGGAGGAGGTGGTGGTCATGCTGCACATGGAAGCAATGGAGGGACAGCAGCAGCAGCTGCCCCAGCATCTTCTGGGTGCTTTGACCATGGCCCGGGATCGGCATAACGTCTGTTGCGCTGCCCCGGGCCGTGATCTGCCGGTCCGATTCCCTGCCGTGGCCTCTCTTGCCCATAGGGGGTGGTTAGCCAGTTCACCACTGCTGAGAATCCACTGTGGTGAATTGGGCACCCGTAACGTCTGAAATCACCCCCTGTCTCTCACTTTGTTCCCTTCTCCCTTGTTTCTCCAAGATTGTATGCCCCTTGGGCATGGACCTGTCTCTAACAATTGTTCTGTGCCAGGTACATTGCTTTCACTATATAAATAATAATAATAGAACAGTTTTCTTTAGTTTAAATCAAGTAGATGTAGAAACTCCCCCCTCCCCAAAAATGTTCTGATACTCAAATTCCCACTTACGGGAGATAGGTAAAATAGCTATTAAGTATCTAAGTGGCACAGATGTGGGTGGGATTGGTGAGTTAATTAATTTAGATCAAAATTAATAATTGGGGCCTGAGGTGTAAATGAGCTTCCAAATTCCAAGACAACCACACTGAAATGGAATGGCCAGTCCTGATTTTCTGTGCTTGTAATCTATGGAAGATTCTTCTTCGCTGATATTCCTATGCTCAACTTGTTTTAAACAGTTGCATTGCATTCCAGGTGACAGAGGAGACAAGCAACATCTTGCAGAGCCTGGGGTACATGTGCACCTGCCGAGGCATAATCAATGTCAAAGGAAAGGGAGAACTGAAGACGTACTTTGTACATACTGAAATGACCAGATCCCTTTCACAAGGAAATGTGGCATCCTGAAGAACATAATTAGGTGTCAACGATACTGTATTTTCAGGAAAGTATCACACAATTCTCAACTCTATCTTTGCCCATACCATGAATGTGTGTGTTATTTTCTGGTATATAGAACTTGTTAAAACATGGCTACAGACTAGTCCCATGGGTCCAGCATTACGCACCTCAATAGTCTTATGTTCCAAGACAGTGGCTAAGGTGTGTGCTATGGGATTGGATGACTCTATTGCAACTTGTGCTGTTCCTCCAAGAGGAAAAGGCACAAGAAGGAGTAGGAAGAAGAACGAGAGGAAAAAAGAGACTGAATTAAAGGGTCTGAGACAGAAAGGACTATAAAAGGAGACGGTGATAAACAAAAATAAAATTCTTATGGCAATAAAACTAGGGGTGCATAATATTTTCTGGTGCATGATGTTTTCTGGAAAATACTGTAGCTCCTCAATACCATCCTCTAGTCTAAAATGAAAATACACAGTATTTGTAATAAGTTGATTCTGTCCCACCATATATAGTTTGGATGTGTTCGCCAGTTGTGTCTCGTAGTCAATGACACGTTGGGGGCACCTTGATGACATTCTTTTTTGGAGAAAGTTCTAGCAGGGCAGGACCAGTTTTGTACAAAACGTGTCCAATGTTTTGATGCCATTGTCTTTTTGTAAGGTTAATTCATTAAAGGTTTATATGTACTTTGTCTTATACAATCTCTCTCTTGGTTTTCTTTTATTTCATATGGTTCCTCTCCCTCCAGTTGCCGCTTTTCATTCACGTGCTGTCGTGACACGTTATCGCTAGTCAGAATGGTTTAGCAGCATAACTCAATAATGTCAGCTACGTTGGCTGTTTCCCATAAGATATTAGCTCAGTCTCTCTATGGTTTCCAGCCTTCAGCTGCATTGAATGTTAATTTTTTCTCTAAATTCTGGTTCCCATGATGCCACCGGAGAGCTTACTCAGTGGCTACACCCTCAAAAGCGTGCATACAACAACCACAGTCATTATAATTTCTAGTGCCCCATGCAAAGCCTATGTGTACAGTGCAGTGGGCAGTGCCCCAGAATGGCAATGGTGGGAGAATTTCTCAACTCTGAATGCCCCTTCCACCTTGGTCTATACCTAAATGTCCCTCTTTGTGTGCCCTTAAAGCCTCTGGGCTTCACAAAAGGTGTACTTCAGCTTTGGTGAACACAAAGTAAGCTCTGTGGCTCTAGGAAGTAAACCCTATTAACATGGGAAGCCCCACATGCACAGTGCATCATCTGAGGAGCTTGACAGAGATTCTTAATATTGTTTCATTTGACAAAAACACATTCGGTCTTCCCTAAATATTCAGTAATATTTATTTTTTTTAACTTTGCTACGGTCATTGTTTTCCATGAATCCCATTAGCCACCCTATGACAGTAGATTAAAACTAAACTAAAATCTTCCCCACAGCCCACCATGCTGGGTTTCTTCAGAAAACCAAGTGCACGTGCTATGCGGCACAGATGGGGGAGTCTATGCAATTAAATGCAGGGAAGCTGTTGATTACCAACTGGTAAAGGCAAAAGACTGGTTCACTACCATGAGTTTAATTGTGAAAGATAAAGAGCTTGGGTCATTTTTGCCATCTTACTGAGTCTAAATATAAATCCCCAAGAAGTTGTTTTCATAGGAACGCCACTCTTTTTTGAAGCTAGAGAGTTTAGTTGCTTTGTGAAACCAAATTAATTGAGCCCCTGGCTCCTTTTGCTTTCTCCAGGCTGAGGCATCTTTGGGCGAGCTCCTACAGATTGAGTCCTCCCGCCTGGGTGCCCTGTTACACGTAGCTTCGCTGTTACACTATGCCTGGGCTGCATAATGTACAACCCGAGGGCCACATGCGACCTGCAAAGGCCTTTCCTGCAAACAACTCCCCCTGGCCTCAAAAACCTTTCCTGTGGCCTGCCATGCCTCTTCCTGCTCTCGCAAATACCTTTCCTCCAGCCCTCACATTGGCACGAAATCCTCCTTCCTCTGGGCAGCAAACCTATTAAAGGTGCTGGCTGAATCCCTCCTTCCTCCTCCCTGGCTGCAGCTTTTTGCTGCTGCCAATGTCTCCACCTGAGCCCCTCACTGCCGCTTCTGCCACCCCGATCTCCAGCCCCAGTTCCTTGTTGCCAGGCGGTGGGGTCATGCAAATTGGGGATGGGGTTAAGTAAATTGAGGGTGGATTATGCACATTGGGAGCGGGGCCGCATGTGGCCAGGGTTGGGTCCCAACCAAATTTTCCAGCCCTTGGCACGAATCAAATTGAGCACCCCTGCACTACGCCTTTCTTTATCCCAGGTTGACCTTGCCACAGCGCCCCATGCCCTGATGAACATAAGGCTTTATTTTTTTAATAATTCCTTCTTCTCTGGGCTTCCAGTGATGCTGCTCCATCATTTGCAGCTTGTTTAGAATGCAGCAGCATGGCTGCTTACTGGTATGGGTAGTCATGATCAGACACACAACTGTTACTCATCCCTTCTTTTCTGAACACACAACCAAAACTCTTAGCCATGCTCTCATCACCTCTTGCGTAGACTATTGTCACCTACTTCTTTCAGGTCTCCCAGTGAGACATTTATCTCCACTTAAGTCTATTCAAAATTCAACCACAAGACTTACCTGCAGATTATGTAAACCCCCTCCTCAAGTCACTACACCGGCTCCCCATCTGCTTCTGTATACAGTTCAAGCTCTTCTACTTACCTATAAGTGTCTTCACTCTGAAGCCCCTCACTACCACTCCTACCTTATCTCTCCCTACTTCCCTTCTTGTGACTTCTATTCATCAGGCAAGTTGCTCTTTTCCGTGCCCTTCTCCAGCCTTGCCGCACCCTATGCCTGGAACATTCTTCCTGAGGTGGTGCGCCTGGCCCCCTCCCTCTCCATATTCAAGTCCCGTCTAAAAGCCCACCTCTTTGAGGTTTTTTATGTTGTGTGCATTTGTACAGTGCTGCATACGACTAGTAGTGCTTTAGAAAAGATAAGTAGTAGGTGTAGTAGTAGAAGCTTATGAAAATTGCATAGCTGAAGAAAATATCTTCAGACCACATTGAATACCTGAGTATTCATGGACACAGCATGGCTGAAAATAATACCTAGGTTCTTTACCTGGCCCACTACCTCCACTCATATTTCCCTTACATGCATGTGCCTGAGAAAAGAGAGGACATCCTCATATCAATTGCCCCTCCCCACCAGCATAACTCCAGTTTTCCTGGTTTCAGCATGAGCTTGATCTGACTCATCTGACTGGCTACGTCACTCAGGCATTCTTCCAAGGCAGAGACCGAGTTGTCAGGGCTCACGGGGCAAGAGATATATACTTGTGTGTCATCAGCATACTGATGACGTTCAGCCCTGTGCTTAGTCATAATATCCTTATGGGGTTGCATGTATACCTTGAACAACATGGGAGATACCACATTCCAAGCCTCTCAAGGATGATGCATAACCATTGATCACCACCAATTGATTTCTGTCTTGTAAGTATGACTCAAACCACCTACTGGCAGCCCCCACCACACCAGCAACGTCCCTCGAGCACCAAAGTAGCATAGCATGATCACTCGGATCACATAACGTCTAGCAGGACCAAAATGACCAGCTGTCCAATAATCCATAGAAAACACTCCCTCCTCACCTCAAAATTTTCCCCCCACCCAATAACTCGACCAACCCTCATCCCTGTCCACCCAATGCTCTTCCAAATAAAAAAGTTTGCATCACCTCTGAAAGATGCTCAGGCTTTGGCTCAAGTGAACCTCCCGGGAAAGGGAATTCCATAAAACAGGCAGCAACTAAGAATGCCCTCCTGTGCACCCCATCCTCTATCCCGTGGAAAGGCCAGAACCTACAGACAAGGGTAACAGATGGAACCTGAAAGCCGTGATGGAACATGGTAGGACAAGCGGTCTCTTAGATATATGGGCCCCAGACCATGTAGGACTTTCAAGGTAAAAAAAAAACACCTTGAATTGTACCCCGAACACTATGGGAAGTCAGTGACAACTTTGGAGCAGAGGTGTAATGTGCTCCTGGAGATTTGTGCCTGAAAGAAGCTGAGCCACTGCATTCTGCATGAGCTGTAGCCTCTGAACAGTCATCAAGGGCAGCCCCACGTACATCACATTGCAGTAGTCTAGCCTCAAGGTGATGAAAGCATGGATAATAGTGGCCAGATCCAATTCTGAAAGAAAAGGCTGCAGCCTTCTCACCAGATGGAAGTGGTGAAAAGCGCTCCTGGTCACCACAACCTAATGTTCCAGGCACAACAAGGAGTCCAGAAGCACTCCAAGGCTACAAACCTGATCGACCAGAGGGGGACAGACCCCATCAATGACAGATGTCCCAACCCCCACCAAATCATAGGACTGGCCAACCATAATCACTTCAGTCTTGTCAGGATTCAGCTTCAATTGCCTCATCCTTGTCTAGTTCCCAGCAGCAGCCAGGCATCAGATAAGCACTGAGACTGCGCAACCTGGGTCAGATGAAAAAGAGAGGTAGAGCTGAGTATCATCAGCATATTGATGACACCTCACCTCAAATCTCCGAATGACCTCACCCAGCAGCCTCAGATACACATTTAAAAAGAGGGGAGACAGAATAGACCCTGTGGGATACCACAGAGGAGGTCCCAAGGGGATGACGAGCAATCACCCATCACCACCTGCTGGAATCTATCCGACAAATAGAACGGAACCACTCGAGCAGTCGCACGCACCCCTGCTAGGTCCCACAACTGTGTCAAAAATACCTCATGATCAACTGTATCAAAGGCTGCTGAAAGATCTAACAAAATCAACAAAGTAGAATTCCCCTTGTCCATCACAAGGCACTGATCACCACAGCCACAAGTGCAGTCTCTGTGCCACATCCAGGACAGAAGCATGACTAAAACGAGCCCAGGAAACCGATAGCATCAAGATGAGCCTGGAGCTGCTGGGCAACCACCCATTCAATAACCTTCTCTAAAAAAGGAAGGTTAGAGACAGGCTGATAGTTGGCCAGGGAGTAAGTGTCCAAAGATGGTTTCTTAAGCAGGGACCGAACCACCGCTGTTTTAAGGGGGCCTGACACCCTACCCTCTCATAGGAAAGCATTGACAACCTAGCCAACAACGGCCCCAACATCTCCCAACTGGCTTTCCTCAGCCAGGACAGGCAATGATCTAATTCACAATTGGTTGCCCTCATCGCCCCAAGCACTTCCCCCATATTGGTGTGTGATGCAAATTGAAACTGATCCAAATAAACAGGACATGACTGAGCTCCCATAACCCCAAACTCTGACTCTGCAGTTGAAATGGCAGCGTCCAAGTCATGGTGAATGCGAGTGTTTTTGCCTGCAAAGTAATCAATAAAAATGTCGCAGTGGGCTATATATGACTCCACTTCCTAACACAGACAGGCTGGATTAACCAGGCCCCTCACCACCTGGAACAGCTACACCGGATGAGACTTTACAGATGCTATGATAGCGGAGAAGAAAACATTCTTCACCACCATCACAGCCATGGTGTAGTTCTTCAAAAATTATCTATGTCGCGAATTGTCAGCTTCAGCATGAGTCGAGTCACACCTGCACTCTGACCGCCTACCCTCTCGCTTCAACCACCCCAGGCCTCCATATACCAGGGAGACCTGTGCTGGCAAAGTGGTGGGAGCGGACCCCTGGGTGCAACCATGTCGATGGCCTTGGTCAAAATGTCATTCCATAAAGCAAACAGGTCATTGACAGAGCAACCATCAAGGTCAGTAGGTATATCCCCCAGAGAGTTCTGGAAACCAATTGGATCCATCAGTCTCCAGGGGAAGACCATCCTAATGGGTCCACCACCATGACAAACCCACACACTCTTCCCACCTGCTGAACAGCTGATCGAGGGGAGGGGGAGGAAGACTTCTCCTGGGCCATCTCCCCCAATCAGCTGGTGGACAGGCAGGCAGGGAGAATACATGCACTCCTCCAGTCTTCCCATCAGCTGCCTAGTGGCAGCAGGCCCAATCCTAAAGCAGAAGGAGTCCAGGCATCCAGCCCTGTGTTGCTGGTTCCTCAGTCGAGTCAGCTCGTGAAACTGGACAACCATGGGGGAAACTGGACAACCATAGGAGGGTTGAGATGTGAGCCTTATTGGAGTCCAGATGCTTTTGCAGTTGTTCTACCGTGGACTTTTCAATTATCTTCCCTAAAAAAGGGAAATAAGAGACTGGGTGATAATTGGCAAGCACTTCAACATCAAGAGATGGTTTCTTGAGAAGGGGCAGACCTCTGCACACTTAAGGCTGGCAGGCACCCTTCCATCCATAAAGGTGTCATTAACAATGCTTGTCAATGAAGGTATCACCACCCCAAATCCCACCTTTAACAACCAAGTCAGTCATGGCCTGGGTCAAGGCCACACCCATTCCAGACCTCCTCTTTGTGGAGCCAACTTCCATTCAAACCACAGAACAGGCTGGCAGGGACAGCCCAGGCCAGAGACCCTCAGCCTCCCATGTGAGAGTCTACCCAACACTACACAAAAACACACGGGCCAGTGGAATACTCCCACTGCCCACCCTCACCAGACAACCATTTACTCACTCAACAAGAGAGGGCCGTCTCATAGCTCTCTAAACATGAAAGAAAAAGGCAAACATTCACCACTGAAGATGGTCCACTATCCACTGCTAGGAGTAGAAACAAGGAAAGAAGGGTTTAAAATAAATAGAGGGGACTCCTTCACAGAGGTCATCAGGGATCACAGCAACACCACTTCTCAGCCCCATCCACACTGGCCATGAAAGGCCAAAGAACAGACAGCACCCTCAGGTGCCACGTTTTGTTCACTGCCTGAAGGCCTGATATACCTGATATACCTGGGAATTGGAGGAGGAGAGAGCAGATGGTCAGAATAATCCCCAGTCACAACCAGGCTCCTGGTAATCAGAGTGGTTAGCCCTCTGGAATTACACTCCTAACAATGGGCTGCAATAGAATTGAATCATGCTCTAGAGAAGAAGGAAAGTGGGCAAATGAAACATTTCAGTGTCTGTCTCTGTTATCAAGGGAATAGAATTATCCCATCATCCCTGCATACCCATATGAATTGGAATCCAATGTGGTTACTTATCTTCCCTTTGATTTTCCTCCAATGCATTTTTCATCTGCTACCATGCTTTATTTTTCTTTTCCGTACCCAGCCCACAAATCCTGGATGCTTTATTCCTCACTCTTCTACTTGATGGTTCCCGCCATCCCATATCCAGGGACTCGTATTCACTTGGGGAAAGCCCAAAAGATGGGGTGGGTCTGATCCTCTGCCCACCCTGGGACCGGCAATTGCAGCTGTCACACTTAGAGCCGGCTGGGGAGAGCGATATGATCCACCCCGCCATGAGGGAAACTGAGCAATCCACTGTCACAGGTCCCACCACAACCTGGAGTGGGCTGACTTGACTGAGGAATCAGCAACACAGGGCTGGATGCCTCCTGTTTTAGGATTGGGCCTGCTTCCACTAGGCAGCTGATGGGAAGAATGGAGGAGTGCACGTATTCTCCCTGCCTGCCTGTCCACCAGCTGATTGGGGGAGGTGGTCCTGGAGGAGCCTTCCTCCCCCCCCCCCGATCAGCTGTTCAGCAGGTGGGAAGAGTGTGTGGGCTCCTCTGGGCCCGATCCTTGGATCCCAGTATGCAGCAGGGCATCATGGGGACCGGTCACATGAGAGATGTCCTGTTATGTTAACCCACTTTGGGCAGCATTATCCCACTTTGGGTAATGTTACTACATGTTGCATCTTTAGCCATCTCTAGTGGATGAATCTGTATCAGCCAGCCACAACTCCACCCCAAGGCAGGCTGAACATCTGGCAACTGCCAGTCATACAGTACACTGCATCATGTGTTAAGAATGCCCAAAGCGGGTTAACATCTTGTGTGGCTTCACCCTGTGTTTTCCCCATTGTCACTAATGGAGAAAACACAGTGAGCATGGGTCCCTGCCCATATCCAATACATTTTAAATGTTACATCACAGTAAGGCCAAAATCCTGGCATTTCTGGAGTGGATCCTCAGACAAGTCTGACTAGGATGGAAGCAGGTCACGCAGATGTTATTTTCTCAAAGTAAGTAGTAAAATATGGCATTCATATAAGAAAGGGGGAGATATAAGAAAGATGGCAAAGCTAATGCAATGGTCCATCTAGCCCAGTAACCTGTTTCTGACAGTGGCCAGAAACAGATACTTCTAGGGAAGTGCACATAAACAGTGAGTCATTACTTCTTGGTATTTGCTCCCAGCAGAGATGTCATCCCTAGCCAACTTGACTAATAGCCTTTGATGGGCCTGTTCCCCAAGAACTTATTCAATCTTTTTTGATGCAGTTATACTGTTTTTCTTGACAACCGCCTTTGGCAATATGTTTATGGTTAATTGTGCATTATGTGAAAAAATCATTCCCATACTTTCAATAATTTCTCATTTTCACTGAGTGTCCTATAGTTCTAGTATTTTGAGAGAAGGTAAATAACAGCTTCCAATTTACTTTCTCTGAAATATTCATGATTTTGTAAAGCTCTATCATAACCCTACTCCCCTCACCAATCATCTCTTCTCTAAGCTGAAGAGATCTAGGCTGCTACTCCAGAGTAACCCCATTGAAGCCCCCTGGTGGCTACTCCAGAGTAAGTGCATTGTGGATGGTGTCGAGGAAAATTTTATACTCACACACTTGGTAAAATCTGTTAGAAGTTCTTTATTGATCTCAAAGCGCAGAGACAGCGAGCAGAACTGAATCCATGCAAGGAAACAGACTGGTCTGCCTGCTCTCAGATTACATAGGTATTTTATAGGTTACAATTCATCAAGCAAAGAGATACAGGCATGTCACTCAAAGTAATGTCTTACGAAGGTAAAAGGTTACAGCAATTGTTTACCTACTAAGCAACTTATTTTCAAAACAATATAAGCTAGACTGTTTATAAAGTAAGGTGCCTAAACATAACAAAGCCAATTAACTAGCGCAGCTGCAAGGCCATTTTTTCCTATCTGCTGTAAGGTAGAACAGAGTGGCATCCCTCTGTCCAATGTTATCATGCATGGAACTGTTTCCCAGGCCTTGCTGTGTGAAACAAAACCCAAACTAGGCTCATGATTATATCTATCTAGCAGGCTAACGCTCACTTCTGCTAAGAATGGTTATTACCCAGCTTTCATCTGTCTTCCATTTTGTGTTACCTTCCTTCAGCTATGTGTAGCTTAATTCCATAGGGTCCCTTATAAAAATTCTGCCACAATGGCTTACCAGAGAGCTTCAATGGCCCGACGACTGGACTAAACTGTTTGTGGATCACAGCTCTAATTTATTGAAACTTTCCTCATGTCAATGCCTTTGCAGACCCTTAATCACCTTTGTTGCCCTTCTCAATTGCTTTCTAGTTCTGTTATATTTTTGAGGTATCTTTTGGCCAAATTAAGCTCCTAAACGGAATATAATATGTAAGCCACAATTATACAAGATGTGTCACTAAGCCTGGGGGCTTTGAAGGATTTTAGGAGATTTGATACTTATACAAATAACAGAAATGCCCAGGATTGCCACCATGTATATTAAACAAGGATTGCAGATGGGCTACAAACTGCAGTAAGTTATTCCCCAGACAGAGGTCTCCTGCAGGGTTGGCAGAAATGGTTAATAACTGGTGCTTCAAACTGAGGAACACTGAGACTATGCTGGAGGGAAGGGAGAAGGCCTTTAAAAATCTCCTGGAGTCATACTTGGCCCAACAGCATGCACGGACTCGTGAACCATGAACCATACCTAGAGATGTCCTTTTCCTCCTCCCAGGTGTACCTTGGTCTCAAGAATACAGGAGCATCTTGTTGTCAATGCAACAAAAGACAAAGTGGCTCCCACAATAGAAAAACAGCCTCCCTAACTTGACAGACAAGCTAGCTGTCCGAGCTATCAGTGCTGCTGCTGCTATGACTTTGTGGCAGCTCCATTAATTCTGGGCAGTGAGATGACAGCTGCCAGGATTTCTGGCAGTGCTAATCGTAGTGCTGGTATTCCCTCTGACCGCCCTTTTGTCCTTTCTTGCACTCTGCACTCTTAAATGCTACAATTTGCTTAGAGAGCTCTTTCCTTATTCCTTTACTGCAGCGCTCTTTTGCTACACTACCTTGTAACTCAGTTGACCTTGATACATTTCTATACAGAGCAGGGATGGGAGTCACATTATACGTGAGCTCTTATTTCTGGAAGCTAAAGGTACAAGTCATTAGATTATAGACAAGCAAAAAGCACAACAGCAGAAGTTTGTGATGATACCCAGATTCTGGCTATCTCTCTGGCCAGAATCATTCTCTATATGGGGGTGCACGCAGGACCCATTCACGCCCCTGATATGGGTCCCCCTGGGAACAGGAGACCCATGAGTGGAATGCACGTAGTTGGGAAAAGACCTCTTCACTCCACTATCCCACCCCAGCCCCGCTCAAAAAAGCTGAGTGAGGAAGTCCCCAATTCAGCCAAGCTGCACGCAGGATGGGGAGGAGCAAGGAGCAGTGACCAGGACCAGAGGAGCAGCAGCCCAGTGGTGAGGTGAGTGAGCCTGGAAAGCCACGGGTGCCAGGATTGATGTCTTGGGGCATCCTGGGACACCCCAGTAATACCTGCATTTTCAGGCACCGGGTACCTGATGGGAGGCCAGGTACCCGTTGGTTGCCCAAAAATGCGGGTTATTACTCACAGGTAGCAAATGTGCTACCTGCTGCAGCTCTAGTTGTGACATGAGTGCCAGTAGGGGGCGATACATCAGAGAATATTACTGAGATGGAGTAGTTACATTGGTTTCATTCAACTGCAGTAGTTACTTCAATTTCTCACTGTTTGTTGGAATATGCCATGTTGACACCAAAATCACATCACTTTTCCAAAAGCTCGACTTCAGATTTCCAAAGAATTTGAAGCTGGAGTTTGGGTTATTTATTATTTCATACTGTTCTTCCATTACTTTCATGCCTCCTCTTTATTTTCATGCCAAGTATAAGTAATAGAACAATTATTGGAAAATAACCCAACTATGGGTGAAAACAGACATGACGCTAACCACCCTTTAACCACCCTTGGTGGTTATTTATGCATGTTGCAGGGCTGTATTGGTGCCCTATGCAGCCCTGAAACATGCATAAATAACCACCAAGGGTGGTTAGCGTCATGTCTGTTTTCACCCTATGTCTGGTGCTATTTTCAGGCTGCCTTGTACGTGAATCTACATACACATTCTAGGACTCACTTGTAACCGATCCCCAAGGATAGTTTCAATAGCCTTGCTCTCAAATCTAGGTGAAACAATTGAATCAGTTCAACCTTGGAGTTGAAGCACAATGAGTTGGCTACAAGAGCTGGAGATAAACCAAGAGATAAAAGTTTGCTTGTGTTCAAGGATTTTGTCTACCAGACTCCAGGCCTTGGGTGAACATCTCTGTGGCTCCAATAACTTCTGTATCTTTGGCTTTGGTGACCTGGGTAATTCTGTTTGCTCTCCCCTACCGTTCCTGAGCAAGCTGATGGTTGGTGCATCCTGGAAACATTCACTACTTGGCCCTATACAGCTAAGTAGCTATATTGCAGGAAATCCTTGTCTAAAGGAGGTTGTCTGAGTCCAGACCTGAGCATCTTTCGGAGGCAGTGTAAGACCTTTCTTTTTAAAGCTTTTGGCAAGTGGGGATAAGGAGCAGGTGGGAGGCTGTTGGGGTTGGATTGGGACAGGATGGGGATTTTTGCTGTATTTTATTTTAAGGTCTTTTAAATTTATTAAATGTGTGTTGTAAGCTGCCCTGAGCCTTTGGGGAAGGGCGGGGTATAAACATAAATAAATAAAATAAATAAATAAAAGAAAGCATACTGCAGTACCGCATTTATTTCCTCTCAATGGTTTAAATATCATCACCAGTAAGGGATGATGGATGGCCATCACCAATAGCAAATGGATCTTGATGACTTCATTGTTGCAAATGTATTTTGTTTGGATTGCTAATAAGGTCACTTAACATTTTGGGAACCATTCAGCTAAGTTGAACTTAGCAGCGTGTGAAGGAAAATGGAGTGTCAGATGTACAGCTTTTTCTGAGGATGAGAGAAAAAAAATCAGTCTGCATCAGTTTATTTATTTATTATTATTATTATTATTATATTATTGCATCAGCAATGCATCTGGAAAGGTTCCTGCCCTGTGGGATTTACAGTCTAGGACATACAAGGGAAAGAGGCACATAGGGAGAAACAGTGATACATTCATTAAGCTGGGAAGTCATAGGGGCACATGCTTAGCTTAGTAACATTGCAGAAGGAAGCCCTAAATGACAGGACAGTCTAGGGAGCATCAGTGAGCAGTCTGTGGGGGTTTGGAGCTAGAGAGACCTGATGGAAGAGGTAGATTTTCAGGAGGGATTGATGGTTGGGAGCCTAGTCATGGAAACAGTGCTTAATTGGCTCATATTTAAAATGAGGCATCTACCAGTTACAGCTAATGTAACATGAATTTGTTCTTTCTATCCAATTAAAAAAAACACAGAAAAAAAATATCTCTCTTGTGCAGGCCATAAATTATAAATACAGCATAACTGTGGCTAAGATCATCTCTCTTTTCATTGATACAGTTGCTTTTTTAGGTTCTCTTAATGCAAACAATAAAGTAGCGCATACTGTCTGCCATGAAATATGTTTTGGAAGCTGTGAAGTGTCTCACTCTCTTCCCCTACTGGTTTTAACACAGCAAACGAAGAACAGAATTGAGATATGTCACATTGGTTGCACCAATCTATTTTCATCACCAACCTATTACACTTTTCTTCCATCCACACATCTGCAGGAAAGATGAGAAATGGTTTTGAGTTTATCTTTAAAAGCCCTAGTGTGGTGACACTTTTCAAATAGCTACATTGCCTAGTGGAGGTAGCTCTCATTCACTGCCAACCGCCATGTCCTACCTCCCCCCTGGAAAAAATCTAAACTAACAAATATAAAACCAAGCAAGGAAACTACAACTTGCGGGGTGGGGGGAAGGGAGAGAAAGTTCAGGATCAGATTTTGATGTGCACAAAGGCTGCTCTATTGCCCTTGCAAAATAAAGAGGTCATTAGAATGGATATAATTGTAATTTGCAACTGCTGTAAGGCTCATGCACCCTTGCCAGAGTGGCAGAAAGAGATTTTAGGATGACATGAGAATAAGGCACGGGCTGCAACTGGAAAGTGTGAGAACGATATAGAGAATTGCTCAGGAACAGGGAGAAAACTGCACCCACGCTTACAGCAGAGTGCCGTAAACAACAATGCTTTCTCGGCTACGGCAGCTAACACTCCCACCACCACAAAAGGTAGAGGTGAAAAGGATAATTAATTCTGTAATCATGGTGGTCAATCTAAATTTTGGACAGCAATCAGTTAACCAGTCAGTTAACCGCAGTGGTTAACTGCTTTACCATTACCGCATAGTCAACTTACTGCATCACCAATTTACCATTTTTCTGCAGTCAACCATTTCTGGTTTACTTCTGGACCAACAGGAACACTGCATTCAGCAGAACTGAACCAAATATCCTTCCTTGAAACCAGTGTCCAGGGGAGGTAAACAGGAAAGGAATCATGGGCAAATGGAATTAGCTGGTAATGTTGGAACAGATGGGGAAATGGTAAATTGGGGACTCAGAACTTGTTTGTCGATGCATCCCGGAATGAGACAAGGACAAATCACATGCATTTTAACAACTGCACTCTTTATTCCAAATTCCATTAACCTAGGTGGGGTAATTGCCCAAAGGCAACTGGATCCAGTACAACAAGATTAACATAACTTTCAGGGGGACTGACCTTGATGTACCCTCAAATACCAGCCCCAAATTCTTAACAAACTGCATCTCTCCCATTCATTCTGCACCGCTCGACGTGGGTGGGGGTGTGGAGAGTCAAGATCCAGCTGCAGACTGGAGTAAGGTGTAGTCTCTTGCCACCCTCCATTTCACCCCTTCCAGGGAACGGGACCCCGGTGCTTGCCATGCCCTGCTTCAGCACTGGTTTTCATTTCCCCATATCTTAAGGAAATGACCAGTTTCTGCAATAAATGTATCATTAACACAACATAACAGTACTGGACCCCACCACCACTAAGGGACTGCTGATGCAGCTCAGTCGGTTCTGTTTCCCACCGCATCTTAACTAATTGCTTATCAACTCAATTAATTTGGCTTTCAGGGCCGCCAAGTAACAACCCCTTTTTCAGATAGGTGGACCCCTCTATTGCTGAGCTAAGCAATAAAGCACAGTCTTTGTGTGCACAATCTCTTGAGTGAGTAATATGGCACCACTCTTGCTCTCTGATTTGTCCACATCCCTGTTGACATTCCTCCTAGCTTTATCGACTGTTCCTGGATGCGCTGCATTCTTCCACCTAACACACTCAACTAAATCTGACCAAACAAGTATGGAGGTAGGAAAAAGTTTCCTCACCTCTAACAGATCATTTTTTATTCTAACAATCAAAAGAACTCCCTTTAACTGAGAGAGATCATTCTCTTCCAGGTACATTACTACTATGGTAAGGGGCCTTTTGTAGCAGCTCTAAGGATTGGCAATAAGTGATGCCACCACATGCCACTATGCCCTTTCCACACTACATCTAAGCTTCTGGACAGGTCCGAGTGCGCCACTGCGTCCTCCCGGCTGCCTTGCCTGTGTCTGATGATCCAGATTAGCCTTTTCTGCTGATGTTTTGGGGCATCTGGAATGAATGAATACAACAATTAATTATTATTATTATTATTATTATTATAAACATTTATATAGCGCCAGTCATGTACTTGGTGCTGTACAGAAACATAGAAATAGATGCAGTCCCTGCCTGTGGCTTACAATCTAAAAGACAAGGAGAGGGAGACAAGGAGAGGGGACAGTGGGAGAGACAGGGGAGAAGACAAACAACATTCAAGCGGATGCAAAGTTTCAGGTGCGTGTGCTTGGCTTGGTTACAATCAGGTTGGTTGCAGCGGTCTGCAGAGGAGGGCAGACAATAAGTATACGGGGAACGACTAGCAGGCATTGGGAAAGGCAGCGAGGAAAAAGTGGGTCTCGAGGGATTTGAAGGAGCGGAGGGAGGGGGCAAGGCGGATGTGGGTAGGGAGGGAGTTCCAGGCATGGGGAGTAGTGAGGGAGAAGGGTCAAAGGCAGTTAGGTGAGCAGGAGAAATGAGGGAGAGTGAGGGAGGGGACAGAGGAAGAGCGGAGAGCGC
>QEPC01013057.1:85643-99723 GCA_003113815.1 Sphenodon punctatus
AGGCAAAGGGAAGGAGGGAGACTGGCCAGTAACTAGAGGGGTCAGATGGGTTCAGGGTAGGATTTTTGAGGATGGGGGAGACAGTGTCATGCTTAAAGGCAGAGGGGAAGGAGGCAGTGGAAAGGGAGAGATTGATGATGTGTAGAAGGGGGGGTGACAGAGGGGGTAATAGAGGTCAGGAGGCGGGAGGGGATTGGGTCAAGGGGGCAGGTGGAGGGGTTGGATGAAGACAGCAGAGTGGAGATTTCCTCGAGAGAGGTAGGAGGGAAGGATGTGAGGAGAGAGGGGGAGGGGGTGGTACGGGAGCGGTAGGAGGAGGTGGTGGGAGGCAATGTCCTGACGGATCTTGTCAATCTTTGAGGTGAAAATGACGCAAGATCCTGATTCAATAATTAAAGTTATTGAGGTATGTTCCATATGTATGTCTGAAATGCTCTAGACTGACAGCACCCCAAACTCATGATTTGCTGCTCCAGCATTCCCACTGCAGCTGCAAAACTGTCTGGCCCCATTCTGAAGGCGTGCAATCCGAATTCTCCCACGGATAAATTCAGGTGGGGCAGTGCTTCCCAGAGGACTGTAGCAAATGGATGCCTCGTAAGGAAGGCACCATTAGTGTGTCTAAGGAATACTCTTTGGTGTGCAGGGCACGCTGCTAGCTAATTGACTGAGGCCAGTACTGGGCACAACCCTGGGTCACCAGTTCGTGAGTTACTACCTGGCCTCTGTCACATTGGTCAGTCTTAGAACGACACAACTGCACGTGCATTGACTGACTATCCACTGCGACATCGTTCATGGGCAATGCTCTGTCCAACATATCCGTAGCTGATTCAGACACAATTTCACTTACCTGGAATGCCCCAAAGAAAGCTAACTTAAAAGTAACATTGGACAATTTAACTTCAAACTATCCCAACAGACATGGGGAAGGATCCTGCAGATACTGAGCAATGACGGTGGAGTGATTAGTGCCCGGCTATCTCTTGCTACACCCTGCTCCCTAGACCAACTCTCCAGTACTCTTCTGGCAAACAAAACCAAAAGAAGTCTGTCAGGAAGCATCTGACCAGCTAAATCACTCATGAAACCCAGCACCAACAGTTTACTTGCTATGGTGTCCACTGGGATCATGGGCTGGTGGTAGTGTCAGTGGTTGTGCCTGAGCTGCGCTGCGAATCCTGCGTTCAAGGGCCTCCAAACAGAAGCACAGTGTCTGCTCTTGGGTCCAGCGGTTCTTCTGGCTCTCCTCTAGGCCGCTGTGGTGGGGGTGCATCAGTCCTAAAACGAGAGGGGGTGGCACCCTCCGTCCACCCTTCCTCAACGGTATACCTGATGGCCCAGGCTCAGGCAGACGGGGTCCGGGATCTGGCCCAGCTAAAGATGCTCGCATTGGGCTGGGGCCTGGTTGTGGGGGCCTTGGCTCAGGTCGGGTGAGCATGTATAGTGCCTGTATAGAGCTAGGCCCTGGTTGTGACGGCTCCAGTGGGGCCCTGGGGTGCCCAATGCTGTGGGCCTGGAGAATCTGGTGGAGCCTGGTGCCATGCTGCCATCTGACTCATTAAGACTTCACAGCCAGCCAGCTTCTCCTGCATGGAGAGACCTGTGCAGGAACAGGATTCTGGGGTGCCGAGAGAAGCGCAGTATCAGAGGCCTGAGCAGGGTCTGGATGGTGGTGGTGAGATCCTGGGGAGGCAGTGGACCAACAGTGGCTCCTGGACGGACCCCTGGGAGTGGAGGCAGGGCTGCTAGTGTTGGGCCTAGCTCTGCCCCTCTCTTTTGCAGAGGCCGGGCCCTTTGAAGCCTTTCTGGGCATTCTAAGATCAAGGTGGGAAAGAGGGTCACCCTCAGATGCCCCCCCCCTTTTCTGCTGTTGTGTAGGCATCTGAACAGGTCCTGGATGGTGCAATCTTAGGCCCTCCCAATCACGGGGGGGGGGGGCATAGCCCCACACCGCGCAAAGGCTAGGACCACTGCTGTGAGAGGGCTGGTCTGCTTGCTGGGTCGCACACCCAAATTCACAACTCTGTGTGTGTGTGTGTGTGTGTGTTTCCAGTACCCTTCCCTTCAAGGCAACTCACCGCCCTGGTGCATTCCAAAAGCCGTGCTGACAGCTGAGGTCCATCATCAAAATCCCTGCCCTCCCTGAGGCTTCCTAGGCCCGCTCTGTCTGTTGCAGCTCGGCCACCGTTGCCAATTCTGCTTCTGCACCTCCCAAGCCACGACTGGCTGGCTCCACATACTGGCTCCTGAAGTCTCTCCCCGTCTGGCCTGGTTGCCATGGCCACAGCTCCTGCAAACCAGCCCCAGCCAACCTTGGGGCTGTGTCTGGGTTGGAGCTGCCCCCTTCCTTGCTCTTTCCTTTCAGTGGAGGAGTGTGACAATGGCCCCATTCGCTGCCAGGGTGGCAGGAGGCTGTAACCTGATAACTGACTGAATAATAAAGTGATGCCCCTTGATAACTGATCATTGTCAAAGCAGATCGGTTACTGCAGATTCAATGGCAGCAATGTGATTAACCAGTTCAGATCTAGCATAAAGACGGAGTTCTATCCAAATGCATAAATGATCAATCTGTATATATTACTACTTCTTGAAATCAGCAGGGTTCACTTTGGCTATACATCTGCGGGGTCCTGTTGGCTTTACTCTAGACCTAAATGAGTAGTGAATTTCTTGCCTGTGAGTAATATCTGAATGTTTGAGTATCAGACATGCACTTGCAATTGCAATGGGGAATGAATACTTTTATACTCTGTGTGTGTGTGTGTGTGTGTGTGTGTGTGTGTGTAAGTAAATGCCCACTAATTTTATAAGTCAGGTGCTAGAAACAGACTAGGGCAGGAAGAGGGCAGCATGGACCCTAGGTACAGCTGCCTCATAGCTGAGCCACACCAGGAGACACTAACTGTATGCGCTTTCTAGGACCAATGTGCAGTGGCCATCCTCATGACCAAAGTAGCTAGGGGTAAACAGTGGTATCTGTGCTGGTAGCGCTTTGAAACGAAAGTAGGAAGGTTGACGTTTCAAGGCTGCTACAAGTATATAAAAATCAGAGAATCCACCCGAGGTGGGGGAGGGGAAGCTCCCCTGTTAATGTCCTTTGTTTTTAATAATGAAGGAGTAGCTCCTGGTTTCACAGCTCAGGTTGCATCCTACATTCATTAGAGTCAATAGGAGCTGAGACTTCATTTTCATTTTCACTTTCTTAAAAAAGCTAACACAAAGGAAACACAATGCAGAATAGAACTTTATGACCCCTGGCACAACAACCACAGAGCATAGCTACCCAGTCACACTGCAACTGCACCTGTATCCTAATCCTTATAAGCAGCTATTTAGCTTGCTGGGCATTATATAGAATCCTTCATCTGCTGACTTGTGCAAACACTGTAGCTTACCCTTTCTCCTATAGTTCTGATAGTAAAACAGAGCACAGGAGACTTACAGGTCAAGGGTTCCAAATCTGGACTGTGTGGTAAGGTGAAAGTGTGATTTCTTGCATTTGTAAAGGAAACAATAATATAGGTTTTTCTGGGACTAGTGATGCACAGCAGCAGGGGGCCAGCTACAAACTGGGAATGGGGAAAATTGGGAATGGCCACATGTCTCTTGGAGGAGATTATTGGGTTGCTGGTTCAACATGCATCTGCATGCAGTAATGTTTGTATAACCAACTATGTGATCGTGACAAATTCAACACAGAATGGCTTTACAATGTGTCATGTCTGGTAACACCCACAATTACTGAGGCAGCTTTCAGACGTGCTTAAAAGTGTACTTACAAGTGTTAGTGGTGGGACACATGCAAGTTAGGCGCATTTTTGTTGATGTCTGAAAAGCGCACAATTGAAGCTTTTTGGTGCCAACCTGGGGAAAAAAAGGTTAATAAAGAGCACTTCTCAGTGCACTGAAAATCTTCAGTCATGTATGGGGTGCCTTTCAGACATCATCAAAGCCGTGTCTAATTTGCATGTGTGTCCTACCCCCGGCACTTGTAAGTACACTTTTAAGCACATCTGAAAGCAGCCTTAGAGTAGTTAAGTCAGAAGAAGACTGCTGAGCTTCTGAAGTACCTGGCCAATCTGAAAGAATGGGCCATTTGATGAAATTCTGTGCAGATAAATGCAAAGTAATCCACATTAGCAGGGAAACTTGAATTCCTCTCGCACCTCCCAGGTTTCTAGACTAGCATTGCCAGCTTGGGAAAGGGACCAGGCAGGAAACTCCTGTGCACAGGGGAGTGAGGATCTCTGCTTAATGTGCAACTGTGAATGAAAAATACAAAAGTTAATAGGAGGCATAAAAGACAAGGAGGACAAATAGTACAGGAAAGATTGCAATGCCTTTACACAATTCAGTGCATCACCCTCTGCATGCTACTGGCTTCCTGAAAGAGTTCTCCACGCCCCTTGCAAGGGCATAGAGAACAGGTGTGACTCCCCTACAGGAAATTCACATGTGTTCCCAGAACATGAACACTGCAGACCAGGGTTCTTCCTAGCCAAGGTAGAGACCTCCTGCCTTCTTGCAGCAGACCTGGCCAAAGAGAGACTGGAGATGATGACAGCACAGCGGAGGGGGAGGGGAACTGCTACCGGCCAGGGATCAGTCCAGGGAGCAGTTCCTGGGTCTACTGCATCAGGAGACCATAGGATCCTGCTGACTATTAGGGATGGGCGAACGCGGTTCGGTAGTTCGGTGTTCGGCCCGAACTCGGCCTGTTCGGACAACCGAACATGAACACGAACACGAACGCACCGAACGGACTGAACACCGAACACCGAAATGGCGAACACACCGAACGGAACCGAACACCGAACTACGAAATGGCCGAACAGTTCGTTCAATTCGAATCGCGTTCGGTNGGGGCAGCGCAGTGCATAGAAGGAGAAACAGGCAATTAGGGGAATTGCTCCCACCTGACTCAGGGAGGTTACAAGGCACAGCAGGTCAGTAGATCCCCACCGGTAATCTTAAGAGAGGCTGGCCCCTTGACTGAGCTTGCTCTGTTGCGCCCTCTGCCGCATACCTTGTGTCTCGTACTCTACCCTATGGTTTGTGTTTAGTTTCCCTTAGTGTACCCTCGTTGTTGTTGTTCCCTGTCTGCCTTGTGAGTGCCTGCATTCCTCCACTGTTCCATTACTTACCTTCCCCTGTCGCCTCCTGTTCACCCTACCTGTGTGTTAGCCCCGCCTTCCTTTTCCCCCTTCCCCCCCCCCTTTTCCCCTACTGCACTGTGGAGTTCCGGGGTCCCTCCTCCCCACACCTGGTGACCCATCATTCCCTGGGACCCTGGGACTCCGTAAGTGTTTGTCTTTATTGTTGTTTGTAGCTCCCTTGTCCCCGTCTCCTCTCTTTCCCTGTGATGATTCAGGTTGCCTTCTGTATTTAAGGGAAAGCCCAACTAAGAACCTGAGGGAATTGCCTTCCCCGTGGCCCCGCCAGAGAAGAGAGGCCTGGCTCACTCCCTTTTCCCCTTCGTATCTCCATGATACCAGTCAGCAACTCCAGAGGTCCAGTGCGTATGTTACATTAGCTGTGTGTTAGCCAAAACCTGGGTGGTTGCTCCCCATGCAGCTGCCCCTGGTTTGGCGGCATGTGTGGTTGGCAGAAGCCACAGAACTATCGGAATGGGTGCAACCACTGCTGCCCTCCTCCAAGAGGTTATGTATGCCAAGAGGAGAACGGGGTTCAGAGCAGGACAAGAAAAATGCTTTAGGACCTAGACAAAGTCTTGCATGAAGAATTGAGAAACCAAGGACTGTTTACAAAGGAGCAAAGGGACAGGCCGGGTGAAGACATGTAAATACTAAACACTATTGAGAAGGCAATCTACTAGGAGCTCCCTGTTTTACAGCAGAGAATCAAGGGGCAGACAAACTGAAAGGGGGTAAATTCCAAATTGATCAAAGGTAATACATGACCTGTATTTGGACTGTGGAACTCACTTCTGAAGGAGGACATGGTTGAGGTTAATGGATTATTTATTATGATTAATTATTATTATTTATTTATTACTACACCAGCAATGTTCCTGGCACTGAACAATCATCAATAGAGAGGTCCACGCCCCGATGGGCTCACAAGCTAGAATGCCAAAGGGAGGGGAGACAATGGGTACAGAAGTATAGGGAGAGACTGATACATTCACAAAGTTAAGTCACAGATGCACATGCTCAGATTATTTAAAAGGCAGAAGGGAACATTGAATGACAGGACAGTAGAGGAGCATCAGTGAGCAGCCTGTGGGAATGAGGGGCCAGGGAAAACCTGAAGGAAGAGGGAGATTTTTAGGAGGGATTTGAATGCTGGGAGGGAGGGAGCAGAGCATACATGTTTAGGGAGGAAGGTTCAGGCATGGGGGCAGCATGGGAGAAGGGACAAAGATGGTTTAGGGAGCAAGAGATTCTGGGGCAGGAGGTTTTTTTTCCTCTTTCCGCTGCCCCCCTGTTTTGGGGCAGGTGCGGGTTCAAAGCCGACAGGTCACAGGTATACCTAGAGCTGTTGTAGTTAATTCTCCCATGTCTGGAGAGGGACATGAATCCCACTGTTCCAAGTCCAAAACTAAGATCTATGGAGAATTAAGATGAGAACTGGGAGGTGCGGTATCTTGCACCTGCTCTGATATGTTTAGTGCCAAAGCCAAGATACCAATAAGAGGGCTCTGCTGCAGTATTTAATCCACATGTTCTTAAAATGACTGCTACAGATTCCTGCACAGAACAATGAGGCTA
The DNA here is from genome assembly GCA_003113815.1 of Sphenodon punctatus. Lineage (NCBI taxonomy): Eukaryota > Metazoa > Chordata > Lepidosauria > Sphenodontia > Sphenodontidae > Sphenodon > Sphenodon punctatus. The sequence continues at coordinate 92,381 of QEPC01013057.1, forward strand.
CTCTGTCTCTCCTCCTACTGGGCAGCTTGGTACGCTCCTGCAGCCTTATTGAACTGGGGGTCAGCCACTCAGGGACACACTGGAGGCTTTTTATCCTCTGTCCCACCCACTCTCCTTTGTTTGGCATCACAATGTCTAGGAGGAATGTTTCCTAGTAACTGTGGAACACAGTAACACCAGCAGGGCTAGGAGTCACAGCCTGGGTCTGCCTCCCTGGCTCCTCACTACCCCAGCAGAGTTAGATCCAGGTTGAGGGGATGCAGGCCTCCCAGGAGAGCAGGGAACCAGAGGAGGAGGAAGAACATGCAGAGCAGCTAAGAGGAAAACAACAGCTCCCACTTTCTGCGCAGTCTGCCTTCAGCTATGTCCCACCGCAACGCAAGGAGCCCCCTGAGCTCAGCTATTTCCATCAGGAGAGTAAGGTGAGAGGGAGGTAAATGTTGGGAGAAAGAGAGAGGAGGTGGAGGAGAGTGAAAGCAGAACCAAGCTGCACAGGGCCAGCGGCAGTGCAGCCTGGTTTTGAAATCCAAAACTGGAGGAGAAAACAGGTTATCAGGAGTGTAACCAAGGGGAACCTGTGCCCCTCCATTCCAGGCCAGCCAGCGGCCTCCTAGGTATGTCCCCCATTCTTTTCGCTATCTGCTATTGCTCTCCTTCTAGTTATGCCCCCCCCCCAAAGGAACATGCCCTCCCAACTAAAGACCTTGGTTATTCACTTTGGGACTGAAATATTCCCAAGCTTAAAAACCTGCCATGCAGGCCCCTTGGCCTACACTCCTCCTTCCTCCTCTGTGAAACAATCTGCCTCAGAAAGGCTGCCCAGCAAACTGAAAAACTGCCTTCTCTGTGGGGGAATCATATACTGCCTGGTTGGCTAGGAATTTGCCCCTCCCCAATGACCCTAGAAGAGATGCTCAGCTTCCTTTTACCTCTGTCCTTGAAATAGAGGACAAGAACATAACCATGATAGGTGCAGGCAGTGCAGTCTGGTGTGCTGCTAGCGAGGGGTGGGACACCGGGGAGAATACCGGATTTACTAGTATCGGCATGCCGGATCTTTAACATTGGGTGTTTATGGGTTTTTTTTACATTGCGGCTGTTTATCTCAATGGCCGCAATGTAAAAAAACGGTAAAGCGCCCAATGTTAAAGATCCGGTATGCCAGTACAGGTAAATATTGGATTAACCCGATACACGCAAATACTGGCAATATCGGTTCTCGGGAGAACCAGAATTCTCACCCCTACTGCTAGCTGACCAGAAGCCCCTCTGACAGTCACTCCAGCAGGGAAGATGGGACTGGTGCTAGCAGACTTGGCTTCTGTCTCTCCTGCAGCACATGTGAGTTTGAGCTCCTGCTTGGAGAGCTCAGATGTGTTGTACTCTGTGCCCATAGTAAGAGCATGGAGAACTTGTTGGCCTTCCTGCTGTAGATAGTTCGCATGGACCTGCTCTAGAAGTTAATAGGAACAGGCATGAATTGTTCTCTTTCTCCTAAAAGACTTTAGGTCACATTCCGACAGTATTAAACTGAAGTAACTACTTCGATTTAATTACATTGAAGTAACTACTCTACTTTGGTAGCATTTCACTACGGCTGCAAACAAATGTTGCTACTTTGCAATTTCCCCCTTTGATGGTCATGGCAACAATATTAATATTCTGAAAGGGTTCACACTACAGTTACTTCAGTGTAAAAAATAAAGTATGTTCTCATTTTTCAAAAGTACATTCTTTTTCTATGTTGGTTTAGAGCAGGGATGGGGAACCTCAGGTCCAGGGGCCAAATGTGGCCCATGGCACGTTTTTATGTGGCCCCTTTCTAGTTCCTGGATCTGGCCCTTTGATCCAGTTCTTACCACCAATCACTGAAAAGCAGAGCTCAAGGGAAGGGAGCAGAGATGAGGTCATGCAAACAAGAATAGGGGGACAGTTCCATGGCACAGAGCCATGATTTTGGCCCTCCTTTCCTTGAGTGCATCCCTTAAGCACCCCAACTTCTGTGTGGCCCTCAGAGCTTGTGCAAGCTTTCAAAGCAGCCCCTGGGAGGGGAAAGGTTCCCCACCCCCGATTTAGAGCTTTTGACAGGTGAACAATTCAGGAGTAAATGTGATTTAAGGCTTAACTATATCAAAATATCTGTTGGAGATTTTGGAAAATTATTTCAGCCAACTCTGCCCCCCCTCCCAGCCCACCTCTGCACATCACATACATGAATATTAAGGGATGCGATGCTAGTAATAGCAGGAGTGCGCAACTGAGGCTGCTTTTAGATGAGACGCATGTGCTTGAGGCTTGAAATAATGCGCCCTTGAAAAGTAGATGAGACACACGCACTCGCAGCTTGAAATAATGCACCTTTGAAAAGTGCTGCGGGCAGGGTTTAGACATGCCTGGATGCGCGTCATCGCCAGTCGCGCATTCTTTATATCTTTATCGTGCAGATTAAATACCTTGATATTGGGCGTTCTTACACACTCATTTCTCTGTTTGCTGTTACAATCCGAATTCTCTGTGTATCTAAATCACTCACCCAAATCTTAAACACCCAGCTCTTTGAACTTCCAGATAGCCTCATGGATTTATGAAGTCCTTGATCTCTGTGGTTTTACAAATCTGGATCCTGTAACATGCAGGTGCCTCCCAGCTGAGCTCCCCAGCACGGCTACTTCAGGTTCCCTCAGGGCAGTATGTGTGTGTGGGAAGAATGCATCCAGGAGCTTCCTTGTGGACTTGTAAACCCAGAGGATTGAAAGACCAGCACTTTAAGGTGTTGTGTAAAAACGCCCCCATCCAGGTATTTAATCTGAGGCTTTAAAGAACGTGCAACTAGCGATGATGCACATCCACGCATGTCTCAACCCTGCCCATGGCACTTTTCAAGGGTGTAGTATTTGCCGTGAGGTGCGAGCGAGCAGAGCTAGTCTAAAAGTGGCCTGAGCGCCTCTCTAAGACCCTTTAGAACTGAGTCATAAATGGAGCTGACAAGGAATTAGTAACATATTTAAAAGGTCTCTTCTTTTCATCCAATCTCCCAGGTACATTCTTTTTTCCTTGAAACATTCTCATTCTTGCATTTATTCTGTTTATCATTTAATTATTGGCTTTCCTTCTTTGTATTTAAATACTTGAAATGCTAATGGATTCCCCCCCCCCCAACAGCTCCCTCCTACCATATTTTTTTCCATCTCTCTCTCGTCCTTTGCTCAGTCTGTAGTTCTGCCATCTTACATGCCTAAGGAAGGGCCCTTTGTGGCTCAAAAGGGGTGATTTCAGATGTTACGTGAACATGGTGAACCACGGTGAATACCCACCTGTGGTCACGGTGTCCCGTACGTCTGTTCGCGGCGCGCCAGATGTTGGCCACGGTCAATCCCCACATGGGGTTCGTTTGAACCACGCTTCCCGGGCTAGCCGGGGGAAGGTCCCGGGAAGCGTGGTCAAACGGACCCCGGGCCGTGACCAAGGAAAAGTAACATCTGGCCGCGTGCCACGGCCCGGGATCCCCGGCGGGATCCCGGGCCGTGGCACGATCGGCCGGACGCGGCGGCCGCATTGGCCCCGCCGCCCGCCCGTCTCCTCGGAGGGCGGGCGGCGGGGTGCGTGGAGGGGGCGGGGCCGTGCGGCCGCACGTTGCACCGCGCGGCCCCGGCCCCTCCCACTTTCCCCGCCGGGATCCCCCCGGCACGTCTGTTGTGCCGTTACAGGGTGACCCCGGCGGGGAACGAAGCCGGTGGTGCCAGTACGGGGCCAACGGCCCGCGTAACGTCTGAAAATACCCAAGTTTGCACACTCACATCACCAACAGAAAATTGGTCCGGTAAAAGAGATTGTTTGAACAAATTTGACCCCATCTCTTGCATTTGGGACCAACAACAGCAACCACATACTGTTATAAATCCTACTATTCACTGCTTTCCCCCCATTGCCACCAATGGCGAAAACTCACTGGACACAGGGCTCTGCCTGCTTACTATGCTTGAGCTACTGAACGGTATTTTGCAGTTTCAGACTTTCAAATCTTCCCTTTTTGCATGCAGAAATTTTCTGCTGCAATTCAAGACTGGAAAACCACCAGAGGTATTTTTAAAGGGCTTTTTAAAACATGAAAACATGTTTTAATTACAGCCATTTCCCTCATTCTCCAAGCTGTTTGAGGAGCAGTAAATTTGTCGTTTTGTACATTAATGGAGCCAGTGATTGCATTGCTGATGCTGTATTTGAGCTACTAAATAATAATAATAATTAATATAATGTATGGATTGGCATGAAAACAAAGGTTTGATACAAAGGCTACTTATATCTTTTCATTTCAAAATAAAAGCACTGGCAGCCTGGTTTCATTCTCTTCAGCTGAACTGTTTCTGTAGGTGTGTGCATTTGGTGAAGAGAAACTCTTCAGTGAGGAAACAAAAGATTTAAGCTTTCAAGTGGTTACTTCCTATAAACAACTGAGGGGGACAAAAGAATTATATGAAACTCGGGAATGTGTTTTGCCCCTGTCCTTTCATGGCCTGTAAAATAGCTTTCCTTGCATACTTTCACAGAAAATATAAACAGGAATTCCAATTCGTTTGGTATGTACTAGGGGCACTACAGAAAAGGAAAGGGGGGGAAATAGCACAGGAAAGGGGAGTAGCTACATTCCTCGACCTACTTACTCCAGAGTAGTCCCATTTAATTCAGTGGTACCACTCTGTTGTAAGTGGTTTGAGGGTGGCAGTCTAAAACTAGTAGTGCTCTTCATACTATCCAGTGTTGCACATGCACTGCTAATCCCGCCTACTACACACAACCTACGTTAACAGACAAGGTGAGAGACCATTGGAGTCTGGGTTTGGTCCATTCAGCCACGCTCACATATTTAGCACATAGACCCTAATAAATAGGCAGTCCCCTGCATATTTTCAGGTGTGTGCAGGCAGCCCCCACTCAGAGCAATTTATCAGGACAAACCTAATACACAGGCAGGCATCCTTCCCTGTCATGCTCTGCCCACCAACCCCACCCCCACCTTTCCAGTATCCCGCCCTAGTCATGACTCTCAGCTGTGGCGAACCATGGGAACAAGGAGCCACCCCTGCTGTTTCTTTCTTCTGGACTATTATGACTCCAGGAAGCAGTCCAGTGCCTGCTATCCACGTCCACCCACAGAGATGCATACCTGGGTTTATATCTGCCAGCACTTGGCAGCTAGCAGTAACCTTTTGCTATGCACAAAATGCTGCATTTATTCATCAAATTGCATACTTCATTGAGCGCCTAGAGTGACAATTCAAAGTGAAAGTAAAAATTCAAAATGAAAGCAATCAGTGCAAGCAATCAGTCTTTGCATATTCTTACTCACGTGCGGCATGCAGCCAATCCTAGCTAGGCAGCCACCAGCATTTGGTGCATGGTCATGGATGCCAAGAACTTCACAGTGCTCATTTTGCCGGCGCATCCCCCCAGTGAGACACAGACACCGTATTGGATTTTTAAACTGGCCGCACTCTTTTATTTCAATCAACATCAAGGCCGGTGGGTATTGCACAAGCAATCTGGGTCCAGTATGCTAGCTACTTAACTTATTAACACCGGCACTGACAGGGATGTGCCCTCCGTTGTCAGTACCCAACAACATAACGCCCCCCTTCGACAGCACCCTGGCTCTGGCCGAAAGGGGGGCCATCCCCAACTGTGGGGTTGAGTAAGGAGGTAAGTACCCGCAAAGCCAGCAGACCGTGTGCATACTTGCTGACCCGTCTGGGCACCCCTCCCAGGGTGGTAACCCCAGTGCTCGCTGCGCCCAGCATTGCACTGGGTGTTCTCTCCCAATCTCTTAAGGAGATGACTCATCCTAACCTACACGTACCTATTTATCCTACTGTAGCATACTGGGCCCCCGCCACAAAAGGGGAACCGCTCCCAGTCTCCCCTGACCCCCACCGCCTATCTCTCTAACAATTCGTTCAAGTGACAGGCCAGATTACTCAGGTACAACTCATTTCCTGCCTGTGACAAATGCACGCCATCTTCCCTGCACAAATCTGTTCGGCCATATGTGATGTCCATATGCCGTATAATTGTTCCCCCTATTTTTTCCATCCATTTTGCCATCTCTCGGTTAATATTTCTCTGAGCCTTATCAATTTTTGTGGGTTTACTAGCCCTGCCCCATTTAAGGCGAGGGACTAAACTGGTCCACCCTATTTGAACATTATTAAATAAACTCTGGGCTACTAACATGTCCTGCTTCATTTTTATAACTAAGTTAACCCCTTTATTTACTACCAAATCGTTTTCCCCCAAATGCAGCACAATAATATCCAGTCTGTCTTTTTCTTTGAGCGCCCTCAATCTCGGGAGAAACTGGTGCCACTTCATTCCTCCCCTTCCATGCCAGACAATATTTGCTTTCTCCCCTAACCCCAGGTGGATACCCTGTGCCATCTTTAGGGCTGCGTTGCTGGCCCAACGCACCAGACTGTGTCCCACGATCCATATTGTTCGTTTCTCCAACCCGGTCCACCTAGTTCCTGGTGCAGGAGACACAACTGGTTAGTAACAGTTAGACCTCACATACTTCTTGTAGGCGTTAGATCTCCACCTCCCCACTGCTTTAATCACCTCAGTTGGCAAACCAACCGCAGCTGCTGTAGTGGCTGCCCCAATCCTGAAAGAATGGGATCTAAAGTGACTCGGTGAAAAACCTGCCATGCCCAGTGCAGCTTTCAATACTGCATTAAATTGGTAACTTGTTAAAGGGGTCATATCGTTATGTATGAACAAGTTCCCTGATTCGGATGGGCGAATGCTGAGATAATGCCTCATTTGTTCGACTTGGCAAACCTCTTTCACCCCACTACTAAACAGCCGGATGTTTGCTCCTTTCCTCCTCTGGTCTGTTTTTGATCTTTTCAGTCGTAATGACAAGGTTTCTGGTGCCAATTTCATGTCCTCTATAGTTAGTGCTCGACCAGAGCTGTCCCTGCGAGATGATGCTACTACCTCGCTTATTCTAAAACCCCCGAAGAATGTTATGGAGTATGCTGTAGTGAACAATTGTGTCTCGAAGGCATCAGTACTAGGGGTGGGAAACCGGTAGAATCCGGTATCCGATATTCCCCGGAAGGCCTAGAGCGTCCTGACGCCGGCAGCCACAGCTGGCGCTGAGGCCGCCGGACCGCCCACCGCCGCCGGAGCTCCCAAAGGTAAGCGCACTGAACGTTAGTAGGGGTGATCCCTGGGGGTGGGTGGGGGTGTTAAACCCCCCCCCCCAGGGATCGGGGCATACTTACCAGCGGCTGCGGGGACGCCGCGGCCGCTGGTGCTGGGGGGTGGGCTCGCCTCGCCTCGCCTCT
>QEPC01013057.1:115729-228128 GCA_003113815.1 Sphenodon punctatus
GGACTGTCCACACCCACCTGCACTCCCTCCTGCGGCCCCAGCCTCACCCCCTTGTGTGCCTGTGTGACCTCGGGGTTCTGGGGCCCACGGACTGGCCCTAGCAGCTTCCTCCGAGGGGTGGGAGGGTTCGCGCCTTTGGAACTGCTGCCCTGCACCGGCTCACCTGCCTGCCCTCCATCGCTCCCTCTCCAGGGTGCGGGGTCCGAGTGTGCCTCCTGGACCGTTCCCGGATCGCTCCCTGTGCCGTGTGTGCTCCCGCTGTGCCTTGATCCCGGCCTCCTGGGGCCCCCCATTCCGGGATTGCCTGTGTTGCTGTGGGGGTGCCCGTGTTGATGGTTCAGCTTTGGGGGTTGTGTTTGCCGTTGCCTGTGTCCTTCCCTGCCCCTGTGCCATTTCCCCACCTGTTCCGTGCGCCGCCCCCCCCCGTGCCCGGTGTGCCTTGTGTGTTGTCCGGGCGCCCATGGCCCCCCTTCCCTTCCTTTCTCCTCTGTGTGTGTGTCTGGGCATGTGCTTGTGCTGTGTGTTCCACTGTGCCCCCGTTGTCTGTGTGCCTGCCGTGTGCGGTACCTGGCCGGCTCTTCTCCCTCTCCAATCCTGTTTCCCTTGTGTGGGCGTTCCCTTTTGTGCCTTCTGGTTTCGCTTGCCCTCAGCCAGCCATGTCTGTGTCCCGCCCCATCCCGGTGCCTTGTGGGTGTTTTGACCACGGCCGGGAATCGGCGTCACGTCTGTTGCGCTGCCCCGGCCCGTGGTTCTGGTCCCTTAATGTCTGTTCGGGGCTTTTTTTGACCACTGGCGGTGGTTGTTTGGTTCACCCCCACTGGGAATCCACTGTGGTGAACCCGGCGCCCGTAAAGTCTGAAATCACCCATTGTCTCCATCAACGATACAGATTCTAGCAGTGTGAGCCTGGGCAGGGGACGTGCTTTCTGGTGCAGTTATTTCTCCTGCTGCGGGGAGGAGAGCACGACAGAACCCCAGTCCATTTTTTGCACCCAGGCTCGTTCCAACCTAGCTATGTCTTTGGGCTCAATGAATTTTTTTGTCACACTGAACTAAACACCTCTGATGCCTCCCCCTTCCCTCCCCCTCCCCACTGCAAGCCCGAGCCCACAGCTTGCAGTATGGGAGCATGGAAGTAGATGCTGTTCCTGCTTTTTGCCAATTAGCTGTTTGGTAGGGAACATGCACGTTGCCTCACAACCTGTTCTGCAAGTCCTGGGCTAGGACTTATTCTGCATGTGTAGTGAGGGAGCTAGCGAGGTTGGTCTTCTGGAGGTGGGTGCAAGGGGTCGGATTGATTCCCCAGTACTATCCCAAGAAGGCTCCCACCATGCTTACTGCATAATTGACAGACAAGATCTGGATTCTACAAGTATAAATAACTTTTTTTTTCTTTACACCTTGGGAAGCTAAAGTTTTAAAATAAGATTATCGTTGTTGAATATCTTTTTGCCATTACCTTATTTAGAGCTTGTTGAAAAGAGCAACTTTGAATGAAAAAATAGAAAAGAAAATGCCCCTGGAATTTCAACTCCACAATATTTTTGAAACGGTAAGTTAGTGGAAACAAAGCAAAATTTAAGACTTCTGCAACTAAATGAAATTTCAAATTCTTAACATAGAACATTTCCAGTATTAGAATCATAGAGTTGGAAGGTTCATCCTCGAGGTTCATCTGGTCCAACCCCTTTCTTGGATGGAGGGTGTCACTGTCTACGACTGCAACATCCTCAGGAGATGGCTGTCCAGCCTCCTGAAAACTTCCAGCAACAGAGAACCCAGACCCCTCCTAGGCAACTTGTTCCATTGACACGCCACTCTCCTGACAGTCTCTATTTAAACTTCATTCATCAAAATCTATCAACTTGAAACAGAAATCTTCACTTTTGACAATTGTGCTTTCAAATTTCACTGATTTTCCATTTTATTTTTGGGAGGTAAAATTTCAAAATGTCACCAAAATTACATTAAAATGTTGGCCCTTTTGAAGCAGAACGTGAAATTCAAATTTTATTTTGAGGAAAAAAAATGTGAATGAGTTTTACAAATTACTTGTGAAGCTGGTAAGGATTGCAGGATTTGACCCAAAATGTATTATTCCCCAATGGAAAAGGGGGCGGCGGGCAAGCAACACCACAAGCCCCAACACAATGAGACTATTAAACACCTGCACCCTAGAGCTGAAATCGGTACTGGAAGTTTTGGGGCTTCTGGGGACAAAATCAATACCCAGCTGGCAGTATCTGAAAATGTGGGTATTACCTCGTGGTACTAAAATAAGTCCCTGTTTCAGCTCTAGCCCCCACTTCTCTGAAGGCAATCGGAAAACAATTCTAGAAGAAGATGGAATAGTTGTTCCTTGTTAATAATGTACCAGGTGTTCCTTTAATGGCCACAATTTAGATAAAAAGTGAATAGTGAAGAGATTTTAAACAATACGTGTTTGAATGTTGTGCAAAGGGGATCTCATGGAACTGGAGATGAACACCTAATGATGACAGAATAAAAGTATTTGGGTGGAAGCGAGTATGATATTACAAGGAAAAAAATCACCTGGAAAAACTATTTCTTGATTCTAAAGTGGGTGCCTGTGTGTTCTCAGTGCAAGGGTTTGTTTGCACGTACAGGCCTGATCCGCTCCAGTGGCAACAGTGCTGTGTGAATGCTTTTTCTTGTAGCAAGGTTCAGTTCCTGTTGCATCATTTTGTGTTGTCACTTCCCATCTCCAAATAACCAAAGGGCTGTGGCCAAAGAGCACTGAAGTAGGGACCCACTTCCCCAACTCTTTTGCCTCACCCTCTTCCTGTTTGGGTAAAAACAGAAGTGACGGCCACACAGTGGCAATCCGGCCTGAGTTGGGAAGCTGTGGTGGACATGGTCCAGGCCAGGCTGCAGAACAGACATGCCCGCAGCCGGGGAGAACCACCACCATGTGGCTGGCTGACCCTGCCCCCACGCTGTGCCTGGAGCCTGTCACCAGGCTCGGGGTCCCGCTCTCTCTCTGGGCCGTCCCCCGACTTCCCCCTGGACCAGTCACAACCCTGCTGCCTGTAGCCATGTGGGTGCCCAGGTGATCAGAAAACTATCACTGTGATCAGGGAGCTCTTGGTGGCCCGCGCCCCAGGAAGCCTTTACCTCCCTGCCCGGCCGTAGGGCAGAGTACCTCCTCTGACCACCTGTGGTTTGGAAGGTTTCACAGTGATGTTGACTTATAAAGAACAGGTTCGTCTAAGTGTTAACCTGATAGAGTATCCCCTTTTCTGAACCCCGGAAGGCCAAACAAACATGTAAGCGCGCCAGGCTAGATTATAAGAAATATATGGAGTATATTTAAGAATAAGGCTGCTGATTAAAGGCGTGCAAGTCCAAAATTAAATCCAAAAGATAACACATTCAAATTACACTGCGGCTCCCTATCTGTCCTCTTACCCTGAGGCTCAGTCTAAACAAACCCTGTTCATCTCGGCCTGATGTCGAAGCCGGGTTCAGTTCTTGGAGATTGGGATGCTCTTAGGCTGCTTTTATATGAGGCGCTGAAAAGTTGCTGCCAACAACGGGGAGCACGTCACTTCCGGCAGCACAGGGAGCATGGAAACACTCCCCGCGTGGGTTTTCTCTAAACACGGGACTCAGGAGGCACTTTTCAGCGCTTCGTATAAAAGCAGCCTTTGTCCATTTTGCTCCCAGCCTCTCTCTTAGGCGGTTTTCTTCTCACTTGCAAGATGGAGAGTGTCCTCTTCCACCTCCCTCGGTGGGCATAGGTCACTTCCCCCTGGCTGCTTCCATTGTCATTTTAGATACCTGTNACCCTTATATTTTAATGGTTTGCACTATTCATTCACATTTGATTTTTTGCTTTTAAACCTGTGAAAAAAAGAAAGCATTAGACGATGGTGCCACCTGCTGGGCAATTAGAGAAACACTCAGCAGGACTTCATTCACAACCATAGAAGTGACTGACAGTACAGCAGGCTGGCCAAGGCTCCAGTTTGAGTTACATGTTACCTGTTTTTGAGATTTCTTATTCCTAATGACTCTGGTTGGGACTGTTATCCAACAGTTCATCCCTCGCCTCCCCATCCCTAAAAACTCCAGCACAACCACCCTGTTCCTCTCAAACTCATCCCGGCAGAAACCATAGCACACAAAGCCACTCACTCTGCTTCACAGTAGGGCTTCATTTGTAACAAATGAATTGCTGGGGCCTAAGCCTGTCCCAGATGCCACCCTTACCTGCCCCAGAGCTTGTCGGAGAAGGGAAATGAAACCTGTTCTCTGGCTAGCAACTCAATTGCTGGACTAACCTGCCTCTCTCCCGCTGAGGATAAAGCAGGAGTCCTCCGGATTTAATCAACAATAAGCAGCACAGGAGGTGGAGCAGGAAAGTCATTAATGAAAGCCAAGTAAAACCGTCCAGGCTTTTTCTGGTTTTTGTTTCCAGATCTGAAATGACCAATATCCACCTCTTTCTGGTCTTTCACATTTTGGGGTGCACACTCCTACTGTCAACATCCCCCTGGGCTCACCCCCCCCACCCCAGCAATGGCAAGCCCCTCCACAAATTAAGCCCTGCCTCCACCCACCCCACAGCCACACTATTGTGCTGTCACACTTCTAATACCAATTTCTAAAAACCCCAAAATCATTCTGGTTCCCAGGATGGGAAAAATCTGTTCATTACAAAAGGCTGAGGGAACAGTTCTGTGGAGATTCCCTCCTGCCCCATTTTGAAAGTTCACAACATGTTTCTCCCACCCCTTCTAAAATGATGTCCATGGACTAACCGACTAAGGAACAGGATGGCAGCCTTTCAATACTGCCACACTCCCACACTAGGAGACTGGTAAAGGGCAGGGGAATGTGAGGTAAGGATTTGGGGGAGAGTATGTAAAGAGAGGGGAAGCACAGATGGTCAATCAAACCCAATATTTCTGTATTTATTTATTTTTTAAAAGAAGAAGAATCACACTCCCTTCTTTGGGTACAACTTGGCAGCTCTGCAATGCCTACATTAAAAAGCAATTAGAAGGAGCACTTTGAAGTGAAAAAAAACCCACAGAGGGGGGCACACTTTCTGTTCCCATCAGTGTAGGCGACAGTAAAAATTATGACTTTTCTAAGGTAATCTCAAAGAGGCGGTGGTGTGGCCTCTGCTCAAAAAGCCATCTTGGACACTGACTCCCTAACCAGCTATCGGCCAGTCTCTAACCTTCCCTTTTTAGGGAAGGTTATTGAGCGGGTGGTGGCCCGGCAGTACAGGGGCATCTGGATTGGGTTAGTTTTCTTGATCCCTCGCAGGCTGGTTTTCACCCCAGGTTTGGCACGGAGACTGCACTTGTGGCTTTGCTCGATGACCTGCGCCATGAATTNCCTCACTTGCAAGATGGAGAGTGTCCTCTTCCACCTCCCTCGGTGGGCATAGGTCACTTCCCCCTGGCTGCTTCCATTGTCATTTTAGATACCTGTCTTGGGCGGGCTCGCCCTGCCTAGCGGTTATCTTGGAAACAAATCACCTTTTTTGGACAATGGTTTTCCTGTCCCCACCCCTGGGTGTGTCTACCAGGTTGGGGCTCACAATCTGTTAGCTGTAATATCCTAACTGCAACATTCCCCTACCTATCGTCTAATATCCCTGAGTTTCTGTGGTATCCCATGTTCCCCATGACAGCGCCTCCAGCTAGGACAGGCAGCCAAAGACAGCCAACCATGGCAGACTCAACTTGGGCTCTGTCTGCCAGCCCAAACAGAAATGATAGCCCACCATGGCCTGTTGGGCAGGCATTAGCCCGGGCTGTGACTTCGGAGGTTTCCCGAGGTCCGAGCCCAGGGTAGCTGCCCAACACCATGCCACATTGGCCATAAGCTAGTTACAGTTCTGGAACAAGGATCCTGGTTTACAAATCATTTTCAGATTTTTAAAGTTTTATTTGTTATAATTATTTTAATGGATTTATTTTTAAACACCAATGGGTGGCTTTGTACTAGGATTGAATGTGCACACTTTTCATAGATGAGAAATGAGCTTCTGCCCCAAACTCAAGGTCTTCTTTCTTTGTTAATGCAATCCCTAAATTATTGTTGAACACTAAAGCCCCACCATAACAACCTAGTTGCCTAAGGCTGTGGATTCTGCACAAGAGCTTACATTTGTGGAACCTCATTAACTTTTAGTGGCTATTATCTTTCCAAGAAAATAACAGATAATTGATATTGATAAAGGAGGCATAGTATCTCTCTTATGATCGATTTTTATCTAGCATAAGAAACTTCAAGATGTATTACTGATAACTGCATGTAGCAAGCAGTTAGCTCTTGATACTTGCAAATTAGCTTATGGTACTATGTACGGCCAGACCACTTTGCAGCAGTCATTAACATCGGCACAACTAAAATGCACGATTTTTATGGAACATAACTGAAATCTAGAATGCCACAGAGTCAATAATATATTTAAGAAGTGCATTTATTTTTCTTTTTTACATTTAAAACTCACTGAATTGCTAATTTAAACACTTAAATCATAAAAAATAAAAATATATAAACTGTTATAATAGTTTTCTATAAAGTGCTATTGTTTATGGCAGGATTGACTGACTGCTGATTCCTACCGATGTCAGATTTTTCCTGGTTCAGACCCTGTGCAAATATTTATGGTTGCAATCCACAAACCACTTGCTCTGGAATAGTGGGGGGGGCACATGGTTTGTGAATCAGTCTTTGTTTTTAACATAGGGTGATCTTAATCAAGCTGCTCCCCTGCATGACCACCCAGGAGCCAGGCATCTGACTGTCTGTCTGAAAATGGAGCAGGGGGGCTGTGTGCACTCCCATGAGCCACGGAGCACCCGCTCACAGAGCACTGCCTGGAAATCTGGAAAGCTCCTTGTGAGGTAAGCCAAATAGCTCAGTGGCAATAGGCGGCCACGGTGCTCCTGCCCGTATAAACAGCGGCAGCCAGCCACACCAGCCGACCTGTCTGCTGCTCATAGGCACTGTGGGCAGGGGACACAGCCTTCGCAAGTCACAAGAACTGGCTGGGAGCGCTAGGGAGCCCAGGTTCCCTAGCGTTCCTGTTGGGACATGTCAATTTGCGTAAATTACACCCTTATTTATCCCAGGCTGACCTTGCCAATCACCCATGCCCTGGTGACTACGAGGCTTGATTTTTGTAATTCCCCCTTCTACTGGCTACTGGCAGTGCTTATCCGTCACTTGCAGCTTGTTCAGGATGCAGCAGCGTGTCTGCTTACTGGTTTGGGCAGCAGTGATCATATTATGTCTTCCCCATATTCTCTGCATTGGCTGCCTGTGGAGCTACAGACTGAATTTAAGATGGCGCTGCTGGTTTTTAAGTCCCTGAATGGTTTAGGGCCTGGCTATATTTGAGACCTACTTCTGGAGTCTCACACCAGTGGGTATCTGCGCTCAGGAACCCCCTGCATTTTGGGGGTTCTGCCACTGTGCCTTAAGTTGGCGGGTGATCGGGTTTTTGCTGTGGCAGGCCCCTCACAGTGTGGAACTCGCTCCCTCGGGATATTTGTCTCAGTTCCTTCCTCCTTACCTTCAAAAAAGCACCTGAAAACCTATTTATTTTCTAGATGCTTTTAGGATCCACTGCTGGTTACCTTAATTGTACTCTGTCCTCCCTTTTTCCTTCACCTATCTTCAAGTATTTTATTACTGTTTTGAATTTCTGAATTGTTTTGTTTTATATTTTTATATTTCTTATATTCTGTGAAGTGCTCTGGGTGCCATGCAAGGCAGGGGGCGCTTTATAAATAAAATTAAGGATTACTATTATTAATAATTACAAAGACCAGCCCGGCACGCTTTCCCCTCCCCCATGGTCCATGGCAGAGGAAGCGTGTGGAGGCTTGCCTCTGTGACGGGGATAGCCACACTGGGCGTCGCCTGTTTGAATCTCTCCCCACGCACTCCACCAGAGCAGGTGCTCCGTGGCAGTGCCTCTCCGTGGTTATGCCCCCCTTCATCGCCTTGCTCATTTAAAAACACCTGTAGATGTATAGAGTAAGCCTCAGCCGAATTTGACCATGTGTTAATGAATTTACTGAACTGCTGAGCAAAACTCTTTTCTGTAAGTGGCACATTCAAGCATCTAAGCATGTTCAGTAGTCACAAAAATAATTATTCTATTGGCAAGAATATGTCTAACACTTCTAGAATAGTGAAACACCCATAAAACACAGCAATCAGTGTTTTGAAAATATTTTATAATCTTGTAATTATTCAGCTGCAGAAAACACACACAAAACAGAGTAAATCACATTGCCCTTTAAAATACCTTTGTTCATCTCAGTGTTCCATTAAGACTTAGAAGCAAAAATCATCTTGCTTACAGTTAGTTTAAAAACAGAACATTTGTCTGTCTCCAATATTTCAATTTAGTATCTGTAGGAACTGCAGGCCAGTCTGCATTATATACTGTATCACCAACTGAGCTTGTACGTGTGAAGATTTTCTTGTGCAGATATTCCTTTATATAATTTCTGCTCTTTAATGTGTCAAACTCAAAAAATGGGATCTGGAATTTAAAGAGAAATAATTGTTTTTTAAAAATAGAATTTTCTATTAGACTATTTTATACAAATGCGTACATTGTGTCACATTATAAATACTGTTAAGCTCCTTTAGTGCAATGCCTCGCAAGGAACTCCACACAGCTGCACCAATGCATCTGCCTGTGTGGATTTCACTGCAGCCCTGGGGTCGCTGTCAATTACTGGCAGAGGTAGGTTAATATAAAGAAAAGCATTTCTGAAAGATTGAACAGAAATCCAAAAAAAGAATTTACTTCAATATAGAAGGCCCTTGGCAAAATTATTATTCAAATTAATTTGTTTTACAAGCAAATTTTAAAAAAACAACTGCATGCAGAAATGCCAGGGGCAAAATGAGTTTCCATCCTGAAACGACTCTCTTACATCCAGGGACCTGTGTTCATTGTGTTTTCCCCATTAGTGCCACTGAAGAAACAAACGGTGTTTTTAAACGAGATGCTACCATGCATGGCCACCCAGAAGACACTCATCCGACTGCCCGGCTGAAGGTGGAGTGGTGGGCTGCATGCTCCTGTGAGCCACGCAGCACTTACTCACACCGAACAGCTGATCAGGGGGCTGGGTGTACTTAGTCTCCATATGTAGTGGATGTACGATCACCTTGGCCACCAAACAGCTGATGGGGTGCGGGCCTGGAGAAGCGTGCTCCCTCAGCTCACTGAAGAGCCGAGTGGGGTGGAGGTTGATGGGTGGGTGGGTGGGCCTGGAGGAGTTCCATCACCTGTTAGGCAACCAGGGTGAGTGCGCGCCTCTTGCGTCCCCCCCCCCAACCCCCGAGCAGTTTGGTGTGTGCAAACAGCTGCCAAACAGCTGATGGGGGAGCGCTCCTGAGGGAAGTGCCAGCCGGCCTTTCCAAGTGACAGGCAGTCCCCTGGGCTGCTGCCGCAGGACAGGCTTCCAGTCACTTGGAAGGTCCAAGTGCCACTTTTCCTCCTCCAGCACCTCCCAGCTGGGAGCAGCTTTCACCAAGTGACAGGGAGCCCCCCAAGGCCACTGCCATGAGGCCGGCTCCCAGTCAGTTGGAAGGGCCAGGTGCCGCTTTCCCCATTGCACCACCTCCCAGCTAGGAGGGGTCTTTCCCAAGTGGCAACAGCTCCCAGTCACCTGGAAGGTCCGGACGGGCACTGCTTTCCCCCCTTCAGTGCCTCCCAGCTCCCAGAGAACTCTCGGTCACTTTGGAAAGGTCCCTCCCAGCTGGGAGGCACAGAAGTGGAGAAGCAACATCCAGATCTTCCAAATGACTGGGAGATAGCCCCATAGCAGCAGTCCGGGAGTCTCTCTGTCTCTTGAGGTTTAGTTTAGTGTGCAACTCTGTCTCTTTGAAAGGCTGGCATTTCCTTTAGGAGTGCCACCCATTCAGTGTTTGGCAGGTCCGGTACATGCACCTAACAGCTCACGAGGGGCCCAAAAGCACGCCCCCCCATCAGCTGTTTGGCCAGCCGAGTGGCACATTAAACAGCTGATTGAGGCAGAAACAACCCGTCCACTGTTTCTCGGCAGCTCTTCCCAGGTCAGATCCTGCTGGGAAGCACTGGCCCAGGAGTCCTGTCCCATGTGGACAGTTCCTTGGGCTGCACTAGGGCATGGAGGGACCTGTGCCCGCAGCACCCATGCCTAGGTTAAGAGTTGGGACTGCTTGTGTGACCAGCCTTCCCCGTCAACCTAAGGAATGGCAGCTGGCTGTGGTTTGTTTGGGCAGGGCACCACCTCACTCCGTCATCTTTGTTTTCACCCACTGCTTATTTTACACAGTCTAATATGTATCATTATTATTATTTATAGTGGCTGGTATCTTGAGACCTTACCTGCACCACTTCATAACCTACTAACTTCAGATGCCCCTGCTTAATAGCTTCTTTTCCAAGCAGGTTGTGGCTGTTGATGCAAAATCTCCTTTGGTCATCAATACAAAGGGCCATTCTGCAATTTAAAAGTAACATGTTTTAAACTATGAAATAATAAATTATTATACTCAGTAAAATGGGGGCCGGAAACAGGGACCCATAACCCTGCTGCCTCTGACGTTCTAAGAGATTAGATGCCAGCAGTCCCTTAACTCCTCAGAGCACGGAGGCTGCTATTGTAATTTGACCCAAAGGAGCATGTGGTTTTTGCTGATCCCTCCATGCCCACATGGAACCTACATCTACAAGATCCTTTGTAGAGGATTTAAACCAACATCCAAAGTTTGAAGAGTCATTGTCTCTGGTACATACGTATTGCCATAATGGGTCAGATCAATGGTCCATCTAGCCAGTAAGATGTCTTCAACAATGGACATTACTTCAGAGAAGTGCATAAAACGGGTCATAAATAAGGCAATCCATTCTTTGGTATTCATTCCCAGGCCCCAGCAGTCACAACTCTTATCCCCATATCAACTTGACTAAGCTATTTACAGACATATCCTCCATGAACTCATTCAATTCTTTGCTGGAACCCAGTAATACCAGTGGTTCTCTTACTTCTTATGCACATTCTCATATTGAATAGCTGGTAGTACAAATCCCTCTTCATCGAGTTTAATCTCGACATCTGGTTTGTAGGAAGAGTAGGAAAGAAAAACAAGTGCTTTCAACGTACACTTCCTGTTGTAACTGTTGTCTTTTTATATTTGTTATTAATATTCTCTGAGAAGAAGATAGACCTAGGAATGAGCATTCCTTTTTACTGTGACACCATCCCATACACAGGCCTAAAACGAAGGTGGAAAAGCCATGAAAAGATTATTATTTTTTTAAATGAACAACGTACATAAATTCTAAACAGAAAATATTTATGAAAAAGACGCACACAGGGGTGCACATTGTGCAACTGCTGGATGTGAGTCACAATACAGCCAGCAGTTATACTGCAGCTAAGACTGGTGTTTATGCCAAAATTTTAATCAAAGACAAGAAAAATGGCCACATTGCTTCAATGCAAATACCAGCAAACAGAAGAAATTCCTGAAATCCAAGAGATTCTGTCACAACTTTATTTTGCATCAGCTGTACTGACTAGGCTAATGTGGCACTCTTCCTGTACATTCCTTTATAAAGCTGCCTTTTTATTGCCATCCTCAGGCATCAACAACCTCTCCTGAAAAATCGCCTTTCCACCTCATCACATGCATGCAGAGGAGATCTAGAGTCTGTATTTTGACAAGATTATTTAAAAGAAAAAAAATCTTCATGACATAACTTTCATCAACTAAATATTATTTGCTTGGCAAAATTTCATCCTGGACATTAATATATTTATACTCATGTTAAAACAACATATTTTGGATTTGTTCCACTAGATGCTTTTTCCTTTTGCAGTACTATATTTTATAAGGGATTATAAAAATACTACTAAACCCCACAACCTATTAATATCTCAGTCATCTGTACTAAGATAAAGGATATTAAATACTTTTTGCAAACGATTTCTGCACAGTATGGATGGATAATGTCCGATTTAAGTGATTCCTCCCTCTCACTTTACTGGCTTCTCACTTTAAAATAGAGAAGAATTTAAGATTACTTGATTATAAATCAGTTTTCACTGTTTCATTTCTTGTTTATCCATTCCTCTGCATTTAAATATTAATTCTGTATTTGCATAAACTGTAAACTGTTCTGGGGAAGGACTGCAGTTTCTTCTATTTACTAGTATGCAGAAGTTAGGTATAAAAGTAGTACAGAATACTACTATTTAGCACCAGTGCAAGCCCCACAGAAGTGAATAGGACTTTACGCTTGCACTAAAGGCTAGCCAAGCACTAAACATGCTGCCAAACTATATAAAGATGATCGCAAAGTCGTTTACCTAGCATATAGCCGTACAATGTCAACACACATGAAGCAAAATACTTTTTTCTTCCCAAAAGGTCAATAAGTCCACGCTCCACCTTTTTGTAGAGAAGATAATCAACAGAGGACTCCAGTGATTGTCTTGGTGTAAGAAAGAAGTTTACTTGATACTCTGGAAGGAGTGAGGGGCCCTAGTAACACAGTAGAAGAAATGAAGAAACAAAAAGATAAAAAAAATATCTAAGGCTCTGATCCTCAAAGCACTTGTTTCTGCAGAAGCCGATAGGGCTGTTTGATTCTACCTGCTGGCAGGTTGAGAAAAAAATTGATAAACATTCAGATAATCAAACAGTAGGAAAAGTCTTGGCAAGCAATTCATTTTTGCAACTAGCTAGACAATTAATGTAGAGAAGTATACAAAACATGATCCAGGAGCTTGTTGAATCAGGGCCTTAAACAAGGCGTATAGCTGAGCGCTAAGCCAACAAAACCAAATCAATCAAGCCTGTGTGTGTCAGAATACATATTCAGAAGTTTGTCAGCTCTGGTGTAGCCTGCCTGGGGCTGCCCCCAATAAAAGCTGCAGGACAGACTTGATGAAAGCTTTGTCTTCTGACTCTCCAGATTCCAAGCAGAACTGCTTCCAAGCAACAGCTTTTTATTTCCAAGGATCTCTCTAATGTAAATCTCTAATGTAAATTACTCGAGAGTGCATGGGGTCAAGCTCACCGCCTCTGGCTTGGGAGCCTCATGGCCTCCGGGCTATGGCAGCCGCTCATGCCAATCCACAGGAGTCTGCCCACCCACGTTCCATTATTCCTGCCCCCTGCCAGTTATTGGGGGCTCCTAATGTTCTGCTGCTCTGCCACAACATTTAGTTTTTCCTTAACCCTCCAGAAGCAAGCACAAAAAATTAAGGGGAAAAGACAGCACTACTGCCAAAAAGATCTTGGGATACAAGCGTTGCAGTATAAGCACCTGCTCATTTAGTAAAAAGAAAAATGAATAACCAATCGCATCTCAAAATTAAAATAGTGAGGCAGAGAGACCTTTGCACCCAATACAAGAAAAAAGAGCAATGATTAAACAAATTAGGTAAACCAAACATGATTGCAGCATATGTTGTACCTTATAGGATGGGCATTCCAATGCAACTGTTAGAAAAAGTTGGGTCAGCTGAGCATGAACAAACCTGTCCAGACCTGACCCCTCAACTGGAAAAAAAGAATCACACACTCAGTGAAGGTGTTTGTTTGACAAGAGTTTTCATTAAAGCTTTTATGCAAAGCTAAAATTGCAAAGCTTTTTGAATAAAGATGCAATGACACTGTTTTATCCCAACACATTAACTGAATGAATTCATTAATGGAGTAAACTAAACATACCATATAAAAACATTTTTTTCAAAAATCACTTAACTGGCAGGATCCGAATCAAGGATTTATTGGACCAATGCTCATTTACATTAAATCCCCTTTAGCCTGCTTTAGGTTAGAGTGGCAGTATAGTCATTGCCAGTGGTTCACTGTGTGTGTACACAGGGCTCCTTTGCCTTGCAAGGACTGATGGCAAGCTGGAATATTGGGTTGACTTTTGGGGCTATGAAGAGGCAGTAGCTCTACTTCTTAAAACCAAAAGTATATCTGTGTAGATAGACACACTGATTGTAAGTTACAATTCAGTCATCTACAACTCAATAGTCAAAATATTGGGTGATTTCAGACGTTACGGCCGGGCGCTTTCACCATGGGTCGTGGGGTGGTTCGGACCACGGCCGAGGGTGAAGGGGCGAGCTAACAGACGTTTCCCCCTTCGCCCCCAGCCGTGGTCCGAACCACCACACGGCCCGTGGTGAAAGTGCCCAGCCGTAACATCTAAAGGGGCACCCCCCGGAGGTGGCGGGGCCGCATGGCACAGCATGCTGCCGTACGGCCCCACCCCCTGGGTTACCTGGCGGCCCTCCCCCCTTTTGACGGGCGGTAGCAGCGGCCAATTCGGCCACTCCCGCAACCATGGGCGGGGGTGAATGCAGTGAATGTGGGGGCGGGTCGCGTTTGACTGTGGTTCAGCCAGGGTGAATGCCCCCAATGTAATGTCTGAAATCACCCATAGTCTAACATTTGATGTTGTCATTATGGTCTTGCACTAGCGAGACTATAGTTAAACTTGAATAAAACATTTCAGTTTGACAGGGAAAGACTGTTGAATATCAAGACGACTATACTACAAGCTTTTTAACTATACGTTTTAACAAGTACAACTGTTAATTAGCTCAAGCTTTCTATGAATCTTACATGCCTTTTTATACTTATATCTTTTAAAATATATAAATGTAATTGTTGAACAGCAGCAGGGTGCTAGCTTTTTTGTAAGACTTTCCCCAGAAAAAAGTTACAAATATTTACACCAAATTTCTCCTGCAGATAGGAACTACAGGAGCTACACTAACCATTAAAATGTATAGGGTCTGTGTTTTAGGAGATAAGGCTGTTTATCCTTTTATTTCACTGAAATTCATGACCTGAACTGGTGGTGGGGCTTCTGCTTATACTCAGCCCTCCCTCAACAGTAATTTTGAATTAACTAGTGCAATTTATTCTTTTTTGTACTTCTGGTATTTCTTAAAAATGTAAGAGTATTAAAGAAATATCATCTGTAAACAGAAATGCACACTATCTTAGAAAATGCATATGTTTAATAATTTTATAGTATCCTGTAATTTTTTGAAAAGGGAATAGAATCAGGGATCCATCAGCCACTAATACAGGAGTGAGGTGGTGAGTTAAGATCGCTTCTCAAAATGTGGTTTAACAAGGGAAAATTGGTAAGTGTACTGATGACCATACTAGTATTTAAAAACCAAAATATATAAAGTTGGGTAGGAGGTTTAGTTTTCTATGTAACTTACATGCCTATATTTATTAAGCTATTTTTAGCTGAAAAAAAGGCAGAAAAGTAATTCTGAGCAGGTTTGTCCAACTTTTTTCCTAACCCTTTTGTAGCCAAAGTCTTAGGAGTATTTGAAACAAAGTTTACATGCATACTGCTGCAGGCATGGAAGGAGCTCCACCATCCATTAAAATTTGTAACACTATGTATTTTGAGTGAAAAGGCCTTTTTCCTATTTACTGCACAGAAATGATGTATTCATACTATGTTAATAAGTCATTACCATCATTAGTGTTATTTATACGAATACTGTCAACAGAAGGGAAACGTTTCTTGCTGAGCAGCGTTACAGGACATAAGTGCCATACTGGGTCAGACCAATGGTCCATCTAGCCCAGCATCCTGTCTCCGAAAGTGGCCAATCACGGTGGCTTTGAAGGCGCACCCAACAGGTCACAATGGGGGATCCATTCGCTGTTGTTTTCCCCCAGCTCCCGTCATGTTCCCTGATCCTGTCTGGCTAATAGCTGCTAATGGATCTATCTTCCAGAAACTTGTCCAAACCTCTTTTAAACTCAGCTATAGTACTGGCCCTTACCACAGCCTCTGGCAATAGATTCCACAACCCAATTATATGCTGAGCGAAAAAGTATTTTTTTTTAAAAAAAATTTAAACTTGCCACCAATGAGTTTCATGGAGTGTCCTCTAGTTCTAGTACTAGCTGAGAGGGTACGTAACTGCTCCTTGTTTATTAGTTCCACACCACTCATAATTCTATAGACCTCGATCATACCTCCTCTCAGACGTCTCTTCTCCAAGCTGAAGAACCCCAACCTACTAAGTCTCTTCTCTACAGGAATGATTTTAATTGGTAGCAATGTACATAGCAGGATGTCTTTTGCTTCTAGGTAGTTATTTGGCCTTCACCATGTTCCAGTGCAATAATAAGAAAAAACAGACTTAAATCAGACTACAATATCCTGTCATAAAAATCAGTTAATACAAGAAGAAGGGAAGTAGGCAAAAATATAGTATTGTGTTCCCTTTATGGCAGCAGTATAGTCTAAGTTAAGGCTGCTTGTCTTATGGGAATTTCCCATTTTTGCTGAGGTGGGGGATGGTTTGTGCTAAGGGGATGTAGAGCAATTTAGCAGGATAACAACCTAGGATTTTCTTTTGAGTATGAATCTTTCCAAGACTACTTCAGTCTTCAATTCCTATATTTTTACACTGTCCATCACTTGTTTTCCAACCTATAAATAAATTTTCCTTCCTTTTAGGAATTCTTTAAAAATTAACTGCAATAATACACAAAGGGCGGGGCAAGATAAATTAATATGAGTACAGCTGAAGCACGACAGAGAAATAACCTTTTGCACTGGGCAAGGTCATAGCAAGGCTGTGAAGGGTTCCAGCCTCAGGTCCTCCGGTCCCAGTTATGAACCCACTAAGGGCAAAGGGGCAGTCTCCAGGGCATGGAGGCAAAGGGCGGGGTCTCTGAGTAGGGCCTAAGTCGGTGAGCCAAGAGCCTCCACTTCAGGCTGCTGCTGATCTAGAGGGACCCCAGCCACAGTACCGGCAAAGATTTCAAAAAAAAAATCACCCAGTCCTGTGTTTCTAAACCCATGAGTGGAAACCCAAGATATGTTGCTAGAATGTATTGGAGGCTTGCAAAAAGAATGCCTCTGCAGCCTGAAAGGATATTTAGCAGGTTGTGACATGATCTGGTTCATCCTCTTGCAGAAAGACAGGAATAATTATACTTACAGGTCTTTATCTAAACTGGGTTTTTTTTAAAAAAAAGTTCTTACAAAGAGACTTCCAATGATGGGGAGTCAATA
This sequence comes from Sphenodon punctatus, assembly GCA_003113815.1. Classification (NCBI taxonomy): domain Eukaryota; kingdom Metazoa; phylum Chordata; class Lepidosauria; order Sphenodontia; family Sphenodontidae; genus Sphenodon; species Sphenodon punctatus. The sequence continues at coordinate 132,816 of QEPC01013057.1, forward strand.
AACTTTCTTAATAATTTATTCCACTTCCTACTTTAACTCCAGTAATTAAAGTATTCTTGCATAAATGTGTGCCACAATTATGGTGCTCACCTCTGGGCTTTGGGAAAATTAAAAAATCTTGAGACACTACAGTCTAGATTTTTGCATGTCCTGCTTGCCACCCCGCCGGGGATTAGTAGTATGGCCATCTACATGGAATGTGGTGTGATATCCCTACAGGAGAGGATATGGAAGGGTGCTCTGAATTATTGGCTACGGCTGTTTTTTTAACCAAGCAGCCCCTTTATCCCAGTTGGTGGTTTTAGATAAAACGCTTAGTACCTGGGTTACGATAGTTGTAGAGGAATTAAATTACTTAGGTTTTTCGCCTGAGGCCCTTGTCCCTCTTGGGTATAAGACCGCAAAGAAATTGGTAAACCAGCGGTTGGCTAATATTGAACGCCAGAAGTGATGGGCGTCATTGAGAGATTGTGGAGCCTTGGGTTTGTACAGCTTACTGATTGGTGATGATGGCTCCCCTAAAATATACATGGGTAGTGGGCTCTCCCCGCTAAATAAGAGGCTTTTTCTCCTTGCAAGATTGGCCACCTGTTTCCATGGAGGTATTTAGGAGGTCCCGCATGGAGCACTCGGATTTCGTGGCAGTGCTCTCTGCATGCCCACGAGTGGGTGCTCCATGGCTCACATGAGCACTTATCCCCCGTAGCTCCCAAGTGGCCATGCGGGGTGGCATCTTGTCTAAGAACACCCAGTGTCTACGAGGGTAATTGATCTCTATCCAGTTTATTCATTTGAAAATGTATGTCTCCCCTGAAGACTCCACATGATAGAACATGCCCAGTTCTTTCAGAAGTGGGTTGCAGGGGACAATGGAGACCCTGCAAACAGCTCTGTAAGGAGGTTTGAGCTGCTACTGACAATCTCTGGACTCTGGGTTTGGACAATCATTTTGGACAAGCATGGGAAGTTCTTTCATGAACTGAATGGCTGAATAAAGATGTTTGGGAGAAGTAAAAATTAAAGCCTGGCAAGGCAGATTTGTAGGATGGACAGGGGACACCAGTGGTTTGACAATGCTTCCCCTGCCTCACAGAAGTCTTTGCTCTGATAAGGTAGGCAATATAGAATTTGAGTGAAATATTAAGAGCGATCTAAGAAATCCCCTCACAACATACATGGAGAGGCTGGGCCTGAGAGATCCTAGCTCAGCCTTTTCTGAGTTTTCCTAGGAAGCCTATCAGTTGTTTACACTACAAATACCTGCAAGAGCTTCCTTTGTCATTCACTTCCATAGGATCTCCTTTCAAATGAGCCACACAGGGCAGGAAGGAGATTAGAGTTCTTGCCTACCAACACAAGGCTAGTGCAAGTAGCTTTACCTATTTAAGTTGGGCTTGATTTCCCACTTTGATCATTTCCTAGCAGTGCTCAGCCAATTCAAAGGAGCGTGGGATCTGGGCTGAATCAAGCCCAATGTGCCGCGCTCGCTATGACACTGGTGCGGGAAATCCCATAACAAGGTTTATTTGGCAGCGGATTAAATTTACTTTGTCCTGTTCTGAAAAGTTCTGCCAAACTACATCATACCAAAGTAATGAATTAGATATAATCAAAATATCATGCAGACTGAACGTTCTTGGCCAACAAAAACAATGTAACAGTATTTTGGTAAAAATAATATTTATATAGAACTGTTTATTTGTAAAATACATTTAAATACTACTCTTGAATTAAGCTCTTAACCTTTTATTTTAATATGACTCTGCACTCTACTCCTAACCTCCTACATTTATTCTTATTTTTTAGCCATGGGGTCATGTTACTTTTAAAAACAGAACATTTCTCACCTGCCAATCTACTATTAGGAACAGCCTAGATCTCAATCAGAACCAAGTCACAGAATTTAGGGGTGGGGCACACAATTGTTTCTGACTTAAGTTTCATTTTGAAATATATAAAAGCCTCCCCCCAAAATCAGACTTACCCATATGAACAGGGATTTTTTTTTCACAGTTGAGAAAACCTGTCCTCAGCCACAGGCTGAAGAAAAATATTTCCCTTAAATTCTATTTAATGAAAATCTCCTAAACTTTGGGCTACGAACATGGATACACAGAACTATATAAACCAATGCTGACATTAATAAGGAATCCTTTATAGTGGTTTTAATGTACAGAGAGATTTAGGGTCTGGTCTTGCAAATCTTTATATATACACTTTAAGTATGTATGATTCCTGTAATTTCAATATGACTGTTTGCATTAGTCATGTTAACAATGGGTAAGAACAAACGTGACCATGGCACAACAGTAGCCCAGCTTGGGAAGCTGCGGGGGGACATTGTCTGGGCTGCGCTGCAAAAACATGCCTGCGGCCTTGGCCCAAGGAAGGCGAGGAGAAACATGAACATGCAGCCGGACCCACCCCACGCTGCACCCAGCACTCTGCCATAACGGGCAGCCATGGCGGCCAATGATAGCGAGCCATGGCAGCTGGCCGTGGCAGCCCCCAACCTAGCCTGTGTCTGTCAGCCCACATAAACGTGATAGTCCACTTTGGCCTGGTCGGGCAGGCCTTAGCCCAGGCTGTGATCTTGGAGGTTTTCAGAGGCCAGAACCTGGGCTAGTTGCCAACACAGCCTGGGCAATCCTGGGCCAATATCTGGCACTGCCTGCACAAATATGCAGGTGAGGTCCAGGCCACAGCAGGCTCTTATCACATCTGTTTTTACCCACAGTACATCAGTCTGCAAAAGCAGGGCCACATATCTAATAGAGGACAACAGTTTAGGAGAAAGGGAGTGGTTATGGGTATTAATGGTAAGGAAGGAGAAAACGTTTGAATTATATTTATTACGGAGATTTCAAATTGCTGTTTAAAGCAGCAATCTGAACACTGAACTGGTGGTACTCAATATGCACTTGAGCGTGTGAGATATTGAGAGGGATGTTTAATTCATCAGTCTGAACAGCACCTCTCAACCTCTTGGTTATTGAGTTGCAATACCATGAACAGCAGGAAGGAGGTATAGAGCACACCAGAAAAGGATAAACAGACAAAGATGAACAAGGAACACACAAAGTGTTTTTAAACTAGACGCTCCCACACATGGACACCCACCATCCATGTGGGGAAGTGCCTGTCTTAGTTCAGTGCATGGGGATGCGTGCTCCTGTGACCCATGCACCACCCATCCTGTCCATCTATGGGGCGGTCTGGGAAAAGCTGGAGTGCGAGGTGTGCAGACAGGGAGGCAATCCATGGGGTCGCTCGTTTGGAGTACTCCCCCATGCACAACGCGCTTCCCTTCCCCACACATTGACCGTGCCTCCGCCCCAGTCTCGTTTTAAAACACCCATAGACTTGCTTACCTTGCAGCTTTTGCAGAAAATACGGGTGAAACATTCTTGCCAGAAAATTGATTGGATAGCGCCCAATAAGGATGCAAGAATGTAGCAGATCCAAGAGAACATGGGGGTGAAACTGGATATAGCGAGCATTTATTATCTTTTCAAGCTTTCTGAAAAGAGAAGGAGCATTTGGTGGCAGGTAATTGAGTTTACCAAATGGTGCAATCGGTTCAGCAGTCTGACTGGTGGTGAAATTGTCAGCATTATAAACAAAACTTTCTGCCACTACATCAAAAATAGGTTTGGAAAGGATGTTGTTTTGGCTGCAGTACTGCATGACTTTGGTGACTGTTAGGATGCATGGTGAAACAGGATTTGACAACGTGCCTCTCCAGGGCTTTTGTGAAGAACTGATCACCATGTCCAAAACGTATGAAAGCCTTTAGCACATGTACAAGTTCTTCCTCTGTGAAATGAGGAATGTGCCTCACTGAATGCCTACATAGCCTTATTATCAAGGGACGGGCCTGAATTTGGTCAAGAACAACCAGAGCATTCAGTATTACGCTTGTCAGTTTTGGACGGAGACTGAAAGCTATGGTTACAGCAAAACTGTTCATTTTGTTTAACAAGTCTTGGTATTGCCCGCCTTCGCCAACACCCATCTGCAGCATTCTGTAAACCACTGCTACTTCCTCAGGGCTCCATTTTTCTAAGTTTGTTCTTTGTACCTGGTCCATAATTTGTTTTAGCATGTTCTGCATCCTGGACCTTCCAGGTCAAGCAAGCTTTCTCCAAGAATATAAAGGTTTCTAATAGTCAACTGCCCCATGTGAAGCCGTTCCTGGCTCTCTGACACCAAACGTACTATCAGAGTACTCAAGGGATCCACATGTAACTTGGTCAAAGCCCTCAATGCACTCAAAAGGCCAGAGTCGGACAGCTTTCGGGGCTGCTGTTCAAGCTGGAAGCATAATGCCCTGAAGACATCATTCTCCAACACCTCTTTAGGGTTTTTCAGTTCACTATCCTTCACTTCTATTTGACAGACCTTCTTCAGTGCAGCTGCCACCATAGCGTCTGACATAGCTTCCAAGGAACTAACAAATTTAAAAATTTGTTTGTATGAACTGAAACTGTCTAACTCCTTCATGAATCTCTCTTCATCCATCCATTTGTTATCAGATTTAGAACCGTTCCCCGGATCTCTATGGAGATGAGCATTTCCAGCAATGGAGTTGGGATTGTTCCACGGTTCTGCATGGTAGTTTCTACAAAACAAGTGCTGACACCTAACCACTGAATGCACTGTCCAGAAGGTCGAGGAGCCACAGCACCAAGACCTTAGCTGAACAGCCTCTTCACTAAGGTAATTCAAGGGCTTTCTCAGAATTAATAAGTGCCTGCATGCTTGTACGCTAGAAAGACAAAACTGGAATCTTTTCAAGTGAATCGAGGCCATAGCAGGTAAGGTGTTTCTTTGGAAGTTGTATGCTGGAAAAAAACAAAATACAAATGTCAGTATCATATAAATATAGACACTCCCTTTCCAGAACAGATCAGTAGTCAACACCAGTGTTTCATATGAGGCAAATGTGAAGATAAGCAGACCCCAAGAAGGCCTTGGTCTATAGAAGAGCAAGGTCAGGAACCTTTTCCTTTTTGGGGGCCACTTTGAAAACTGGTACAAATTCCAAGGGTCACACAGAAGTTGGACGTGCAAGAAAAGGAGGGTCCAGGTCATAGACCAGCCACTTGTCGTTGTGTGCATGTTCTCATCGAGATCGGTCCTTCTATGCATGGGGGAGGAAATTAATCCAGGGGCCAGATTCAGGAACTGGAAAAGGGCCACATATAAACTTCCTGAGGGCTGCATTTGGCTCCCAGGCCTAAGGTTCCTCACCCCTGAGTTAGAGACTGGCTTAAGGACTGACGTATGCGGATGTTATACCTCTTCTATTATGAATTATTATAGCTCAGGTTATTCCCGTTATATTCTTTGTTCTTGTGCTGTGAGATGGTGAGGAAGAGTAGTTCCCGCCGTCCTGCATTTTCAGTATTATAAACCATTTAATATACTTTTATTATTTCTCTTATTCATCTCCTTTCTAAAAGTAAAACAATCTCAATCTTGTCAATCTCACTTCATATGAAAGTTTCTCTGTCTCTAATCATTTTGCATTGCTCTTCTCTGAACTTCCTCCATCTCATTAATAGTCTTTGGAGAGATGGCCAGAACTTCACACAATATCTCAGACTTAAGAGAACCACTGGGTTGTAGAATACCATAACAATCCTTCCTTCATTATTTTTCATCTTGTATAGTATGTATTCTAGTATCCTGTTTGGTTTTTGGAGCACATTAAACTAACCAAAAGTAAATTTTATAGCTATCCTGAATCTGAACTGAAATCATTTATTATGATTGTTATTATTATATGCCCATTGAGTGCTTCAGGGGGCCGCTGAAGAGGCCCTCAGTTTCGGCTAGACTCTCATTATTCGTGCGCGTGCGAAGCTCACAAATCTCCCGGGGCCTCCGATTGCCTCTCACCTGGCGCGAGACACGCACGCTCCCTGGGGGAGGGCGGCGACGGTGGCAGGAGGAGGACGCGGTTTCCGCATCCGGGCGCAAGGAGCGCCTCCACCTCCAATCGCTGGGGGACAACCAGAAATTAACCCGAAGTAGCAGCCCACACCGATTGGAGCTGGGACTGGTGGTGGCTCATGGCGACACCGGCCTGAACTCCAGGGAAAGACTTGAGCGCGCCCCTCTCTCCCTGCCTATCGCTCACGCGGCTGCTGCTGCAGGGGTGAGCCCGCCGGGGCTTGCGATCTGGCCGGGAGAGCGGGTGTGTCAGGCAGGGGCGGATTGGGGTGGGGTGTCTGAAGAGGCTTCAGTCCCCGAGGCTGGCCGCATACGGAGGAGGCGGGCTACTTCCACCTGCTTCCCTCACAGCAGCAGCTGCATCCTGTAAACTTTGGCTGGTAAGTAAGGGGGGCAGGCGGCGAGGACTCACAATGGGGAGGGGGGGCGTGGCGTAGCTGCGTAGTGGTATAGGGCAGCGTGTACTTACCATGGGGTGTTCTGGTCCGACCCCCCGGGCGTCTTCGCGGTTTAAAAGAAAACCCAATCCCCGACACACAGCTGAAGCATGCTCCGCATGTTGTTCGTGCCCCTTTCAAAGATGGTGGCAGCAGGGCCAAGTAGCTCTTCTGAGCATGCTCGGCCCCATATGCCCTTTTCAAAGATGGTGGCTGTAGGGCCTGCACATGCTCAGTAGAGTTACTTCGATCTGCGGGTGCCATCTTTGAAAAGGGCAGGCAGAGCCGAGCAGTGCTCTGAGCATGCTCTAGTTGTGGGGTTTGGTGGTTGTTTCCCCCCCTTCTTAAACCGAAGAACCGGGAAGGGGTCGGGACGGGATAGGACACACCCCAGTAAGTGCTTAAGTTGTAGGGCGGGGAAGAAGGGATGAGGGACTAGCGACGGGGGCACAGACTATAGAAATTAGACAACCTCCGCAGTAGCAAAGGAGAGGAGGACGGCTGGGGTGCACCACAGACTGCAGGAGCCAGACTCCTTGCCCCCCCACTAGTGGGCTCAGGCTGCAGGAACAAGCTCACTCCCCGAACCAAAGGAGGCTAGGCGGACAGAGCTATTGGGAGGGGGGGTTCAGCCTGTGGAGATGGGACTAAGGAGATACGGGGCCAGGTTTTGGGGCTGGAGGGTCCTACAGACTGCAGGAACCAGACACCTCCCCCCCCCCCCCCCAAGCAAAGGGGGTAATAGGACTGGAGCAGGAACCCATTGAGGAGGGGGGCTTTGGGCCTAGGAGCAGAGCCTTAGGCTGCAGGGTTGGGACTGAAGGTCCTTTGGGCCGGGTGGGGCACAAAGCTCCATTCTGTATCCCACTGTATATTACAGGGTCTGGAGCGGATTTTCCCCACACTAGGAAAGTCTGTGCCCCCAGCAGCAAGCGTGTGGGGGCAGCTGAGGGAGTGGGGGTGAAGTGATTTGTTCATGAGCTGTGTTTGAGGTTTCAAGGTGCTCCTTTATGGGCTGTGGGGCACCCCCATGTGAGGGGAAGGCTTTATGCAGCTCTACCTGCCAGACTGGCTGTAGTCTGGGTGCCCTTCCCCCTGCTCCCCACCTGTGGAAGCCTCTCCCAATGAGGCTAACCTTGACCCAAAGCTTTTCATGAGGTCTTGTGCCATCTGTAACTGAGCGCTGCTCCCTGCATGTTACCCCCAACCCCCTCGGAGCCCTGTTTTCACACTTTGCCCTGCATCCCCCTCAAAGTGCTCATGTAGCCCCCACATTGCTGCCCCAGGGGGACCTTATTGTGTGAATATACTTCCCCCGATGTAATTGTCCCCTGTTTTACCCAAGACAGTGCATCTTACCCCCAAACAAGGAGTGTTTGCGTGGGAGAGGAAACTCATCCCCCTCCCACCCCCCCATTGCAGAGTTAGCATTCCCCCTTTGCCCCACAATTATCTCTGGGGCATTCACAAAACATTCTTGTTACGCTGGGATTATTAGTCATTACCACGGGGTAACCTACCCCACTTTGTGTTGTGTAAATCCCAAACCCAGGGTAGCAGATAACAGCTTGGGACTGATCTGTGTGAGCATCCCAAGCTGAGGACACTGCCTCCAGGGTATATTGTAGAGGGGTGAAAGTATAGGATGCAGAATATTCTTTTGTGAACAGCCCAAGAGTTTGCTGCAAAGACCTTATCTTGGATGGAGCCCTCTCCGTGATAGCAGTTATAGGGCAACACTGAGCCGCAAATAAATCAGTGCTGTGCTGCCCAGTTCAGCGGAATTTTCCAGTTTTAACAGTGTGGAGGTTTGGTGTCTGGTAAGCTTGCCTTGATTATTATTTAAGGGTGGGGGCAGGACTAGAGGTGGAGAAGGGGGTGGGGCCTGTTCACCAGGGTGGGGCTAACTTTGGACTTCTGCCCCCCCAAACCCCCCATCCACATCACTGATAGACCCGCTCCTGCGGGGGAAGCTGGGATGATTCCTGTGTCAGGCAGGTGCTTCGCTCCCAGTGACTAAGGCCACAGATCCACCAACTGCTTACTCTGGAGTAGCTTCGGTGGGACTACTCTGGAGTAAGTGGTTAGTGGGTCTGCGGCCTTATTCCATTAAAGTCAATGGCAAAACTCTCTTGCCTTCTGTGGTGAAGTTTCATCCTGCCCCTGTGTAGAAAGGTAATAACTTCACCACATGAAACTGGAGGGAATGACAATCCTGGTGAAAGCTCACTGTTAGTAGCTAGAACTTGAATCTAGCTATAAGCATATGCATCCTGGGAGAATATGGTGAACTAGGCCAGATTCAGATAAGTAGTGTTAACCTGAAGCAACTACTTCAGTTAAATCAGAGTAATAACTACTTCCCATTCGGACAAAAAGTGTAAGTCAAAGTATTACTGTGGCAATCGCCTCCCAAGCTGAGATGGTAATGGTTGCTGAACTGTAGTTGCCACCCTGATGCTGAGGCCATATTCCAACAGTTAATTCATTGTAGTTGATGCTACTTCTGTTTTACTCCTGAATAGTTCATGTGAGCAGAGCACTAAACTCATTATTCAGGAATAGGAAGAAAGGAGTACACATTCCCCTTCAGTTTTTTTAACTGCGTGAACACTTGCCAGTGTGAGGTTGGTGACCATCTCAGCTCATGGGGAAGATTGCTGCAGTACTGCTTGTTACTTAAGTAGCTACGTTAGTTTACGCTGCATTTGAAAGAGCGTAGGTGAAGACCTGGTGACTTGTAGGTGGGCGTGGGGGAGCCATATGCCCCCCACTCCTGATTTTTGGATGCCCTATAGAACCCCTGCCTAGCCTCCACTCCTGTGCCCCTCCTCCTATCAACAGTTACCAGTCACCTATAGTGCAGTCATCAGTTAGTTTTGCCATTGACTTCAATGGGTTTAGGATTACAGCCTCTGATAACTTTATTTCTTAGAGATTTCTGTTAGAGTGAAGTTCATGGTGTTTCACTTGAGAGGTTCTTTTTATAATGGGGTTATTAATGTTTCTGGAAGATAAAGCCAAGTGTTTTTAAATGAGCAAAGAGGAGATGGGGGTGGTAGCCTGTTCCCTGAGTGGCACAGCTGCGGAGCAGCCACTCATGCAGAGTGAGTGGGAAGGGATTCTAACAGGTGGCTCCCCGGGAAGGGGAAGCAAGCTGGGCTGGCCTTTGAAATTGACATGTTCTGGCTGCGAGCACTGGGGAGCCGAGCTCTCCAATGCTCCCGGCCAGTTCTTGTGACTGAGCGGGGGTCTGCCCCAGTTCATATGGGCCGAGGATGTGTGGGCACCCATTGCTATGTTCTTTTTTGGCTTGCCAAAATGCACTCTGGATAGCCCAGCATTGTCCTGTGAGTGGCCATAAGTGAATACTGCCTGGCTCACAGGCGTATGCATCACCCCGCTCCATCTTCTGATGGACAGTCAGATAATTGGTTACTGAGTAATGATAGGTAGTAGCATCTTGTTTGAAAACACGCTTCGTTAGTCTTCAGTATGCCAAGCATAGAATTAGAGATGGAAGGTACCTCAGAGGTCATCTAGTCCAACCCCCTGCTCCATGCAGGAAATCCACAGCTACAGCATCCCTGACAGATGACTGTGTTTGAAAACCTTCAATGATTGAGAACCCACCACTGACTTAGGCAGTGTCTGTTTCACTGTCCAACAGCTCTTAACATTAGGAAGTTCTTCCTAATGTTTAGCTGAAATCTGCTTTCTTGTAATTTGAGTCCTGCCCTCAGGAGCAACGGAAAACAAGTCTGCTCCATCTTCCATGTGACAGCCCTTCAGATATTTGAAGATGGCTATCATTGTCTCCCCTTAGTCTTCTCTTCTCCAGGCTAAACATACCCAGCTCCTTCAACCTTTCCTCCTAGGACTTGGTTTCCAGACACCTGGCCATCTTTGATACTCTCCTCTGAACCTTTTCCAATTTGTCAGTCCTTCTTAAAATGGGGTGCCTAGAATTGAACACAGTACTCCAGATGAGGTTGGACCAGCGCAGAATAGAGTGAAACGACTACTTCTCAAGACCTGGACACTATGCTTCTGTTAATGCAGCCTAACGTTGCATTAGCTTTTTTAGCAGTTGCATTGCACTGCTGACTCATGTTCAGCTTGTGATCAACTACCCCAAGATCCTTATCACACGTACCGCTGCCAAACCAGGTATTGCTCATCCTATACTTGTGCATTTGATTTTTCTTCCCTAAATACAGAACATTACATTTCTCTGTTGAATTTCATTTTGTTAGTTTTGGCCCAGCTTTCCATTCTGTCAAGATCTTTTTTTAATCTTGTTTCTCTCTTCTAAGGTGTTAGCTATTCCTCCAGTTTTGTCATCTGTAAATTTGATAAGCATTCCCTCTACTCCCTCATCCAAGTAATTAATAAAGATGTTGAACAGTACAGGGCCCAGAACAGAGCCCTGAGGCACCCCACTTGATACCTCCTTCCAGATTTATGGGGAACCATTTATGAGCACTCTTTGGGTATGGTTCTTCAACCAACTGTAAATCCACCTAGCAGTAGTATCATCTAGCCCATATTTAACCAGCTTGTCAAGAAGGATATCATGGGGGACTTTGTAAATACTTTGCTGAAATCAAGATGTATTATGTCCACTTCATTTCCATGATCTACTAAACTAGTAACTCGACCAAAAATGGAAATAAGTTTAGTCTGGCATGATTTGGTCTTCACAAACCCACGCTGGCTCCCATTAATCACCACATTGTTTTCCAAATGCTTACAGATTGACTCTTTTATAATCTGCTCTAGAATCTTTCCAGGTATTGATGTCAGGCTGACCGGTCTGTAGTTTCCCCTTTTTGAAGATAGGGACAACATTTGCCCATCTTCAGTCTTCTGGCACCTTACCCATTCTCCAAGATTTCTCAAAGATTATAGCCAGAGGTTCCGAGCTTACTTCTTCAAATTCCTTCAATACCCTAAAATGTCATTCATCTGGCCCTGATGACATGAACTCATTTAAAATAGCTAGGTGTTCTCTTACCATCTCTTTACCTATTCTGAGCTGCAATTCCTTTCCTTTATCATTAGTGCTGTTCTTGCCAGGTTGGATGTAGCTTCTCTTGTTGGAGAAGATGGAGGCAAAATAAGAGTTGAGCAATTCCGCCTTCTCTCTGTCACCTATTAACATTTCACCATTTTCACCAAGCAGCGAACCTACTGCTTCCTTGTTCTTTCTCTTGCTTCAGACATAGCTGAAACCCCCCTTTTTGTTGTTGTTAGCATCTCTCACAAGCCTCAGCTCATTCTGAGCTTTAGCCTTCCTGATACCATGCCTACAGGCTAGGGCTACTCGTCCTTGGTGATTTGTCCCTCCTTCCATTTCTTATACATGCCCTTTTAAATTCTCAGCTCATCAGAAAGCTCCTTGTGCAGCCACACTGGCTTCTTTTGATGTCTCCCATTTTTCTTTCTCATTGGGATTATTTGTGATTGTGCTTTCAGTGTATCATTTTTCAGAAACTCCCACCCATCTTGGACTCCTTTCTCCTTTACACTTTTTCTAGCCATGGGATCCTACCTAGCTTTTCTCTGGTTTTATTAAAATCAGCCTTCCTAAAGACCAAGGTACATGTCCGACTATGCTTGGCTTTCCCTTTCCTTGATATCATGAATTCCAAGATGACGTGATCACTTCCACCTAAGGTTCCCACTACTTTCACCTCATCAACCAATTCTTCCCTATTGGTAAGGATCAAGTCCAAGATAGCTAACCCTCTTGTTCCTTCTTCCACCTTCTGAAAGATGAAGTTCTCAGCAAGGCAAGAATTTATTGGATATTCCATTCTTAGCAGTTTGGTTTCCAATAGATATCAGAATAGTTGAAGTCCCCCATTACTACTATGTCTTGCCTCTTTTAAAGTTTTGCAGTCTGGTTTAGGAAAGCATCTTCCACATCTTCTGCTTGGTTTGACTGTCTATTAGACTCCAACAATGTTATCACTTTATTTCTCCTTTTATTTTTACCCAGATGCGCTGAACAGGCCTTCCATGCTCAGATTCGTGGGTTTCTGTGCAAGTGTATGAATTTTTTATGTCTAACGCTACTCCCCCTCCCTTTTCGTTGTGTCTATTCTTTGTGAATCAAGAAGTGAAAGTCTGTTGTGATTGATCATATTAGGTGGCACTGAGCCGGTCTAGGTATGGTGAGATATGTTATTAAATTTGTTTAAATATACAATTGCTTTGTCCACTAACTACATAGACACAAGAACTTCACTGCATTTTTACTGCAGTAACAAAATGACATGGAAGATTAATGTACAGAAGATCAATTTACAGTGCATGTAGGAGATACGTTCCAGTTGTCATCTTCACTCACCTCTTCTAAGAATCATCCTCTCTCCCCAAGCGCATTTCAAGCATGTTCTAAAATCCTGAAAGGGAAACATTTTAAATGAGATATTTCCTTGCCTTTTTTTTAATTGTGCAGAAGGCCAGTTCCAGAAGATGTGTATGGCAACATCCTAGTTAATTGAGTTTTGTCTAAGTGAGGTTGTTAAAAATTGACTTCTAGTGTCTAGAAATTACTTTTTAAAAAGTATTTTTAAAGGAGCAAGTGCATCTGGCATTTTAGATTGATTTTGATGACTGTACAACCTTCAAGAAAATAGCCAAAGCACACCTTGGTTTTGTATGTGGAAAAAGAGATTTTGTGATGGATGTAGCAGCATTCCCTTAGTGAGAATCCTTGTTCTGCTACTTTGTTTCCAAGAAAAGTCTATAGTCCTCAAAGTGCTGTCTTGTTGGGCACTTTGTGCTTTGTGGATGGGAGAAAAAGCCAATGAAATTTCTCATAAAATAGGATATGCTCGTGTCCGTTTGGTTCCTTAAGCCTTCATAGTGCTCCATGAGCTCCATGCAGATATGTAGGCCTCCTTCCTGCAGAACTGTGGCTTTAGTTTGTGTGTTCTTAATCTGAAAAGGTGCCACTTTCATCCAGTAAAGTAATCAAGACTTGGGTTGAATTGCATTAAGTAATCTGGCTTTCCTTTTTCATTTTCTGCAGTATAGTTGATCCTTAAAATGTGCTGTAAGATAAAGAAAAGGTTTTTGCTGCTTTATGCAACACAGAAGGGACAGGCAAAATCCATAGCTGAGGAAATATGCCATCAGGCAGGTGAACATGGATTTGAAGCTGATATTCACTGTGTAAGCGAGTGTGACAAGGTGAGATACTCCACTCTCTTGGAAAATAGCCTTTTTAACTCATGTACTTTCCTCTCCATGTGCTTGCGTAGTGGGTATTAACCTTATTTACCTGAAGCTATGTGCATGCACATATGAGGATGAACTCTCACAACATGCTTGTTAGTGGTTTGGAACAGTACTAACCGAGGCTTCCATTTAATAGCAAGCATATCACTTATTGTTTGCTTAGTAGATTAGCAAATGTGTATACGAGAGTTTTTTCCTCTAATTATGTACTTATAGTTAAAAAGTGGCCTGTTCAAATACAGTTTATACTACTTGTTGTTGTTAAGCATTTATATAGTGGCAGCAGTGTAACTGGAGCTTTACAATTATTGTTGTTAGAAACAGGTCCCTGCCTAGTGGGCTTACAGTCTAAGATGGATAAGGGTGAGGGGAACACAGGGAGAGACAGACACACACACACACACACTCATTACAGATGGGGAACTAAGACTCGGAGGTTATGACTTGCCCAAGATCACCCAGTGAGTACATGGCTAGGGCAGGATTCGAACCCTAGGTTCCCAGGTCCATGTCCAGGATCTTATCCACTACACCACACTAGTAAAAGGAGAAGTTGATGTGGTGGATAGGTATCCATTCCAAACCATTAAAGGATCACAGTTGCATTGGAGTGCCCAAAGACCCTTGGCAAAACTAAGGCCCAAACCTGCAGCTACATTTATGCTTGAGTGCCCCAGCACTTGTGTGGAGTCCTACCAACTTCAGCAGGGCATTTGGAAGTTAGGGGCTCTGATGACGGAGACTTTCGTTCTCTCAAAGACATCACAAGCTATGATCGATTAAGATAGGAAGCAGTGAGTGTTGAGTGGGTGATAAAATATTCTATTTTAAGTTGAAATAATCAAAACAAAGGCACAAGGATATACAAGTTTGCTGATTGGAGGTTTAGGGATTCTGAGATCTTTTTAAAAAAAAGTTTAATGCCTTTAAGTGATCAGCATTTCTAAATAAACATTTATCATTCCCTACAGTTAGAACTAAATGGTACCTTTGCTGTTATTGAAAGGTAGGTACTGACTAGAGCTGAAGACTTGCATACTTTCTCTTGGCAAAAGCTTTTGCAGACCTATTGTGTCATTAAAAAGAATGCATTGCTATAAGGGCTTTCAATTAAGAGTACCTCGTACTATAGGACGCAAGCTATTCTAGCACTTTTAAACTAGTGCTAACTTCAGTTTGACAAAGCAGGCAATCTTATTTTCTCAAATGTGACCTTCAAAGAAAACAAAATTGGGGCTTGGGTCTCTGCTTGCATCTTTATAATGTATAGCAAAGATCTGCAAATTTTTTCTTTCTTTCTTAAATTCAGTTGGTTTGTTAATATTTGAAGCTCGGGTATTTGCTGCCCTGAAAAATGCAGGTGAATGAGCAAGATAGAGCCTTAGCTGGTGTAGGTTTCCCTGGACCTCTAGCCTTATTAGTTTGAATTAGCTGAGCATCTGGTACATGGTATCAGTAGAACCAATCAAATCCTGATACAGAGTACATTGAATTTTTAGTTAGTGATTAACGTTTGTGTTAAATACCTGCTTTTAACTTAAACTGCTGCTGGATTCAGTACTGTTGTTAATATTAATTATACAGCACCAGCAATTTGCTTGGTGCTGAACAGGCATGATTAGAGACAAGTGCCTGCCCTGAGGGGTTTACAATTTAGGGCAGAAGGGAATACAGGAAGAGAGGCAGGGATATGCTAGTGAAAGCGCTTAGCTTAGTTACAGGGGGAAAAGATAAATCGGGATCAGGAGAAGCACTGCAGAGCTACTGGTAAGGTGTTGGGCAAAGCCTGATGGAAGTAGTGGGTTTTTAGGATGGATTTGAAGCTCGAGAGGGAGAAGAGCATGTGTTCAGGGAAGACGTTCCAGTATAGGAGGCAGCATGGGAGAAGGGATGAAGACAGTTTATGAAGCAAGAGACTCGGGGGTAGGTGAGGGTGTGGTGGTTTCAGGGAAGGATTAAGAAAAGTATGAGTCCATGCTTCTGGGTTCTCCCAATAAAACCAGAAGACAAATTTTGACACCTTGGATAGTCCCAGGGAATTAAAAAAACAAAAAAAACCTAAACCTTTTTTGGGGTGGGGGAGGAGGGTTAAACTCAATTAAGGTTTTTAATGGATAAAAAAGCAATATATATCCCATTTAGCTCATCCTCTTTAAGAGAAGTGCAACTTGTTTTGCATATGAAAATCTATTTGTGAGAACACTATTGTAATTCTGTTTACATTAGCACAGTCATTCAGTAAGGAATACAAATGTTTATGAGAAGTGTTTACTACAATCTGCACTGGTGTCTGTTTAATGGTGGTTTTAAAATTTGGTTTCACCTGCTGTTTCTAGTACAACTTGGAAAGAGAAAAGGACCCTTTAGTTATTGTTGTTTCCACCACTGGTACGGGTGACCCACCAGACACAGCAGTCAAGTTTGTTAAGGAGATTCGTAACAAGACCCTGCCAGCTGATCATTTTTCACATCTTCATTATGGATTGTTAGGTAATCAGTACTTCCTCTCAGGTTATTTATACGTAACATCAGTATATTAAAAGTGAATCCTTTTTGGAGAGTAACCTGTTGTAGCTGTATAAAATGGTAAATATTAATGGTTCTTGCATTTTTTATTTGCTCTTACATAATGAATGTGCCATTGAAGCGATATGAAACTAACGTGTGGTTCTTGCATTCAGTATACATTTATTTTTAGATGTTCATTTTCCTTGTATAGGTAACTTATAATTCAAGACAGATAAAATGACTTGTACTCTTAATTCAGGTTTCATATTAATTTAAATATTCTTAAAATAAGGATGCTTGATGTAACACATTATATTGTATCCTATCTGTAAGCTACTTCTAAAACCACCTTTTGAAGTTGAGTATAGTCCAGGCTATATGTCCCTTTATATCTGCAGTAGCCATTTCCATTTTAAAGATATTTGGAAGAACATTCAGGATTCTTGGTGAAATTTCTTTAAGATTACAAATTATTATGCAAGGCACAAGGCCAAAGCAAATGTTTAGTGGCAAATTTAGTGTGATTTCAGAAAATAACTAGTTGTGTTGCAATTTTATCTATATAATGTATCTGATTGAAATTTCAGGTCTGGGGGATTCTGAATATACATTCTTCTGCAATGGTGGGAAGGTAATAGACCGCCGACTTCGGGAACTTGGTGCTCACCATTTTTATGAGACTGGACTGGCAGATGATAGTGTAGGGTAAGAGAAGAACTAGTTAGATATACTTTTTTTATTTCTTTCTGGCCTACATAGGATTAAAGGCTCAATCCCTCCAGGTGCTAAAGTTCCTCAGCGCCCAGCAAAGTCATTGGAAGTTGAGGTGTCCATGAGGCTGGTCATTGTCATTCCCATGTTACACATGGGGAACTGAGACTGAAAGGTGCCCAAGGTCACCCAATGAATTTGTGGGTAAGATGGGATTTGAACCCTGGCCTTTCAGGTCCAAGTCTCAAATCTTATCCATTTGGCTACACTGACTGTCACTGCTATATATGAATAGGGGTGGTCTTATGGATGAAATTGAGGTTTGCTTCCACTTGTGGTTCTGATCTTGCAACTTCCATATTTAAATCTATTAAAACCTTTAAAATAATTAAAAATAAAATAAAAAAAATCACTGTGCATTGTCACTGTGCAAGTCCACTGGCCTTTAGTCCATGGCCAGTGGACTAAAGTTTGTTGGCATATCCATGATAAGCTTCATGATAAAATGGTTAAACATTGAATGAGAAAAGATGGCAAAAATAGCAAGTTTTTCTACACCTGAAGAGAGGTGGTGGTTTACATAGCACCAGCAATGTACCTGGCACTAAACAATTATTAAATTGGAGACTACAGATCCCTGCCCTGAGGGGCTTACAATCTAAGGGAGGCAAAGTCTTAAAGTTTATAATGTGAATTACTGTTAATAAAATCTACCTGTAAGTTGTGTTTGGGGATTTATTTATTTTTAACGGAAAATGAGCAGTGTTGTTGAAATCTTTTTTTGTCCTTCGGGTTGTTTCAGTTTGGAATTGGTGGTCGATACATGGATTGATGGACTTTGGGGTGCCCTCAACAAAGAATTTGCATCAAGAAAAGAAAAAGAAGACATGAGCAGCAATATCAGCATAGATTCTGTCGGTGTTGACACACATGCCGTTGACCTAAGTACATTGAGACACCTCAGCTTAAACTCAAAGATACAGCATGTGAAGCTAGAAGATTCAGGGGTGGACCGTTCAGAAGTTTCATTCAAAAATACAGCTAATGTTCCTTCTGTGTCTCTTATTCAAGACTCTGAACCTTCACTTGCTCGATCAGTCTCTCCGCTCTCACAGTCTGCTCTTAATATTCCTGCTCTGCCACCAGAATATATAGACGTGCAGTTTCAAGACAGTGCTAGCCAGGTAAGGATTCAGAGCTTTGAATGTTACCAGGTAGAAAACTCAAGTTCTCACTTGTACCTTTTTAACACTTAGCCAAGGGTAAAGGGAATCCCCTGTTGGAGAGATTGGTGGGTGGGTGGGAAGGGATGGAGTGTGGATGGTTGGAGTTTTTATAAATGTACTTATATCTGATTTGTTTATATTTTGTTAATATGCTGTATTTATTATAAACCACCCTGAGCCATATGGATAGTGTGATGTAAAAACAAAATGTACATACGTTTTCTGTGGAATTCATCTCTAAGGCGAAATGGGTGGTTTAGTTATAATATTGTTACTTTATGCATAAAGTATGTCCACTTATAATTTGGAACCCTGATTGAGCTGAAAAATTCAGCCTGAACCCAGTTGCATCAGGACCGACCTAAACCTGATCCTAATACACAGGGCCATCCCAAGACATTTTGCTGCTCTAGGTGAAGACAAAATTTGGCAACCCCCCCCCCCCCAAAAGTGGTGGTGTAGGATATGTAGACCTATTCTTCACTGCCCTCAACGCAAAGTGCAGCCTTTTTTGCACTAGGGCAGCCCACGATCCCAGGTCCCTAGAGGATGCATTTGCACTAGACTGGACAGCCCATCTCAGTTATGCCTTTCCACCCATTCCTCTCATTCCACGGGTGTTGAGCAAGATTCGGTTAGAGGGGGCCAATCTTATCCTCATATCTCCAGGGTGGCCTCGCCAGATATGGTATCATGAGCTTCAAAATCTAGCCAACTCATCCCTTGCCCTACCCCAGATCCCGGACTTGCTGTCCTTGAACCAAGGGAAAATTCTCCACCCGGAACTCAGACGACTGAACCTCCATGCTTGGAGGATTCACATACCGAAGGGGCTCAATCCTTAAGTAACAAGTTAGCCCTTGTTCTCCAAAATGAACTTAAACCATCCACTCATAAGTCCTATGACTCCAAGTGGAGAAGATTCTGCTTTTGGCTACAAGCCAAATCTTTGTCTCCCACTCAACTGTATGTAGAATTAGTACTACAATATTTACTAGAATTAGCAGAGAAAGGTTTGGCACGCTCCTCGTTAAGAGTGCACCTCTCTCTGCCATTTCTAGGCATGTTACCCTCCCTGGTTCTAAATCATTCTTTGCTCACCCTATGGTTAAGAAGTTCCACAAGGGTCTTATAAATTTGTTCCCGCTGCATCAGGTACCACTGTCTCAATGGGATCTTAATTTGGTACTTGATCGATTGACGAAACATCCCTTTGAGCCTCCAGAACAGGCAGATCTATTCCATTGGACCTTAAAAACTGCCTTTTTGGTAGCTGTCACGTCCCTCAGACGTGTTAGTGAAATTGCTGCCATTTCTATAAAGGAACCCTACCTCCAGGTTTTCCCAGACAGATTAGAATTTTCAGCTCACCCATCCTTTATACCTAAAATAGTTTCTCAGTTTCATTTATCCCAGAAAATTGTTCTCCCCGTGTTTTCCCCTCCTCCTCATGCATCTGAGGATTTGGCCATGGCGCACACACTAGATGTAAAAAGAGCTGTCCTCACCTACTTAGATAAGACCAGAGATTGCAGGCTCTCAGACACTCTGTTTATCTCCCCATCCCTACCTAGGTTGGGTCAGAAGATATCTTCTCAGACTATTTCCAAATGGTTGGTACAGCTGATCTCACTTACTTACCAACTGAGCGGATTCTCGCCTCAACCTAATTTGAGAGCACATTCAATTAGGGCACTGGGTGCTTCTATGGCCGCTTTTTCTAGCATATCTCCGCAAGAGATATGTAGGGTGGCAACATGGAGCTCCCCTCATACCTTGTGAAGCACTATGCTCTCCACCTAGTTTCCCACCCCCACACTTCTCTTGGTGTGTCCATACTTACTTCTGTTTTCAAACCTTTTTTTTTTTTTTTTTTTTAAAAAGCAAGACAAACACAGGAGAACCACTTGTTTCTATATAACAGACTTTACTATATGTAGAGGTTCCCTGTAAATATACTTACCTGTTTTACTACATAATAAACTCTTGTTCTTTTGCATGCAGTATGCATTAAGTTTGATTTTTGATAGAAAATTCCCCCACCGCCTATTTCTAGGCTTGGTACTCTCCCATTTGTGAGAATGGGAGAGCCACTTAAAGAACAGAAGGTTGCTACCTTGTCAACAAGGTTCTTCGAGATGGCTGTGAATATTCTTACAAATGTCCACCCTTCCAGCCTTACATGGTATTTTATTCATAATTGCTATGGGTTGGAAGGAACTGCTGGGTTTAGGCGGGAAGGTACCTTACATAGTGTGGGGGTGCATGAATGTCACGTGGTTTTTAAATTAGTGAGCTTGGTATGTGCTGGTAAGAGAAGGGCGTGCAAGTGCAAACCCATTTGTGAGAATGTTCGGAGCCATCTTGAAGAACCTTGTTTACAAGGTCGCAAACTTTCTGTTCCCTGCCGCTTGCTGCTTCCCCCCCCCGCGCCCCCCAATCTGCTGCTCTAGGCGGCCGCCTAGGTCTGCCTAGTGGCAGGGACGGCCCTGCTAATACAGCCAGACTTCTCAGTCCAAGCCTGATGTAACAGAGGAGGCCCTGTCCTGCCCCCATGTAACACTGTGCTGTCAGAGCACTCCATGGGTGGAGGGACCATGTCAGGAGAAAGTTACGGTTAAAGCCTTTCCCCTGTAGCTTTTCTGATGTGACCCTGCCCCTGTGGAGTGCCATGATGTCACAACACTTCATGGGGGTGGGGGGGCTTCCCACCCACGGGGAGCCCTGCCTAAGTTTGAGAGCTATGGGTGAGGAATGCTCCTAACTGAACCATGTCTAATGGTACCAGAAATCCTGTCAGGCTCGGCAGTGCTCCATTATAGGCTGCATTTGAATGTTTGTCTGTTTCAGGGGCAACGATCTAGAAGAATAATTCAGTTACATACCAAACAAATAGATAAGTCTTCTCTGAGAAAATGACACTAAGGTGTCAGGAACGGAACATCTTTAATTGCTGAAATGATGATAAAACTTCTGTATTGTAAATGGAAAAATTCTTTCTTCGGAAGCAGTCTAGTCCAATTTGCAGTTGAAGCACAGTACTTTACAAATACCATAAAACTGACTGGTTTCGGAGGGGGGTAAACAACCTCAAAGTCCAGCTAAAATATCCAATAACTGTGACAGAATTGCCACTGTAAAAACATTGTTGTAGTTTTAATGTTGCAGTAGAAAAATAAATTGCAGAGCAAAGCTAGCAAATGGCCTACTCTGGTGTCTTAAGCACCACATGATTTTATTAGGAAGCCATTAAACAATGGTAGGCTACAAACATACATGCGCTCACGCTCCCGCCCTCTCTCTCTCAAAACAAAACAAGAACTAAACCCACAGCAACAGCTAGTAGCTTTTTGCAGAGTAGCGGAGGTGATGACTTTTATTTGATTGAACACACAGGGACGCATGCTTATGTGCGCACACAGGCACATTTGCACACACATATTCAGTGTAGGGGGTGGGGGCAGGAGCTTCAGCAATAGGGGAGAGGGAAATTGCAGCTCCAGTAGCCTGATTGCACAGGGAGGGATGAAGAGGGAGTTTACAGCTCCTGTGGCCAGTGATTGGCCCCAGCGGCGGCAGCACCAGTCTTAACATATTCAGGAGGAGGATCCTAGAGGTGACATTGGCTGGCCAGGGGTATCGCAGAGCAGAGGAGCCCAGGGGGTGTGTGCCTCAGCAGCACCTACAACTAGGTGCCCTGCTGAAGCTCATGCAGACACTCTGGGCTACCACTAAGACTAGATTTTTGAAGGAGACAGCTACCTGAGCACTGAGGCGCTCCAATGCTTGCAGATGTCACCTTTTGAACGTGGGACACAACCTGCTTTTTTGGCACTGCAGGACTTGCCCCAAAGTTAGGACAGCCCCTACAAAGGCAGGATGGTTGGGATGTGTATATATAGTGCTGAAAAATGCATCTGAGAAACATTGCTTAGGGCATAAACATCATAAGAATATAAGAAGTGCCATACTGGGTCAGACAATCTAGCCCAGCATCCTGACTCTGACAGTGGCTAATCACGGTGGCTTGGGAGAAGCACCCAAGAGGTCAATGGGGGATCCATTCCCTGTTTACCCCCAGCGCCTGTCATGTTTCCTGATCCTATCTTCCAGAAACTTGTCCAAACCTCTTTTAAACTCAGCTATAGTACTGGCCGTTATCACAGCCTCTGGCAGTAGACTCCACAATCCAAGTATAAGCTGAGTGAAAAATATTTTCTTTTATTTTGTTTTAACCTTGCCACTCATGAGTTTCATGGAGTGTCCCCTAGTTCTAGCACTAGCTGAGAGGGTAAGTAACTGCTCCTTGTTTATTAGTTTCACACCACTCATGATTTTATAGACCTCGAACATATCTCCTCTCAGTCTTTTCTCCAAACTGAAGAGCCCCAACCTACCAAGCCTCTCCTCATACGGGAGCCCTTCCATGCCCTTGATCATTTTTGTTCCCCTTCTCTGTACCTTTTCTAGTTCAGCTATGTCTTTTTTGTGAGATGGGGTAACCAGAACTACACACACTATTCGAGGTGCAGTCGCACCATTGATTTGTATGGAGGCATTATGACATCCTCAGTTTTATTCTCTATCCCCTTCCAAATAATTCCTAACCTTCTGTTTGCTTTTTTGACTGCTGCTGCGCACTGTGCTGTGGATTTCATAGTATTGTCCACAACCACCCCCGGATCCTCTTCCTGAGTGGTAACTCCTAGCTTAGTACCCAGGATTGTGTACGCATCGTTTGGATTATTTTTCGCTGTGTGCATCACTTTGCACTTGTCCACATTAAATCTCATTTGCCATTTAGATGCCCAGACACCCAGTGTTGTGAGATCCTGTTGCAGTTCCTCACAGTCTGCTCGTGCTTTAACTACTTTGAATAACTTCGTGTCGCCTGCAAATTTGATCACCTCACTCTTTAACACCTTTTTCCAAATCATTAATGAATACATTAAACAGCACCGGTCCCAATACAGATTCGTGAGGCACACCACTTTTTACATCTCCATTGTGAAAACTGACCATTTAGTCCTACCTTTTGCTTTCTCTCTTTTAATCAGTTTCTCATCCATAGTAAGGGAGCTGGGAGCGGGGATTGCAGAGCCTCACTTGCATCCACTACTTACCTGACACCTGTTGCTGACCTTGGGGAGGAGGCGGAGCCTGAACCTAGGGGAAAAGAAAAGTGCCCAGTCAGTCTACGGCAGCGCTGTGGTGAGGAGCTGGGAGCGGGGATTGCAGAGCCTCACTTGCATCCACTACTTACCTGACACCTGTTGCTGACCTCAGGGAGGAGGCGGAGCCTGGACCTAGGGGAAAAGAAAAGCGCCCAGTCAGTCTACGGCAGCGCCATAGGCGCACGCCTTGGCTGCGCGCCGAGCCCTTTTGTGCTCCCTTTGGCGCGACTCGGCCCTGGACTCTGCCCTCTGTTGAAAATGCCTAAGCGTGGGCGAAAAGAGGCTATCCGTGGCAGCCCTACTGTGGCTAGCCGCCCGAAGGTGAGGAAAATTGAGGATCTCTTCGGAGCCATGGGCAAGGCTGCCAGAGGAACTTTACCCCCACAGGGGGAGGACTCTAACCACCCAGTGCCTATAGCAAGTCCCCAACACCTCAATAGGTCTAATTGGGAGGTTACGAACATTGAGCTGGATAGAGGGGTGGGGGATGATTTGAATGCATCAGTAATAGTTTTACATAAAGACTTGAAAGATGGTACTCAAATGGAGATACTGGCGGATCTTGCTCTGACAACTGCCCACACGTTAAAATGCATGTTCGCCCAGATTAAAGATCTAAACAGAAAATGGGAGCTGGGGCGCCCCCCTGTTGGGTGGTCTGGGGGAGCCCCCTTTATTTCCCCATGTTAGCCCGCAGCTCCCCGTTTGTCCTCATAATCATAAGAGTTGCCCGACTCCCGAAGCGCCTCCCATTTGGTTGGGCCCTCAAGCATGCCAATTTCAAGATAAACGGTTAAATATGGTTTACTTACCAAATAATTTGATCTTTGCCATTTTTCCCTTAGCTTCTGGGTGCCTGCCATTTTGGAACACTTCTTATGATGTGGTCGAACATCTTAGGGTGATCCTGAGGTCACCTGACCCTATCACCAGCAAAGTTACTGTGTCGTTAGATCGTATCCACAATATAAGAAAACGCTGGCTAATTAAGGTCACATTTAGATCTATGGACCTGGTATCACACATTCTGGGGAAGGAAAATGTATTCAAGGGGAACAATATCTTTGTGTCCAGGGTTTTAAGGGTGGATTAGAAGGGACTCTCCCATAATCAGGGGGAACCTGCATTGCCGATCCCTTGCCAGGCCAATCAGGATGTGGCCGCAAGCTCAATGCTGAGCCTCCCGCCGAATCTGTCGGGTAACAGGGGCGGGTTTACCCAGGAGGGTCTGTTGCTTAAAATGAAAACTGCTCCTAAGAATGCTATTCGGGTTGAGGGAGTTGACAATTTACAGCGGCCTAATACTAAAAAACAGGAATCCCGGAAGCCGGTTAGGGATATTTTGGAGCGACATGACTCCTTAGCGAAATCCGATATGCTTATTAGCCAGCTGGATTTCTTAAGTGAGAAATTGAGGAAAACTAAGGCGGGGACGACATCCCAGACTGAAAGAGCGAACTCCCTGCAGAAAGTGGCTAGGCTGAGTTCTCTTGATTATGATTGCCTGCCACTTCCATGGGCGGGCAGGTCTTCAGCAGCTTCCACCCCACTGGGGGAAGAAAAGGTCGGGCCCAGGAATAATAATTCTTTAGGGTCCATTAAGGAGGCTAGGGTGGTTAAACCCTTGGCTCACCAGAATGCTTATTCAGCTAACTCGGCGAGATCAAAATCCGGTTTATCTCATTCTGGAGGTGGCCAGGAGGCTCGGAGCTCAGCCCCACTCGGGCTGGAGATGGGTGGCCCTGGGGAGGCTGAGTCTGAATCCCTCCCGTGTGGGTCAGGAGTTGCGGGACATGGTGCCCAGCCGGAGGGTGGCCGAATTTTACCGGGTTTTTTTTCTTTCAAAGACAGAAGGAAAGCAAAGGAACAGAGGAAGTTGTCTTAGCCATGGGGGTAGAGCTGGGGACATACAAAGGGGGGAGTCTGAGGGTGACCTTTTCCTGAGTAGAGATAGAGCTTGGGATAAGAGGACAGTTTTGTCTTGGAATCTTGCAGGCTGGTCATCACGATGCCTTGAGGAGGATTTTTTACCTTTCTTGAAGAGCTTTGACGTTCTTCTATTCCAGGAGACGCGGCTAGCGGGGCCCTCTGATGTTATATCTTTGTTGGGTTTTGATAGCTTTTGTGGGCCGGCCACGTGCTCTATTAAGAGCGGAAGGCCCAGCGGGGGCCTGGCTGTGCTGGTAATGCAGGGTAGGGGGCTTAAAGTAAAGGTCCTGGCAAGGTATAAATCTAACTTCCTGTTGCTACACATTCTGTTCCCTAGTGGATTAGAACTGCTCTTGGGGAATGTTTATGTGCCCCCAGTGAGATCTTTATATTTCCCCGAAGAGATTTGGACAGTAATGTATAATCTACTTATTAGGGCAACGAGTGACCATCCAGAGGCGCTGCTACTAATTGCAGGTGACTTTAACCAGGTTTAGGGGCCCCATTGGAGGAATCCTCTTGTTCCTCCCCCCTCCCTCCTCGAAGTTCAGTGGACCCGGTGGTGGGGGTGGGAAGTGAGGCCATAGAAAATTTCATCCACAGGTTGGACCTAGCCATTGTCAGTGGTAGAGTGAGTGGGGATTGGCAGGACAATTATACTTTCCATTCATATAATGGGTCCAGTCTTATTGACTATTTCCTGGTGGCCCGTTCGGGTTTTGGTTGTATCTTGGGGCTCCAGGTTCTGCCTAGACCAGACACTTACCATCTTCCGGTTTTGTTGGACCTTGGCCTACCGGTGGGTAGATTCGGGGAGTTTCCCGGCCAACCCCAGAGCCCGACACAGGACCAGATGGGGCTATGTTCAACTAGATTAAAAGGCCTAGAAGCCCTTTTGGAGGCTTTTTTGGAATTTTGTGTTTATCCAGAGGTAGCCCTTTTGTATGAAACCCAAGGATGCCAGGCTCCAGAGGTTGTGGGGAGGTACAGTGTACTGGTTAGCCTGCATGTTCCTCTTTTGACAGTGAAAGTCAGCATTGATGCTAGGAAGGATAGACAGGGGACAGTGAAATCCTGGTATGACCCAGAATGTAGGGCGGCTAGGGCTGTTCTCTGGCATCTAATGAAAAGGTTAAGAGCCTCAGCTTTACCTGAGGTTCAGACCCAATTACAGGCTCATCGCACATATTATAGATCCCTATTAAGAGTCAAAAAATGGACATTCCAAAAGGCACTATGGGCAGAGTTACAGGAGGCTATGGTAAAAAAGGATAGCTCTTCGTTTTGGAGGCTGATCTGTTCCCTCCAATGGAAAGGTACTATGTCAAAGCCACATGCTATCCACCCCAAAGAATGGGAGTTTTTTTACCCCCGCCTATTTTCGTGTGACCCTCTAATCCCTCCATCTATCCAACTAAATTTAAGTACTGGGTGAATGAATGAATATATTTATTAGCGTAGCCAATGGCCATAGCTATAACACAATGAGCAAACAATAAACACAAACACATAACATACATATAAAATACATAGGTCCTTCCCTAACAACAAACAGAACGTAAGATAGTACATAAGTTCCACTATAACCGTGGAGGGCGTCCACCTGGGGGGAAGTCCTATAGTATCCAATTTTAAAAGGCACTCTAAATGGGGTTAATCTCATCTCATATCGGCATAGTTATTATTCCACGTGGCCATAGCTAAACAAACCACCACATCAATACAATGGATATACTCTATATTTTGACTAAATTAAAATTAAAATTACCCCTAAAGGGCAAAAGCCTCTTAATCTGGGTTTGCCACATATAACCCTTTAAAATCAGCCCATTAACCCTCGAATAAAGGACCTGCAAGCGGAATCAACCGCCATTAGCTCATCAAAAATTGAAACCCCTCTAGAGGGGAAGCCCAACTTATTTTTAACTAAACCATGCTTATCCAACCCAGGGCTTACGAATATAGGACATTGGAGCTGGGGTGCCTGACTCTCAGGCGAGGACACATTAGGCAGTGAGTGGGCTGGGAAAACCTGGCCTACAGGTAGATTTTTGGATTGGGTCCTTAAAGGAGCCTGAGGGATTGACAACACAGGCAGGGGCTTAACAGAATTACCCAAAGGGGAAGAAGTCCTAGGAGACGAATGAACCCACTTAGGTGAAGCCAAGGCAACTGACGTACTAGACCCGCAGACCGAAGCTGGCACAGATGGAACAACAGGGGCTTGAATTGAAACCATATTTATACTTCTACTGGCATTTGAAGTGTGCAATCTAATACCCGACTTGGCCCTGGGGGATGGGAACAAGTCGGGTTTACCTTCCCAGGAAACAGATAGTGGACAAAACTTGCGGCAACAGTGGGACGATACCTCTCTTGGCATAAATACTAGCCGGATAGACCCCCCACAGGCTGAAAAAATAAGCATTGGAAAAAAGCCTTTCAACTATAAAGGGTGAGCGGAAGTAGATGACTATCCGCACTACGCTGCCCCTAGCTGGCAAATAATAAAATAGACTTATATAGGAGGACAGAAAAGAGACACCCAAAATAACAGAAATATGGTGAGCTATCCAAAATTTCGAGTCCCAAGGGGGAAGTACTCCAGATGGCAAAGGGTAATGTGTAAAAATCAAACCATCATTTATAGGGGTAATCTCCCAATTCTCCTTAACCCTCAAGGGTAACACCCTAGGATAGACTGGGCCACACGGGGAAGATGTCTGGCATATCTGATCCACATGCTGAGGACCCAAGACAGTCCTGTTCCCTCTCAGTTCTTCCACACAATCCCAAATCCTTGTCATCTGTTGTATGGCCGAAAGTTTAGCATCCAACCCTTCGATTCGTGACATAGGTACTTCTGTCTGTTGGGAACAAAAACAGACCTGGGTCTGCGTCTCCTGGGTCACAGGGGAAGTAATACTCAGATTTGCAATGGAACCCAAAAAAGCATTAGAGGAACCCCCCCTCCCTATGTTTCCACTTAAGGGGAGCTCCATCTTCTCTAATTGTGGAGGGTGATAAGGGGTGGGATCCTCTAGAGTACCAAGGGGATTAGCTCTTGACATAATTAGGGAACCGGAGGGTACCTCCAAAGATCCCCCTTTTCCTACAATAGCTTTACTAAATGGATTTGATACCCCCTGAGACGCCCTGGTCTGGGGAGGAGGACAAAGACTCAACAGAGACACATGTTGCTTTTAAATCCCCCTGCCCAACTATCTGTGGGCTCAATAAGACATTTTCCCCTTCCACAGCCTGGCTAACTGAACACAGGTTCAATTCCTCCTATTTGAACTTGGGGAGGACATGTTTTATCATTTATAGAAGAATCCTTGGGGCCCACAGAAAACCGTGGGGACGCCCTTGCTTTGGCAGCCATGGTTAGCCATCTCTCTCCTTGCTGCTTGAAGGCCAGGGCACACGTCAGCAGCGAGGAATCGGGAGCAACTGGCCTGGGTAACAATACCAACCCAGGCCCATCGCCAAAAGTCCCAGTTTCTGCGGTCCCAGAGCCCTGCAATGATGGCAGAGAGAGAGTACCCAAACCAGCAGCCGAAGAAACCCGTCCCGCCTCGAAATCTTCCAAGGAAGAACGCACGGGTATGGGCATAGAGCTATCTCGCTTAGGCCCCGAAGTGACTGGGGCCGAGGCAAAACAGTCAGAAAGCTGCAGCTGCTTGGCCCGAGACCTAGTTGCCACCCCCGGCTTCCTGCCATTTCTAGGCATAATACTAGGAGGATTACTTGAGAGGGAAAAAGAAAACAACAAAAACTCTTCTGTCCCACCCCAACCACAGGACTAAACCACCCTCCCACCAATCTTGGAGCAAGTCTTGCACCCGCGCCCAGCCGGTGCCTAAGGCTGCGCGCACAAGGGTGCGCCCTTGCGCGCGCAGCCCTTAAGCGCGCTGCCCTGGTGCGCTATCCAAAATATGGTGAGCTATCCAAAATTGAGCTATCCAAAATTGGCTTTGAGATCTCCCAGCAGCGTAGCTCCTCCCCACTCACAGATGCTGGCAATGTCCGGTGGCAAATCAGGAGGGGGGGCTAGAAGGGCTCGGCTCTGCTGGAGAACGCGCTGGCTTTGAGGTCTCCCAGCAGCGTAGCTCCTCCTCACTCACAGGTTCGGCAAGGTTGTCTCCTAGCGCCGGCCCTGTTCAATTTATTCTTGAACGGGGTAGTCCCTTATATGAAAGAGGTGGATGCCCATGCTCCTTTATTGGGGCAAAGACGGCTGCCGGTGCTATTATAGGCTGACGACACTGTTCTGTTATCCCAAACAAGGGTTAGGCTCAGGAGATTGCTCCAATGTACATGTATTTTTGTTATTGTTGGAAGCCGCCCCGAGCTGTTTTCAGGAGGGGCGGGGTATAAATTCAGAAAATAAAAAAATAAATAAATGGTTCAGGGAGTTTTGTCAGTCAGAAGAGCTTCCGAATAACTATGGTAAAACTAAGGTCCTAATTGCGGGGGCAAGGAAACGGTGGATAGTGTATGCATGGGACATCAAGGGGAAGGCTATAGAGCAGGTCCACTCTTTTAAGTACCTGGAGGTCCTTTTTTCCTCCTCATCCTCCTGGATGGCCCAGGTGGATCTGGTGAAAGTACAGGCAAAAAAAGTGACTGTGGCAATTTTGAAGTTTTTCTTTGGCAAAGAGGGTGAATTGCTGAAACTGGCATTGAAGTTATTTAAGGCCAAGGTTATCTCCCAAGCACTATATGCTGCTCCTATTTGGGCTTTGGAGTGCTGGGAGAAGATGGAAAGCATTCAAAATGGATTTCTGGCGGCTCTGTTGGGCCTACCGGGCGGCTCCCCCCAGGTGCTGTTACGAGCCGAAGTGGGGGTGTTGCCAGTCCGCTGGCTGATTTTAAAGCTCATGGTAAGTTTTTGGGCTAAATTGCTAGTGACCACTGAAAATGAGAATTGTTTGTTGGGTATGGCCAGGAAACTTGGCCTTTTGGATTCATGGCTTGATGTGTGGACTTGGAAGTATTTAAATTAGGATTTTCCCGGGCGGTCCTCTTTTCTGTGGGCTGCGTCCAGTTTAAGAAAATGGTTCAGGAAAGAGTACGGGACTAGACACTCCAAACCGAAAAAGTGTTATTGGAGTGTCAGATGGTTGCCCCAGATTATATCCCCCCTAAGCTGGGTTTGTTAGGGGCGGGATACTTATTTGCCTGGATGAATGCCGCCAGGAGGGTGGCTTTAACCAAGCTCCTGTGTAACTCTTTTCCCTCCTCCTTCCTGGATGGACGCTATAAGGGGATCCCAAGGGAAATGAGATTTTGCAAGCACTGTGATGGAGGCCCATATTTTGTTGAAATGCCCGTTTTTTGAAAGGCTAAGGTCCAGATATCTGGAGGACTTCCAGCCAGGGGTTGATAGCACGCTATTAAAGAAGCTATTATCCCCTTGTGACTCGGCCTTAACACGCCAAGTGGCCGAATTTGTCAGGAGGGCACTATTCTTGAGCCAGAACCGCCTTGAGAATTCGGAGTAGGGTGCGGGTAGGGGATTTTAGGATAATCAATGTCCAAATGTATAAGATGGCTCAAGTCAGGGACAGTGCCCAGCCGGGGGTGACATACTGAGGGCGACTCATGCGGGGGGCTTTCTGTAGCCTGCTGGGAACCTTGGCCTCGGTACATTCTGGTCTGATTTAGTCCTATTATGATTATTGTATTTCCTATTTCTATCATGTATTTGGCAATATTTGCTGCTTGTTGATTATTATTATTATGTTTCAGGGGAAATTTTGCCTTGGTACATCTTGGCGCAGTTATGAGTATTGTTTTACTGTTTATTCCTCTTATGTATATTGTACTAATTTTGGATGTTAGCTGATTTTTATGTTGTTGGGTGCGATTTTGGCAATGACATCGGTCACGCCAATAAATAAATAAAAATAGTCCATCCATAGTAAGACACTACCTCCTATCCCATGACTTTTTAATTTTCTCAAGTCTCTCTCATGAGGGACCTTACCAAATGCTTTCTGGAAATCCAGGTGCACTATATCTACTGGGTCTCCCTTGTCCACGTGCCTTACGTACACCCTCAAAGAATTCCAACAGATTAGTGAGGCATGACTTAACCTTTACTAAATCTGTGTTGACTCCTCCCCATTAAGCCATATTTGTCAACATGCCCTGTAATTCTGTCCCTAATGATGGTTTCCACCATTTTGCTTGGCACAGATGTCAAGCTTACTGTTCTGTAGTTTCCAGGATCGCCTCTGGATCCTTTATCGGGGTTACATTTGCCATCCTCCAAGCCTCGAGTACAGTGACAGATTTTAGTGACAGGTTACAAATTACTAACAGTAGGTCTGCAATTTCATATTTGAGTTCCTTCAGAACTCTGGGGTGAATCCCATCTGGCCCTGGTGACTTGTTAGTATTCAGTTTGTCAATTTGCCCTAGAACATCCTCCAACGTCACATTGATTTGTAACAGCTCTTCTCCCTGGAGGTCCTCCTGGATGGCCAGCCAACACAGTAGGGTAGATCCCCGCCACTACCAGTAGGAGGCAGACATGACAACTTTTATGTTCATACTCAGGGAGTCATCATCCCATCTCCAGGTGTTTGTCTGCCTTCGTACGAGTAGGAAGCAGGCGAGCTGCCTTCCTGAAGAACAAAAGCAGGAACTGCAGCCTTCAGAAGAATAAGAATTTGAGGTACTCCTGGTGCCAGGGGAGGACCAACTCCTACCCCTGTTAACCCCCCCTCCTTCATGCGGCGGGGGTTTAAGCCCCAGGGTGCCCCTCCCCCTCCTGGGGTCACCTACGGGCAGGGAGCCCATTAAGGGAGTAGCACCCTTTTGGGAGCTGGCTATTGAACCCGCTGCGGCCGGTACAAGAACAGGTCAAAGCCCCGCTGCGACACAGCACCCGGTAAGGGTGCCCCTGCCCCCCACTCCTGCTTTCTCCGGCGAGGTGTAAAGGGCTGGCGAGGATAGGGGATAGATGCGCAGAGAAGGTCTCCAATCGGGGGTGACACCCATAGCGGGACTAGTCACCGCCTGGAAACTCACTGCGCTTTCCCCCCTCCTCCCAATTTGAGGGCGTTCGTTGGGGAAGCTGCTGGCAGCCGTGGCAGGAGCCCGGCTGCTCGGCCGGCGAGTTGAACATCCACTGCAGTGGTGCGGACATCTTCCCCCCCCCCCCCCGCTTTCGGGAGACTGGGGTGCTAGGAAGGGGGCCAGGCCCGGAGACTGGAGAGTGCGCCACAGGTGCATGCACAACCCGGTTTTTTTCCCCCCCTGCTGGCAGCAGCACAGAAAGGGAGGAAACAGCGGTGCGTGCAAGGCGGCATCCACCCCTACCCCATCCATTATGTCGTCCTGCCCTCAGACGCAGGAAATAGACGTGATCTGTCCGGACACCAGGAGCCTTGTTGGGGCAGTTGGGCCCAATAAATAAATAAATAAAAAATTTCTTCTTCCCCGCCTCTAGCCCCCTCCCTAATCCACTTGCACGGAGGGTCCCCGGATTGACAAAGGAGATGATCACCAGGAGACGATCTGCAGCGGAGGCAGCGGAGACCAGAGAAATGGAAAACACAGTGAGCCTCTCACGTGCCCCTCCCCCCCCGGGCTCAGGACCTGCAGTTGGAGGTCCTAAAAGAGATTCTTGCAGAGCTTAAGCGCAAGAGATCCCCCCCGGCCGCGCCAAAAGGAACCGGCAGCATACAAGGGCTGCTCGAAGGGAGTAGGGAAGAGAAAGGAAAAACTTCCCAGGGCAAAGAAACAGCGCCGGGTGTCCGGGCCCCTAGACTCCCCCGCTGACTCCGAAGCGGCATCTGAAGATGTTATGTCAGTCTCCTCTGATGAGGGGAGGTCCAACAGGGTGAAAAGGAAAGAAAGACCGGAGAGAGAGATTACACCCTCAAGAACTAGCGAGGGGGAGGAAGAGACTGGGATTGATACCCATACCCAAGGAGAGCAGCAGGGGACAAAGGAAGAAGGGGACAGCTGTTCCTCAGAAGAGGGGGAGATAGAGGAGGAAGAAATTGAGGCATCAACAGACCCAGATAGACAATTCCCTATCAAGTATAGGGACCAAATCTTCAAACAAGTCATCAGGGCGCTACACTTCCTACAAAAAAAGGAAAAACAGGCCTCCTCAGACTCCTTTAATGAGGAAGAGGAGGAAGCAAGAGAATACATACCCAGAGCGAGAGCTAGGGATAGAGGGATGGTACTGGACGAGGCCTATGAAAGTATTATAAAGAAAGAATGACAGCAACCTAACAAGCTGTACAAGATGAACAAAACGCAATTGTCCCTCTATTCTTTTTCCAAAAACAAGGAAGCTATGCTAGCCATCCCAAAGGTGGACGCAGCAGCGGTATCTCTCTCCGGAAACTCGGTGTTCCCAAGTGAAGGGGAGTGTTATCTGCGAGACCCCACATACAAGGGCATCAAATGCAACCTCAAGACAAAACTTCAAGGAGGTGGCAGCAGTTGTAAAGATGGCGACACTGACATCATACTTCTCCAGAGCTCTCATGTCCTGGATTAAACAGGCCAAGGACACTAAGGTCTCACTGAAAATGACCAGGATCCTGTAATCCAACTGGCCCACGCCTTTATTGCAGATTCCTCTATGGACATGCTAAGATGGGCAGCCCGGGCATTGACATCATATGTAGCTGCATGCTGTCGACTCTGGCTCCGATCGTGGAGAGGGGACCCCACAGAAATAGAAAGACTGCAGTCCCATCGGAGCAATCGAGCAGGTACCGACACATGAACGGAGGATGGGATTATACTCAATCGTGTTCCTGGAACTGAAGAAATCAGACGAGTGGTGAGCTGTGCTAGACCTAAAACGACTAAAACAGTTAATCAAGACAAGGAAATTCAAAATGGAGACCCTACAATCTATACGGGTGGCGATTTCCCAGGGCGAGTGACTAATGTCACTTGACCTCAAGGAGGCATACCTGGATGTACCCATTCTCCCCGTCCACAGGCGGTGGCTACGTTTCCAATACGACCAACAGCACTGGCAATATACGGCCCTCCCTTTTGGTCTTGCCACTTCTCCAAGGACATTCACCAAGGTATTGATTCCATTGATAGCGAGCCTAAGGGGGGAAGGGATAAAGATCCATCCATATCTGGACGACACCCTAATCCGGTCCCCGACTTGTGAACGAGTGAAGAAGGACGCGCACAGAGTCATACCATTTCTACAGGAATACGGGTTCTTAATCAACTTCAAGAAGTGTCACTTCGAACCATCTCAGTCCCTAGAACACCTGGGGGTGATCCTGGACACGCTCAACTACAAACTCTCACTGACACACAAGAGACGACAAGGATTACTCAACCTGATCAAGAAGATAAACAGGAGCCACAGATCCAGACTCAAGGAGCTAGCCTGCCTGCTAGGCAGTATGATTTCCTGTCTGGGAATTCTAAGGTGGGCCAGATTCTACGCCAGACCGCTACAGTGTTTCTTGAGACCTTGGCCGAACCACCTGACACAAGGGGGGAACCCCGGGTGACGGAATCACTCAAAAAATCATTCCGGTGGTGGCCGCAGGAAGATGGGTTCAAGCCTGGGATCCCACTCACAGATCCCGACAGAATCCCAATCACCACGGATGCGAGCCTACATGGGTGGGGAGCACACGTGCAAGGCAGATCTGTCCAGGGCAAGTGGCTCTGTTGGGAAAAGAGGCACCATATCAATTGGCTGGAGCTGAGGGCAGCCTACTTAGCCCTACGGAAGCTGGCCCCGTGGATTCGAGGGAAGCACTTTTTAATATATACGGACAACACAGTGGCAGAGGCGTATATCAGCCACCAGGGGGGCTCACGATCAGAAAACCTTACATCATCAAGGCTCAGCCCTCATCAGGTGGTCCGAAATCAACCTAAGATCGATCAGAGCGATTCACATAGAAGGGAAAAAAGAATATACTGGCTCAGCTGAAAGAGGGTGGACCTGGGAGAGTGGTCACTGCACCTGGTAACATTCAAGAGGATAGTGGACACCTGGGGAACCCCGGGGATCGACCTCTTCGCCTCCGCAAGCAACGCAAAAACAAAACTCTTTGTATCCCATTTTCCAGAGCCACGGGCAACAGCTTCCGATGCGTTGCATCTAACGTGGCCCCGAGAGCTTCTTTATGCCTTCCCACCATTCCTGCTGATCCACAGGACAGTGGCAAAGATCAGAAAAGAAGAAGCAGAAGTTATTCTAATCACTCCCTACTGGCCACGTCGTCCATGGTTCACAGATGTACTAGACATGGCGACGGCTCCTCCTCTCAGGCTGCCGTACAGACAGGACATACTGTCCCAGGGCCCGATTATCCACAAGTCCTCAAACTAATGGCCTGGAAATTGAAAGGAGGGCACTTAAAAAAATTAGCCTATTCCCAACAGTCATGAAGACTGCTCCAGTCTAGATGCCCAGCAGCCAATCGTATTTACCAAAGTACCTGGGCTTCGTTTGCGGGGTGGTGCGAAAACAAGGGCGTGACGCCAACCAGGGCCAACATAAAGGTGGTCCTGGATTTCCTCCATGCGGGGTTGTCCAAGGGACTGAAACCTAATACCCTACAGAGACAGATGGTGGCCATAGGTAGCGTACTACGGTCAGTCAAAGGGCACTAGGTATCGAGACACCCTCACGTGATTAGCTTCATCAGGGCAGTGATCTAAATTTACTCCTTTGGGCCCTGACAGGGATACTTTTTGAACCCCTGAAGGAGGTATCTTTATACTTTTTGTCCCTGAAAGTTGCTTTTCTGGTGGGTATCATTTCAGCCAGGAGGGTCTCTGAATTAAACACCTTATCCATAGAACCAAATCTGTGTTCCTTTGGGGACTCAGCAGTAGTCCTCAGACTAGACCCATCTTTTCTAACAAAGTTCAACACTCCTTTCCATAGGGAACAGGAGATTGTGCTACCTTGGTTTTGCCCCAATCCTGTTCACCCCCAGGAGAAGGTGTGGCATAATTTGGACGTCACTAGAGCACTGAAAATTTATCTGGACCATACAGCCCTCTTCAGAAAGTCTTCGGCACTGTTTGTGTCATACAGCCCACAAAACAAGGGCAAAAGGGCATCCAAGGCAGCCATAGCACATTGGATCTCTTTAGCTATTAAAGAAGCATATAGAACACAGGGAAGAGCACCTCCCGAGGGGATTTTTGCCCACTCCCTCAGAGGAGCGGCCACCTCTCAGGCCTTTAGGAACTCAGCCTCCTATGGAGAGATCTGCAGAGCTGCCGCATGGTCGTTGGTCCACTCATTCACGAGGCATTACAAGATTCCTCTCCATGAGTCGGCCGAGGCTGCATTTGGGAGACGTGCTCCAGGCAGTAATCTAAGGAATTCTCTCTTGGGTTTGCATGCGACACTACTGAGTAGGTTCATTTCTTTTCACCCACCCATCAGCTTAGTTTGGAAAATTTGGACACCGCTTGGGTATGTCCCTACTGTGTTGACTGGCCGTCCAGGAGTCCTCATTCAGTTTCTCTGCAATGTCCTTATCCTCCCTGAGCGCCCCTCTTACTCCCTTGTTATCTAATGACCCAACTGACTCCCTAGCAGGCTTCTTGCTTCTGATGTATTTGAAAAAGGTTTTGTTGCTTGTTTTTGCCTCTTTAGCAAGCCTTCCTTCAAAATCTCTCTTGGCCTGCCTTATTAACACTTTACATTTACGTTGCCAATGTTTATTCTCTTTTGTATTATTTTCAATGGGACTAGCCTTCCATTTCTTAAAGGATGCCTTTTTGGCTCTAATAGCCTTTTTCACCTCCCCATTTAACCACAGTGGAAGACGTTTGGTCTTCCTGCTTCCTTTTTTAACTTGCAGGATGTATTTAATCTGGCTTTCCAGAAGGGTGCTTTTAAAGTCTCCATGCCTCTTGCAAACTTGTAGCCCTTGTAGCTGGGCTTTTTACTTTCTTTTTTAACTGGTTTCCTCATTCTGTCATAAGTCTCCCTTTTAAAAGTTAAATGCCACTGCTGTACTTTTGTTTGTCTTTCTCCCTCCGGAAATTATGTCAAATGTGATCATATTATGATTGCTTTTGCCTAGTGGCTCCGCCACAGTTAGTCCTTGCACCAGGTCCTGCTTGCCACTCAGGACTAGATTTAGAATAGCTCCTCCTCTGTTGGTTCCAGAAGCAGCTGTTCTAGGAAGCAGTCATTTAGGGCATCCAGAAATTTGATCTCCACGTCCTGCCCCAAGGAAACCTTTCCCCCCAAAATATTAGGGTAATTGAAGTCACCCATTATTATTATGTTGCCAACTTTAGTAGCTTGCTAATCTCTTTTAGCATTTCTTTATCAGTCTCTCCGTCCTGGTCAGGGGGACGATAGTATAGCCCTACTGTGATACTCTTCCCCTTTATACCTGGAATTTCTATCCATAGAGATTCTAGGGAACAGTTTATCTTTTAAAAT
Source organism: Sphenodon punctatus (assembly GCA_003113815.1). Taxonomy (NCBI): domain Eukaryota; kingdom Metazoa; phylum Chordata; class Lepidosauria; order Sphenodontia; family Sphenodontidae; genus Sphenodon; species Sphenodon punctatus. The sequence continues at coordinate 170,449 of QEPC01013057.1, forward strand.
TTTAATTGTACTTGAGTCGATGTTGTCTTTTACATATAGAGCCACCCCACCACCAATTCTATCTACTCTGTCATTCTGATGTATTTTGTACCCTGGTATTAGAGTGTCCCATTGGTTATCCTCATTCCACCATGTCTCTGTGATGCCTATAATGTGGGGTATAAAACTAGTTAAATAAATAAATAAATGTCTAGATCTTCATTTAGCACCATACACTCTAATTCTCCCATCTTACTTTTTAGGCTTCTGGCATTTGCATATAGACCTTTGTGTATTCTTTTTATTCTTCGTACTGTGCACATTATAGGGAACTGTATCAGGCACCCTGGAATTGTTATTTAGCTGTTCTCCAGCTAATTCCATCTGAAGTCCCTTAATTTTATCCTTTCCTCAGTCTTAAGCAGCTCTAAATCCCCAAAGTTAACATCATCGTGCATAGATGCCACTGTCAGAAGTGTGCACTCAGCAGTGCCTGTCGGCTTTCCCCCAGGTTCTAGTTTAAAAACTGTTCTATCACAATTTTTAGTGCCAGCAGCTGGGTTCCATTCTGGTTAAGGTGGAGTCCATCCCGTCTGTATAGGCTCTCCCCTCCACAGAAGGCTGCTCAGTTCCTGATAAATCTAAAGCCTTCCTCCTTGCACCATTGTCTCATCCACGCATTGAGATGTTGGAGCTCCACCTGCCGCTGGGGTCCTGCGCGTGGAACAGACAGCACTTCCGAGAATGCTACCCTGGAGGTTCTGGACTTGAGTCTACTACCTAGAAGCCTAAATTTGGCCTCCAGAACCTCCGTCCTACATCTGCCTGTGTCATTGGTAGATATGTCATCCATCCATTAATGTCAGTGGCTCGGCTGACATTGACTTCAGTGGTGTAGGATTGCCCCCTTACTCTGTCGTCCTAAACACGTAGGTGAGTTCCACAAGCTTGAATGGTGCTGCTAAGGAGTGTGGTAACTATGGAATGTTGATGTCGGTTTAGTTAGCTCATGATAGCCACTCACTTGAGGGCCTTAGGGGTTGCAGCCTTCATGTTCTGCTACTGTGTTTGAAGTCCAGGCTGCCAGAGGACTGGGGTCTAGACGAGGAGTTACTAGTAAATGCCTGGATAGCCAAAACCTTGCCAAGGAACAACGTACACATGGCTAAGCCATCCAGATGTGTACACAGACCAAGGCAGGTCAGTATTTGGCAGGAGGCAGTGGGATGTGTTTCCCATCTAGTGGCAGCTTCTCAATTCCTTTCTGCAGGAATTTGCTTCTCAGCAAGTCAAGTCCACCTCACCCAAAGCACCCAGATTCATCAGCAGTGACTGTGTTAGTAACTCCCAAAAATCTCAAGAGAAAATGCTGCAGGCATGTTCAGTTTCATTTTCTTGACTGCAACTTCCGTGTCACTCTTTGTCGGGCATGGGAGCTGGCAACAAAATGCAAGGGGGCTTTTTCCTATTCATACGTTAGAGCAGTGTTAGAAACCCTATTCACGCATCAGGCTCTTGTGTTCTGAATGGACAATATGCACTAAATATGAATGGACACTCCTTGTACCAGAAAGCTTCTGTTGTAACACATGATGAAAGAGGACAGCTGGTGGACAGAGGAAGCAAACAGACCCGGAGAGCACAAGCTTTGAATCTGAAGCAGCAAACTAAGACTGGGGCTTGGTTGGGCAGACTGCGGTTGGAGACGAGTCTTCTTACAAAGAAGACATGGGGTGGTGGAGAGGGGCGAGAGTCGATAGCAGATGAAGAAAAGGCAGGGAGGTGGGGAGTGAGAGTAGTGAAGTCATGAAAGGAGTGACTAGAGGAGGAGGAGGAATGGGAGGAGGTGAGAAATGTTAGAGATCAACAGAGCTTGTCTGGTATTGAAGGGTGACAGAAGAGGGAAAATAGGGGAAACTGAAGGCTACTGCGTGAGATGATGGGACTTTTATCTCTGAAACTTTAGAATTATGCTATTTTCTTTCCTTCATAAAGTGCATTATTAGCACAATAAATGCTTATGTTTTTTATTCCCTGAAATGGAACTTTGCTTTTCTTTTGTGTGGGGCGAGAGGGAGAGCAACTAGCATGTGAACAATGTGTTCAAGCAACAGAGCAAAACAAAGACCAATCTTGATTTGTGTTCATAGGACAGTGATTTCACAAAACGCTAAAAATCTAGATCTATACAAAAGAGTAACATGTAAAATACTGTTTATATTTTTATTTTATTGGAGGATATTTGTCACCATAATCACAAATGTGTCAGCAGGCTTCTTTGTTGGGAATGCACCACACACCTCTGTAGCGACAACCCTGCCTCCGGCACCTGCTGTGAGACAGTTTTTAAAATTGTCAGAATAATTACAATTTACATTAATTAAGAAAAGATATATATGTTGCAACCTCCATTTAGACCAAAATTAACCATTCATCACTGGTAGAGCCAGAACTCCTCAAGCTGACCAATTTTGACCTTTTAATTTAACATTGGAAAGTTCTAAAGCTTGAGCATCCAAGGGCTACAGATATTTTGTAGGTATTGCCATCGGACCCTCCAAAGTTAAGGTTTCCCTTTCTCTCTGTCTTGAAAAATAATACAATTTTTTTTTTTTCTCTGAAGAGAGAAATGTAACATGTATTTAAAGTGTTGTTTTAAAAATTCTAATCTAAAGAGAGGGTGGTTTCCATGTTGGCCCCAAATGTAAGATGGAGACAAAGTACTTAAGAAGTTAGTCCAATAAAACATATTGCATGAACTACTTTGTCTCCATCTCTTTTTAATTCTAGAAACACTGGGCTCTAATTTCAGTATGCAAATAAAACCATCCATTCTAAAATGCTAAAATGAAAGTAATTAGGATACAAGAATGATGATCTTCACCATGAGATTAGTTAGGAAATGAGGAAAATGTTACATTTTAGACAGTTCTAATAAGGGGAAGAGTATTAATAGTTTAGTCATTGGTGATTTGAGATGAGTGCCTTTAGTAAGAAGAATTTGCTGTCTTTGGATATGACTCCATCAGTAAGGAACATGAAAGCTGCTGATCAGTACCGCAGACAGGTGGTTAGTCTCTAGGTCCAAACAGGTCTAAACCCTGTTGTTGCAGTGGTGTGAGGCAAGCACCTTGGTCCACGATTCCACTTCCTGTACTGGCTACCCAACTGTACAGGAATTTTATCATGGCCTTTTAGTGTAAATGAACCTTTTGATTTTTTTGTAATTAAAGCATTTGATATAGTTGGCACATTAAAACTGGATCTGTAAAAGCAGCTGTTAAAACTAGGGCGATTGAGACGTGCCTTTAAATTGCACAGCCGCGGCAGCGGCATCGCACGATTTAAAGTACCGCGCACTTCTGGGTTGGTGTGAATGCACCGAGTGCGCACATTTCAGCCTAACCCGACCTGTTGGAGTGCGGTTTGAAAAGTTGCTCGGAGCAGCTTTTAAAACCGCACTCCAACAGTTCGCGTTAGGCTGAATTGGTGCAGTCACACCAACCCGGAAGTGCGCGGTGCTTTAAATTGCACAATGCCGCCGCCGCGGCTGTGCGATGTAAACCCATGTCTGAATGAGCCCTAATTCTGCCTGTATTTGTTATCCATTATGGGTATGGACTTGTTAAGCTTCATTCTCTGGCAATGGTCTCTTAAAATTGTCCTGCCATCTGATCTTTCATCTAGTTAAACTTTCTTTGTTGCAGGATCCCAGCCTGTCATCTTTGAATTCGGACAGTACGGTTTTCCAGGTTCCAGTGACTAAGGCGGTTCAGCTTACTAAGGAAGATGCAATAAAAACAGCTTTGCTGTTGGAAGTTGATATTTCAGTAAGTTGATGATGGCTTCCTTTCATCTGTTGAAAAACAGATTTAAAAAACTATTTATTGAACCAGAACATGTGTAAGGAAAAAATACTTTGAACCAGAACATGTGTAAGGAAAAAATACTTGAGTCTTAGTTGCTTGAACAGGGAGGGAGTGATCATCAGGAAATGGATTGCCCATTGTGACTGCTGGTACTTTTCCCATGCAACCAAAATAGGCCACTGTCAGAGATAGGATGCTGGGCTTGGTGGACCATTGGTCTTACTCAGTATGGTATTTCTTACGAACAAATAACCCTATGTATGATTTATATTTTTTTTAAAACTACCACTTTTTCTATAGTGTGTTAATGTGTGGGTACACTGACTAGTAGAGCTGTGTATAATACAAAGGGCCCAGTTCATTAAGTGGAGGCTAGGGCTCCACATAAATTGAATTTTCATAGAGTTTACAGAGAAAATGGCTGATATTCGTGCTTATTTTCATTATTTTTTATTTATTGAAACTGGTTTGGGGGAGAATGTATTGATGAAAAGGTTAGATCAATACAAACCTCTTTAAGGATACAAACCTCTACGACAGCACATAGGCATGAGTAATCTCATTAAAGTGGACTTGCATCTGTGCTGATTACTAGTGCATGTGCTAGCCTGCTTGGAGGATCGCACTGTTTTTTGTATCCTTTTTTTTTTCCTCCAAAAAGTATAATTATTGTGATGCATGTATGGCAGATCTTTCTTTTACCACTTGCATTTGAGCTGCCGTATCTGCATCCGTATTGCATGATATAAATGGAATCACAGCCTTTTTCCACGTAGGCTGTTCATCTCCTTTCCATAATGCGGTTTATGGACTGGAGGTGATTTCTAAAACAATAAGTGTCTGGAGCAAGGCCGGAACTCTTGAACTCTTTAAAAATCACATGGTCACATTTTAATAAAGTTGTTTAGTCGTCACTTTCCTGTTTGCAGGCCACCTCTTGCCTCATCACATTTGTTCTTGTGTCCTGTTGGTAACTATGGCATTTACGGACATGAGTAAGTAATAGCAGGAAAGTGTTACCGCATTATAGATGTATTCAGCTGTGGTACTTTTTGGATGAAGTTGTCCTTTTGTTGTTTCAAGTCCTTTCTTATCTGTTTTATGTTTCTCTCTCTTTCTCCTCCTGCTCCTCTGTACATTCTCCTCTGAGACTTGGTCTCCTAGTCACATGCTCAACCTGCAGAGTGGTCTAGTTCTCTTCCTGTTTTTGTTGGTTCTATCTTCATTGGTAGCAGTTCCCCCCCCCCCCCCCCCCTTTTGGGGGCGTAGTTTTGCCTCAGTTTTCCCTAAAATGGGTACAACCCCCCCCCCCCCCCCTTTTTACCAAGCACCAATTTTGCTAGTAGTTCAGTCCTTCAGGGAAGTTCCTGTTCGTGCTGTTCTCCATTTATGTAAAGATAAGCCATAGTAGAGGCAGCTAGGCTTTTCCTTCTCTGTTTCAAGGAACAAGTGGTTGGGAAAAGCAAAGAGGAAGAGTCAACACCATGTGGCTTGACAGTTCTCCACAGATCATCTGTGATCTACAGGACACAGTTCACAACCACGAAAAAGGTGTATGCTGCATAAGAGAAAATAAACTTTTGGTGGTATTTTTTTATTTTATTTTTTTATTTATTTTTTGCATTTATTAGCTGCCCCCTCATGCCCGTGGCATCTCAGGGCGACTTACAGCACAGAAACAATAGGTTAAAATACAAATATTAAAAAATGAAACTTCATACCAAAAAAACCCCTACCCAACCTTTCTTAACCCAACCCCCCTCTCCTCCTCCGAAGGCCTGGGAGAATAGCCAGGTTTTGCAGGCCCGACAGAAAGCCAACAAACTTGGGGCCAAACGGGCTTCCTCCGGGAGGGAGTTCCAGAATCGGGGCCCGGCCACCGAGAACACCCTCTCCATTGTGGCCCCCCGTTTTACACGGGGGACCTCCAGATAGGTGCCCCCGGTGGACCGAAGAAGTTGCTTTGGGGCGTGGAGGGTGAGGTGGTCCTTGAGGTAAGAGGGGCCAAGGCTGTGTAGGGCTTTATAGGCCAAAACCAGCACCTTGAATCTGGCTCGATACGCTATAGGCAGCCAGTGCAGCGTGCGAAGCACGGGAGTGATATGCTCCCGTCAGCTCGTCCCCCGTAAGGAGACGAGCTGCCGCATTCTGCACCAGCTGCAGCCTCTGAACCAGTATCAAGGGAAGCCCCACATAGAGCATGTTGCAGTAGTCCAGCCTCGAGGTGATGAAAGCATGGATGAGGGTGACCAGGTCGAGTCTGAAGACATACGGACGTGGCCTCCGTACCAGATACAGCTGGAAAAAGGCAGATTTAGCCACCGCCTCCACCTGCCGATCCAGACGGAGATCCGCATCCGATAATACCCCGAGACTCCGAACCTGCTGGGCTACAGGAGGGCGGACCCCGTCTACAAGGGGAGCTAGCACCTCCCTTGCCCTACCCACCGCCATCACCTCCGTCTTATCAGGATTGAGCTTCAGCTTTCTCTGCTGCAACCAATCCGCCATGGCCTCCAAATATTGGGACAGTACTGAGACAGCAGGACCTGGGTCAGTTGAAAAGGAGAGAGAAAGCTGGGTGTCATCAGCGTATTGGTGGCAATGCACACCAAACCATCTTACGATCTCCCCCAAGGACTGCATGCATACATTAAACAATAACCTATAGAAATGGTTCTATATGTCTATTCTGTAGCCGACTATAGGAGAGTTTGTAGGGTTTTAGGGTAACGTCGTTGAATCCTATTTCTGTTGCTGCTTAGTTCTGTAGGACTTTTTCAGAAAGGCTTGCCTAGTGGCAAGTACGGTGGGATTTGGACCCTGGTCCAAGTCTAGCACTTTATCCATTGCACCACACTGGCTCTCACCTGATCTGTCTGAAATTTGAACAGCTACCTCTTCCTTACCCAAGCAGTTCTCCCTACAAAATTTCACAGTGATAGGATAAATTATCTGTTTTATTACAAGTAGAATGTCTGTGTTAACAGAGTGCAAGCCACCTTAATTATAGAGCTACTCTCATGGCTTGTGTGGTATGTGCTTGCGTGTGTCTAACCCCAACTCTCATGCATATCTCAAAGGCTTCTGCTTCTGAGGTCAAGTATGCCTTGCAGTGTTTATAAATATGTTTTCTCTTGCCAGGGACCTTTTATTTCTTCTCCTTGTGTAGCCTTTGCTTTTATTTATTTCATTACAAACATTTTTATCCTGCCTCTGGCAGCTTGGGACAGCTTACAATAAATGCAATAAAAACATAAAACCAACATGCATATCAATAAAAGTCAAGTTTAATCCAAAGAAAATGTTCTAATCCTCCTCTCCATTACCCCTCTTCCCCCGCCAAAAGTCTGGCAGAATAGCCAGGTCTTACAAGATCCGGGGACACGCAAACTTCTACTGCCAGGGAGTTCCACAGCCATGGTGCCACCTCCGAGAATGCCCTTTCCAATGTTGGTCCCTGCCACACATGGGGAACTTCAAGAAAGGCGTCCCCAGCTGACTGCAGGGGTTAATCCAGAACCCAAGGAATGAGGCGATCCTGCAGATAGGCAGGACCCAGACCATATAGGGCTATATAGGTAAGAACCAACACCTTGAATCGGGCTCGGGAGACTATAGGCAGCCAGTGCTGCAAGAGAAGCACAGGTTTTATATGCTCATGGCGACCCATTCCTGTGAGGAGGTGGTCCACTGCATTCTACAACAGTTAGTCTGAACTGTCACCACCAAGGGTAGCCCCACGTAAAGCATGTTGCAATAGGCCAGTCTTGAGGTGATGAGAAGGCATGGACAATGGTGACCAGGTCAGAGTCTGAAATACATGGCCACAGCCACCGTATCAGATGTAACTGGCAGAAGGCACTCCTCACCACAGCCGCCATCTAGGCATCCAGATGAAACTGGGAGTCAAGGAGCACTCTCCGACTACGAATTTGAGGAACCAGGGAGTGGCAAACCCCATAAATGACTGGGACCTCCACCCCCCTGGCTTTCTCCCCCTGCCTCCGGCTAATCCTCCGCATGGGTAGTCCTGTGGGTGGCCGCCAGGCAGCAGCAGAAGAAAATCGCTCTTGTGTATGCGTGGCAGAGCTATCCCCTCATCTCCTCAGTCTGTCTTCTGCCTTCGGGCCGTCGGGAGCACGTTTCTACGGCTCCACTACGCATTTTTCTCTCTCAAGCCGTTCACTCGGCGGAACAGCTCGTCCACCCCTCAGGGTGTGAGGGGGGCCTCTTGGCTCAGGCAGATGAGCAGGCAGGGCCATAGGGGCAGTGCTTCCCCCGAGCCACTTGGGTCAGCACAATCAGTCCTGGCCGGTTGCCACACATAGCGCCCGCGAACAGGGGATCCGAGAGGGGAACTTTTCTTTTTTCTCTCCTTTTCTGGGGACCTCTCCCCGTGATTGCTTACCCCTCGGAGGCAAAGAAAATGACAGCCACCCCCCGCCCAGAAACAGCTCAACAACGCGAGAGCGGGTTCCGGCTGCGAGCGCAGGACCCGGAGGCGGTAGGAGAACTACTGCAGCATGGAGCCATCCAGGAAACTAGAGCATAGGATCAAATAGCCCTTGCACAGGAAGAATCGCAAGTAGCAATGTCTTCCATGTCCGCCACAATGGGGAAAATCCTCCAGTCGTGGACAGGTTTTGCGAGTTGCAGGCACAAGGGGTCCCTAATCTGCCTGCCCCCCTCCCCAAATCTCTGGGTCCACAGGTGGGAAAAGCTCTCAGAAAGGCGGGCAAAAGGCGAGCCAGAGGCCCACAAGGGGGCGCCAGAGCGCTTACACAGGCCTCTTCTCACTTCTCTGAGGAGAATTCAGCAGGGGAACAGCCTAGGAAGCGTAGGGTTCAGTCCCTCACGCTCCTATCTTCAGACTCAGACTTTGATCTAACACAGGAGTCGGTTGAGGCTGAGGGCTCCATTCACCAGTCCCCCCCCCACAGAGAGCGAGACAGGCAGTTCCCCTTAGCATGCAGGGAGAGCCTGCTTTTGCAAGTCCCTAAAACCCCTGCAACTCAGAGAGACCAGTAAAAGGGGATTCGTCAGACTCACAAGAGGCGGAGGAAAGGGACTACGTCCCTTCCCTTCATGGGAAGGAGGCAGGCATGCCCCTCGATAAGGTCTTCGAAAAGCTGATCCTAGAGGAATGGAAGAACCCTGACAAGTCCCAGAGATTGAACAGAACACAATCCTCTCTTTATGCTCTTTCAAGAAAAAAGGAACCATTATTTAGGAATCCAAAAGTGGATGCTGCAGCAGTCTCCCTGGCCAGGCAGACGGTATTCCCCACTGAGGGGGATTGTTACCCAAAAGACCCCACAGATAGGGCTATAGATTCGGCCCTTAGAAGGGGCCTAGAGGCTTCCACCACAGCAGTAAAGGTGAACGTAATTTCGTCATATGTGGCAAGAGCCCTTATGGCATGGCTACAGGAAGCTCAAGACCCAGATATTTCCGACAAGAGATCTCAGACCTGGTCATCTCGAATTATGCTAGCAGCTGCCTTCCTAGCCGACTCCACAATGGATGGCATGGGATGGGCAGCTCGAGCTGTAGCAGGATCGGTGGCAGCTAGGAGGAGACTGTGGCTGAGATCTTGGCAGGATGATCTCACTGCAAAGAATATGCTGGTAGCAGCCTCCTATAAGGGACTCGAGCTGTTTGGGGTCTGCCTGGAGATGGTGCTTGCAGATGCAAATGACAAAACTAAGCACAAGACTCTCCAGCAGATGGGAACGAAAAAGAGATTTTTTCGCCCCCAGCATTTAAGCCCAGAGGTAAGTACGGGAGGTTTAAAAGGTTCCAGCCTCAAAATAGAGAGGGCCAGAGTAACTTCTCTTTTCGAGGGAGAGGAAACAAGCACCCCAGATTTGATAGAGACCTAGGGGCCCTACCACAGGGGGGCGACCTAAACAGGACTCCTGACTATCTAGAAGGAGCAGAGTTCGGGGGCAGGCTCCAACACTTCTCAGGGCTCTGGGAAAAAATGGTCTCAGACACGTGGGTTCTGGAGTGTGTGAACCAAGGGTATCACAGAGTTATCAAGGCAGCCAAAAGAAAGATTTATATCTTCCCCCCCACCTCGACAAACCCAACAAAAAATTTGGCCATGTCCTCAGAAATCCAGACTCCTAAGCATAGCGGCCATAGAGCCAGTTCCCCCGGGTCAGTCAGGGCTAGGCCTATACGCGATCATTTTCCTAGTCCCCAAAAACTGGACACCTGGAGAGCAGTCTTGGATCTGAAGACTCTGAACAAGGCAGTCAGAACCCAGAGTTTCAAAATGGAAACCGTGACCTCCATACCACAGTCACTGAGGACAGGGGACTGGATGGTGTCCCTCGATCTGCGGGAGGCATATCTCCACATACCGGTATTTGGCAGCCCCACATGAGATGGCTCAGATTTTGTTATCAACAAGCCCACTATCAATTCAGGGCCCTTCCATTCGGCCTTTCGTCAGCCCTGAGGACCTTTACCAAGATCCTGGTCCCACTGATCACAAACCTCAGGAGGGAGAGAATCCACTTATACCCTTACCTGGACAACATTCTGATCCGGGCACAGTCTTCCCCCCAAGATCATAACAGACTTGACCAGAACAATACAGTACCTAACACTACACGGGTTCCTAGTCAACAAAGAAAAAAGTCACCTCCAGTCCACACACAGGTTAGCGCATCTAGGGGTAATTCTGGATACGACCTTAGTTCTCGTTCTTATTCTTCCCTCCAGCCGAAACAAGATTCTCCCCCTGATTTGACACTTAAAACATCAGCCAAAAATGCAACTCAAGACACTAGCTCAACTCCTAGGACTGTTGGTATCCTGCACCAGACAGGTACAGTGGGACCTGTTTCACCTAAGACCCTTACAGAGGCTGCTGCATCCTATTTAGCGAGAACTGACTCGAGGGCTAAATCCATGGGTTCCCATTCCCAGGGCCTTAGGACACTCAATGTCCTGGTGGCTAAGAGGACGCTTTCAGCGAGGGGGTATCTCTAACAGAACCAATAAGGGAAGTGATAACAATCGATGCCAGCCTCTCGGGCTGGGGAGCACACTCAGGGACCAGGTCAGTCCAGGGCCTCTGGAGCAAACAGGACCAGAGGCGCAGTATAAACATTCTAGAGCTCAAGGCGATACGCCTGACTCTGGAACGCCTCAGTCCGTATCTAGTAAATCGGCACCTAGTTGTCTACACGGACAACATCAAGGCCTACATAAACCACCAGGGCGAATCCAGGACCCCGTCTCTACACAAAGAAGCAATGAGACTCTTCACTTGGGCCCAGAAACACCTATATTCCCTGAAGGCCTTACATATCAAAGGCCAAGTCGATGACCAGGCAGACTGGTTGAGCAGGAGAATGATCGACCCTCACGAATGGGCTTTGGACAAGGAGGTGTTCCGGGCCCTAATCACACATTTTTGCCTTCCAGTAATGGACTTATTCGCCAGCCAAGAGAACGCCCAGCTGCCCAGGTTCATGACCAGAGTTCCCTGCAAGGCAGCAACTGCGGTGGATGCCCTGAATCAACCATGGCCATGGGGATTGCTATATGCCTTTCCTCTGATTCCCCTGATCTCGAGAACCATAGTAAAAGATCATCAGGGAACAAGTGCAAGTGATCTTCATAACTCCTTGGTGGCCCAGGAGACTGTGGTTCTCAGACTTGATAAAACTAAGCCGAGGTCGCTACAATAATCTAGGCACCAACACAACCTTGCTCAGACAGGGTCCAATACTCTGCGAGAACCTCAAAAACCTAGGACTGACAGCATGGAGCTTGTCCATGGGGCACTGAAGAGGAGAGGGTACTCGGAATCAGTACTTACAACCCTCCAGCAATCCAGACGCCCGGCAACCAGGAAATTCTATAACGCTACCTGGAAAGCATTCGCACTGTGGGTGGCGGACAAGGGACAGGATCCCCACAAATTAGAGATTCCACTCATTCTCCAATTCCTTCAAGAGGGGTTAGATAGGGGTCTCAAGCCTAATACCTTGGCTAGGCAGGCAGCGGCAATAGACTCAGTCCTGAGGCTGGTTGCAAATAGAACTGTCTCATCTCATAGGCACGTCAGACAATTTCTGAGGGAAGCAAGGTCAGTCTCTCCACCTGTAACCCATAGATGCCCATCCTGGAGCCTGAACCTCGTGCTAGACTCTCTCGCTAGGGCACCTTTTGAGCCGCTCAAGCATATATCACTATATATGCTTACTCTGAAGGTGGTGTTCTTAGTGGCAGTCACGTCAGCCAGGAGGGTGTCAGAATTAGGGGCCTTGTCTGTGGAGGAAAATTTCTGCTCTTTCCAGGAACATTCTGTCACACTTAGGAAGGACCAAGCCTTTATCCCTAAGGTTAATTCCTTATTCTACAAAAGTCAGGAGATAATATTACCCTCCTTTTGCCCCAAACCAATCCACCCGAAAGAAAAAATCTGGCACACCTTAGATGTACAGAGCACATTAAGGATATACATACGCAGAACTCAGGGTATTGGTTCATCCACAGCACTATTGGTTAACATTAGGCAAGGTTACAGAGGTACCAAGTCTCAAAGACTCTCATCTCTAAGTGGGTGAGACCGTGCATCCAAGAAGTCTATAGGGCTAAGGGGAAGGTGCCACCTCTCCAGATATGGGCTCACTCAGTCAGAAGTGCAGCTACTTCTTACACATTTAAAACAGGAGCCTCTTACGAGGAAATATGCAGGATGGCCACGTGGTCATCCCTACGTACCTTTGTAAGACATTATAAGCTCAATGTATACAAATCTGCAGAAGCTGCCTTTGGTAGGTGGGTGTTACAGACAGTACTGAAATTCCCCAGTGCTGTTGGTTCCCACCTGTAAGAATGGCTAAGGCTCAGGTACATCCCTTGCGGAGGATTAGCCAGAGGCAGGGGGAGAAAGGAGAATTGGTCACCTACCTCAGTGAATTCCTTTCTTCCCTGCTCTCCAGGTAATCCTCTGGCCCTCCCTACCAAACAGCACTAACAAGAGATCAGGACATACCTCAAGTACAGGCACATTTCAGGAATGATTTTCACACACCATAGTCAGATGTCGATCCGTTCCAATTAGGACATTTTTAGACTAGGAATAGGTTCAGGTTGCCTAGGATCATAAGTTTAGGTTCTCAAAGTTTTTGTTGAGTTCACAGTTGAAGTTGCTGAGAGTGGACAGGTCGGTCCTTGGCTTGGATATCGACTGAGGAGATGAGGGGATAGCTCTGCCATGCATGCACAAGAGTGAATTTCTTCTTCTGCCTCCCGACGGCCACTCGCAGAGCTACCTTTGCGGAGAGCAGGGAAGAAAGGAATTCACCGAGGTAGGTGACCAATTCTCCTTTCCCCACCAGCATCACCTGTCTTGTCAGGATTCAGTTTCAGACAGCTTATCCTCATCCAGTCCCCCACAGCTGCCAAACACAAGGTAAGCAACGAGACAGCCGGACCTGGGTCAGCTGAAAACCAGAGGTAAAGTTGGGTGTCATCAGCATATTGATGAGACTGAACTCCAAACCCTCCTCATGACCTCACCCAATGGCTGCATATATACGTTGAACAGGAGAGGGGACAGAATAGATCCCTGCAAGACACAACATGCAAGATCCCGGGGAGACAAGGAGCAGTCCCCCAGTACCACACACTGGGTTCTCCCAGCCAGAAAAGAGTGGAACCATTCAAGAACAATTCCGCCCACCCCAGCACAGACCGATCACCAGCATCTCATGATCAACGGTATCAAAAGCAGCCAACAGATCTAACAAAATCAAAAAGGTCGAATGGCCCTGATCTTACTCTTGGTGGAGGTCGTTGACTGCAACCACAAGCATAGTCTCGGTGCTATAACCCAGATGAAAACCAGACCGCGAGGGATTCAGAAAACTGATCCAATCTAGATGAGCCTGAAGCTGCCAAGCTACTACCCGTTCAATAACCTTCCCTAAAAAGGAAGGTTAGTGACCGGCTGACAGCTGGCAAGGGAGTCACTGTCAAGACATGGTTTCTTGAGCAGTGGGTGCACGATGGCTTCCTTGAGGCACCCAGGAACCCTTCCCTCCCAAAGGGAGGCGTTGACCGCCCCAGCTAGCAGTGGCCCCAATATCTCCCATCTGACCTTAACCAGCCAGGATGGGCATGGATCGAATTTACAAAATGTGGCCCTGACAGACCCTTGGACATGCTCGGCATCAGCGGATGACACAGACTGAAATGGATTCCACAAAATAGTACAAGGTGGGGCATTCACCTTGGTTCTCTTACTGCATCAAATGCAGCATCAAATTGTTCATGACAAAGATTCAGCGTTTATCTAGTCCTCTAGACATCTAAAATCTGAATACAAAACACATAGCTAATGAATTGGGGACTTTATGTATGCAGATCCTCTCATGAACATTTTTCCTGATTAGACTTTAAATTTATTTCAATAGTTGTAAAGCGCTTAGACCAATCTGGGGAAAGTTTTCTTAATTAGCAAGCTTACGAAAATATTGCATATTTAGATTTTTTTATGTGCCCAGAAGTACTATATGTCAGTATCGAGAATAAAAAGATGCGTCTTTAAAATGTACGTTTCTTTTATTTTTAGTGGCCATGTAGTCTCCAACAAGATGATGATATTTTGGGGGAGGGAGTTTGATTATAATTGGAGGGATATAATTAATTAACACTGCTTAATAGAAATTATTCTGGTTTTTAAAACAGAAAACTATGTTTAGCTACCAGCCTGGGGATGCCTTCGGTGTCATTTGCCCCAATAATTCCAGTGAAGTGGAAGAACTTCTTCGTAGACTGGGATTGGCAGAGAAAAAAGAGTGCTTTGCTTGCTTAAAGATTAAAAAAGACACTAAAAAGAAAGGTAAAATATGTGACATTGATATTACAAAAACTGTGGAAGCTCATAGGTCTTGGGACACTTGCTGGGAAATGAGTTGAGAAGTTGGGCAGTTCCTAAGAGTGTGCAACTAAATTTTAGAGCTAAATGTTTAACATGAGCTTAAACACATAGGGTACAATCCAGCTCACACTGAAGTCAATTGCACCCATAATTAAACAGTGAGTAGTTCTATGCTAATTCAGTGGCCTCCAAATTTAGTTTAGTTTTTCTGCCCGTTTCAGTATTTTATCATCCATAGAAGTGTGTGGTCCTTTTAAGTCAGAAGTGAGGCACTTCAATAGAACAGTGGGACCAGGAAGGTCCAACTGTAGTCACCCATCATTTCTTTGCCCAATAGATCACCAGTACACTTTATTCTCCAAGGTTGCAAATGCAGTGCCTTCGACAAGCTCTTCCCTTCTACATGTGTGTACACAAGAAAATTAGTAAAATGGGAAATTGTGTACTGCATTAGCAGTACTGAGCAGTGCTCACACTTTTGGTACTATAAAATATACCAAAAAGGGGAAGTTTCCTTTTTTTGTGATTTATTGCTGTTTCAGAATGTTGGAGAAATGGGTACTAACACTGCTGAACAGTCACAGCCCCCAGTCAAATGGTGGCAGAACTCCACCAAAACCACATTGCCAGGCACTTCTAAGGGGACTGTCTATTCACAGAGGATAGGAAAATTAGACCGCTTCAGAATTTTCTTCTAACTGTGGGATTTTACATGGTATGGGAGAGAGGATTCATGTTCTTAGGCTGCATTCACACCTGACGTTCTGTACCTGTTTTGACTCTGGGAAAGAATCTGGAAGTCAAAACATGCATGGGGTTTCTTGAGTGCAAGCACACACACCCCGCACCCCCCGCGGCTTTGGTGGTGGTGATCCGGGAGACTGCAGACCAGTTTTCCCCTACTCTACAATCTCCTGAATTATTGTGGGCAAAGCCACATAGGGTGGGGCAAGGCGTTCGCATTCGACAAGCCCCACGCATGTTTCGGCTTCAGAATTCTTTCCTCTGGGAAAGAATCTGGAAGGCAAAGCATGCGCGGGGTTTGTAATGTGGGACCGCCCCCCTGCACATTTTTACTGATGATCCTGTGGGGGATTGCAGAGCTGGATTTCCCAATTCTGCAATCCCCCGCATGATTGCTGGCAAAAATGGGGGGAGGAGGGGAGCCAGTCCCATGTTACAAACCCCGCACCTGATTTGCCTTCCGGATTCTTTTCTGGAGGCAAATTGTGTACAGTAAGTAACGTGGGAAAGCGCTGTCTGATGTAATGTGTTTTTTAAAATAACCAATTCTTTCATACCTTTTGTAACATGTTTTTGAGTTCCCTAGTAAGTTCTTCACTGGACAATATTGACTAGCTGTTGAAAAAAATTCTATACCAGTAATAATTCTGAAAGTGTAATTAACTGTTATTTCTGTAAAAACAAAAACATTTCTTTCATTGTGAGGCTTCTGCATTTTGTTTTTCCCCTCAAAATAGGAGCAGCTCAACCACATTACATACCTGAAAGAAGTACTGTGAAGTTCATCCTCACCTGGTGTCTTGAAATAAGAGCAGTTCCCAAAAAGGTTTTTTATGTTTTGCTTTGCTTTGTTTTTTCTAAGCGTGGGGTTCTAATCTTTCATTCTTTCAGCACCAGCTTCATTCACTTCTGTGGAATACTTTGAGAATTCAATGTTTGAAGGAATTAATATATGAAATTGCAGATCTGCTAAAGGTAATTTATAACGTATCGCTTAAATCTGCCAGTGTACCTGAGGATGGGAGGGTAGCAAATGTAACACTGATATTTAAAAAGGGCTCCAGAGGCAATCCTGGAAACTACAGACTGTTGAACCTGACATCTGTGCCAGGCAAAATGGTGTAACTATTATTAAAAACAGAATCATGGGGCATATTGATAAACATGGGTAAATGGGGAAGAGTCAGCATGGATTTAGCAAAGGAAAGTCATGCCTCACTAATCTATTGGAATTTTTGGAGGGTGTGAACAAGCATGTGGATAAGGGGAAGCTGGTGGATATAGTGTATCTGGATTTTCAGAAAGCATTTGATAAGGTCCCTCATGAGAGACTCTGGAGGAAATTAAAAAGTCATGGGATAGGAGGCAGTGTCCTAATGTGGACTGGTAACTGGCTGAAGAATAGGAGGCAAAGAGTAGGACTAAAGGATCAGTTTTCACAATGGAGAGAAGTAAATAATGGAGTGCCCCAGGGAACTACTGGGACTAGTGTTTAATGTATTAAATAATGATCTGGAAAGGGGAGTAAGGAGTGATATGATCAAATCTGCAGATGAGATACCAAGTTATTCAAGGTAGGTAAAACACAAGCAGACTGAAGAAATGCAGGGGGATCGTGCGAGACTGGGTCTCTAAATGGCAGATGAAATTTAATGTGGACAAGTGCAAAGTAATGCACATAGGGAAAAACAATCCAGACTTTATGTCCACGATGCTGGGTTCTAAGTTAGGAGTTACCACTCAGGAAAATGACCTTGGAGTCATTGTGGACAATACATTGAAATCCTCAGTCCAGTGTGTGGCGGTTATCAAAAAAGCAAACAAAGTTAGGAATTTTTCGTAAAGGGATAAAACAAAAAGTATCATAATGTCACTATATAAGTCTATGGTGCGACTACACTTTGAATATTGTTTGCAGTTCTGGTCGCCCCATCTCAAAAATGATATAGTTGAAATAGGAAAGGTACAGAGAAGGGCAACAAAAATGATAAGGGGTATGGAACGTCTTCCCCTATAAGGAGAGGCTGGATAGGTTGGGGCTCTTCAGCTTGGAGAAGAGATGACTGAGAGGGGAATATGATAGAGCCTTATAAAATCATGAGTGGTGTGGAACACGTTAATAGGGAAAGGTTATTTAGCCTCTCAAATAGCACTAGGAGTAGGGGACACTCCATGAAACTAACAGGTAGCAGATCTAAAACAAATAAAATAAAGTGTTTTTTCACTCAATGCACAATTAAGTTGTGGAATTTGTTGCCAGAAGATGTGGTTAAGGTCAGTAGCATAACTGGGTTTGCTAACGGACCTAGCCTCCAGAATCTTGTCCAACCCTTTCTCAGCTATTAACCAGGTAGGTATGGGGAATATAACCTCTTGCTGTCGGGAGCTGGGAGTGAGCAGCAGGGAATGGATTGCCCCATAGTAACCTGTTGGGTAATACTTCCAAGTGACTGAGGTTAGCCGCTGTCCGAGACAAACAGGTGCTGGGCTCGATGAACCAATGGTCTGACCCACTATGGGACTTAAATTCTTAATTGTACTGTAGGCTTTAGTTATGTTACAGAACTGTGTGTTACCTGTACTACATCTGTTTTTCTCTTAGCTCTTAGTAGTAGTAATAGTAGTTATTTATAAAGCACTAGCAACGTGCCTGACACTGAACAGTCATTAATTAGAGATGTGCCCCTGTCCTGGGGATCTTAAGGAAAGGCAGAAATATATTCATGAGGTTGAGGAGTCAGAGGTGCATGTGTTTAGCTTAAATACAGGGAAGAAGGGGACCCTGAATTATTAGACAGTAGAAGGTGCATCGGTGAGGGGTGGGTGGGTGGGTGAAATTTCCTATATACCCAATATTTTTAATAGAAATAGCTGAATATTGCAGTAATATTTTTTCCCCATATTTTAACTCTTTAATAACTTGGCAACATACCATCATAGATTCTGTAGCTAAGCCAGCACGGTTAAGCTATTTGAGTTCACAGACAATAAAAATAGCTTTTTTAGTGATGGTAGTGGTTGGAAATTTACTGGAAAATAAATCCGGACTTAGTGTTGCTAGAATTGGAGTCCTCTTGAAATTACTGCTGCTAACATTTGGAGATCATTCTGAGCTAAAATCTCTTGCTTACACATACAGGGAAAGTATGCTTTTAGACATAGAATGCTGTCAGTGGTAAACCAGTGGGCAATCTGGGGGACTTTTCTGCCCCTTTACCGTAGGTTTATTATTATTATTAACAAACATTTATATAGCGCCAGCAGTGTACCTGGCACTTTACAAAGTAATAAAATAGACACGGTCCCTGCCCCTAGGGCTTACAATCTGAGAGACAGGAGCTGGGGGAGAGACTTAGGAAGGGGAACAGAGGGAGAGACAAGGGGTCTAACATTCATGAAGATGCGAGGTCTCAAGTGCACGTACTTGGCTTGGTTACGATGAGAATGACAGCAGGCAGGTCCATGTTGCAAGGATAAGGGTAAACCGATCGTAGGTATAGGAATAGTGGCTCAGCAGGATAAAGAGTCAGACAGAGCAGAGCGAAAGAGGTGAGTTTTAAGGAGAGATTTGAAGGTATGAAGGGAGGGGGCAAGGCGGATGTGGACAGGGAGGGAGTTCCAGGCATGGGGGGCAGCAAGTGAGAAGGGACGAAGGCGCTTAGGGGAGCAGGGAAGGCGTGGAAGGGTGAGAGAAGGGACAGAGGAGGAGCGAAGTGCACGGGCTGGAGTATGGAGGGCGATAAGTGCAGAGAGGTAGGGGGGAGCAAGGTTGTGAAGAGCTTTATAGGTGAAGACTAGGAGCTTGTGCAGGATTCGTTCAGGAAGGGGAAGCCAGTGAAGCGAAGAGAGGAGGGGCTGCACATGGTCGAAGCGACTGGCGAGGTAGATGACCCTGGCAGCAGAGTTTTGGACAGAGATGAGGGGAGAAAGGTGAGACCGGGGAAGGCCAGTGAGAAGGAGGTTACAGTAATCGAGGCGAGAGATGACCAGAGCATGAACAAGAGTTTTGGCAGACGAGACAGAGAGAAAAGGGCGAATCTTAGCAATGTTATGGAGGGAGAAGCGACAGGATTTAGCAACAGAGTCAATGTAGGGTTTAAAAGAAAGGGGTGAGTCAAAGATGAAGCCTAGGCTACGGGCTTGGGGGACAGGCAGGATGGTGACTCCATCAATAGTTATTGACAGTGAGGAAGGAGAGGAAGGATGAGGGGGGAAGATAAGGAGTTCAGTTTTAGCCATGTTGAGTTTGAGTTGACGTTGAGACATCCAGGTAGAGATGTCAGAGAGACAGTTGATGAGACGAGCTTGAACAGAGGGAGAGAGAGAGGGAGTAGAGAGATAGAGTTGAGTGTCATCAGCATAGAGGTGGTATTGGAAGCCATGGGAGGCAATGAGTTTGCCTAAGGATGAGGTCTAGATCGAGAAGAGGAGAGGGCCAACTATGTGGGACAGCAGTAAAATCATCACTGTATATCCTACATAAATACCAATCCATACCCCCTTCTCAGGTTCCCAGTGACTATGTTCCATGCATTTTTTTTTGACATCTGAAGGCACCATAAATGAGAACAATTATTGGAAATGTCTTTCCAGGTTTCTCGACAAATCCAGTGGGCTTCACAATGAGGCTATTTTGGAGTAAGTGGCTTGTGGATTGTAGCCTCAGTAATATTTTACAACATAATCCACTAGATGTCAGTATTGTACAACATCTTGTAGGAAAGTTTATTAATTGACATACCTTCTCAAAACTATTTTTTAACAGTTGTAAAATTTGTCTCAGTAATGAGAATAATGTAGAGTAGTAGCAAGGGAATAGCACCTAGGACCATTTTCATAATCCCCCTGCTGTACAGAGGCTTCAGTGCACTAAACACTTTATATAGCTTCACAGTCAAAATCTGCCACGTTCTCTGGAGGTTTTGCACCAGATGTAATTTGAGTAAGTTCAAAATATATTCTTTTTGAAGATAAGTCTCTGATTACAACTAGTGTTAGGTGCTGTGTATGTTTTATTTATTATGCATTTATGTAGCGCCAACAATGAACCTGCTGCTTTACAACTGTTTTACTGTCATCTTGAAAATGTAACATTTGACAGATACTTTAAACAGGATTTCCACTGTCTTGCAATATGTAAGGTTTGTTTGTTTTCCCTTAGTCTTCCATGCAGACAGAATGCTGCATTTGTGTGTACAGTTTTTACATTTAAACTTCTTGGTGTATAGCATAACTTATACTGCCAATAATACTTCTCAAAAGTGCATGTTTTTGTAATTTTGGAAAGGTGCTTTGCCTTGTATTATTCTTCATTATAAGGTTGTTTACTTACAACCACACACTGGGGATAAGAGATTAAGGTTCAAATTTACCAAGATAAGGTCTTTAAGAAGGTTCTGATTTGGCCTGCAAATATAATACATACACGCTCTTCTCTCTCTCTTCCCCGCCCCCCCCTGCCCCCAGATCTGTCCGACTACCTCAGGGGCTGAAAGAGGTGACTAAGAAATTGAAAATAGAATTTTTTTCATAAGAGGTGAAAGTTTGAGGCAGACAGTAAATTATCCATAACCTACAGGGCGCCCCTGCAGGCAATCCAGATTGTTGCCAAATAGTTGGGGAAAATCCCCCTGTAGATAATGAACACACTATCCCAAAAACACAAGCAATAAAATTCATTCAAATTAAAAACTGCTTCTTCTCTCCTGCTAGGCGTTTTTACGAGCGCTGGTAGAATACACCTGTGATGCGGGGGAAAAGCGAAGGCTGCAAGAACTATGCAGCAAACAAGGTGCCTCTGATTACAACGGCTTCATAAGGAACCTGAATATTTGCTTGCTGGATTTGCTGCAAACTTTCTCATCTTGCAAGCCTCCTCTTAGCCTTCTGATAGGTAAGTAGCTAATATAAAGATAGTTAATGGGGTTTGATTTCTGAAAATGCAGCAAACAAAATATTTTCTTTCATAAAGAGAAAAAAAAAAAATTATATTAAGGAATACCAAAAGCCAGGGAAGCTAAACTGTTATATCTGGAGACTGAAGATTGGATTATCATCTTTACTCCAAATACTATGAACACTAGTGCATAAGGTTAACTTTGCATGCAGAATAGACCCATTAATTTTGAATGTAGTCTGTTAAGCAGGAGCATAAGTTCCCAGGACTGGACCCTCACTTGTATTGCTAGTACTGATTTATTGGGATTTCTATCCCACTGTTCCCAGGGTGGCTAACAGTATAAAAGAGCAATACAAGTATAAAAGTTCCAAAAGAATAAGAACCCACGGGGTCTGAGCATGCGCACACCATAGAAGCTGTGGGAAAGCCGAGCTCCAACCCCGCATCCCGACAAAGCCGCAAAATCAACAAAAGGAGAAGCGCAGCACACAGCATACTCAAACTAAATGACAGGAGGGACAAAGAGGAAAAGAAATAAAACTAAACAAAATGCAATCGAGCGCTACTATCAGCCCAAAACAAGGGCAAGCATGCAAGCTTTGACGACATCAGGAGCCCCCAAAATGGTGGACACCATCAGCCAGACGGATCCAGGGGAAGAGCTGAACTCGGGCAGTGAAATTGCGGTATTGATGGCAGCGCTTAGAAAAGACCTAGCAGCAGCAGTCCAAGCAAGAGAGAAACTAGCAGAAAAAGTTAATAAGCTCCAAAAGGTAACTGAGTTGAATAATAAAAAAGTAGAGGGTCTACATGAACACAGCAGAAAATAGAATTACTAGTATGGAAGATCACTCCTTGGAGAATGAGGATCAAATAAAAATGATGAAAGAGACTATAGATTTTCTAGTAGATAAAACTGAAGATCTGGAAAATAGATCCAGGAGGTCTAACCTAAGATTTACTGGACTGAGGGAAGGATTAGAAAGTAAAGGACTGAGGGAACTCATTGTGGAGGTACTGAAAGCCCTCTTCCCAGAAGTGCCAGACGTCCATGCAGCAAAAATCGAAAGGGTCCACAGTCCTGCCAGGCTGGAACTCAAAGAGGGAGAAAATCCCTGAACCATCATTGTTAAGTTTTTAGAATACCAGGACAAGGAAAGAATTCTCAGACTGGCCAGAAGCAGGCAAAAGCTGGAATTTCAGAGCAGCACAGTGAGAATATTCCCTGATTATTCAGCAGCCATAGTGGCCAAGAGAAGATGATGGGGGAAATTCTTCCCAGTACTCCTGGAGAGAAGACTGCAGCCACAACTGCTATTCCTGGCTAGAATGTCAATAATGTGGAGGGATAAAAGAATGCTTTTTCAGGAGCCTGCAGATCTTGAAATCTTCATCAAAAGTGGCAGCCCCAATATGCATAGAGACTCTTGAAATGGGACTTTGACTTTGATTTATGCAACTTAGTGGAAACAATGATCTGCTTCCTGTTCCCTCTGGGATTTATTCGTTGAGTTAACAAGAATAAAGGTATCCAAAAGAGCTTTACTTTGGTCTCAGTTTAGATAGACAACTAGCAAAAATTGTAAGGAAACAATTAGCATATTAAGTGCCTTAATCAGTAATACTTTAATGTGTGGTGTTCATTTTTAAGTTTTTACTAGGGGCCTTGCAGAGGCACTAGCACATAGCCTTGAGCACAGTAATCAAAAAAGTGTAAGGGGTGGGACAGAGGGTCTGTGAAACCCCATAGTTCAGGACCAGTTTAAAAACAAAAGTGAGGGGGAGTAAAATGGAGGTTTCGGTTTTGAATTGGGTTTATTATGTTTTATGTTGGTTTTATGGTCACTCCAAGTCAAAACAACAAATGAGGCACACAAATGTAAGAGAAATAAAGGTATATTTATTGTTCAAACTACAACTTAGGCAAATCAGGAAAAGAAGGACTTCATGGTCTTGTAGCCAACAACAACAGCTCCTAATAGATAAGCAATGGTGGGGAGGGGGTCTTCGGTTCTCTGTTATCTATATATCAGGTGAAGGGTCTCCTAAAATGAAAAGATGACCGATAAAATTAAAATTCTTACCCTAAATGTAAGAGGGTTGAATTCACCAGTCAAGCGTAAGAGAGTTAAGGATCTACTATGGGAGACAAAATGTGATGTATTTTTTTTACCGGAGACACATCTAGTAGAAAAAGACCTGTTTCACTTTAAAAATAAACAAATAGGGAAACTGATTGCTTCATGTGCACCATCTAAAAGGGTGGGTGTCCTAATAGGCACAATGGCAACAACAAATTTCACTATGCAGCAGACAATAAGAGTTAGGGAGGGTAGATTCTTAATGATTAATGGGAACCTGAATGGTTCAGAGATATCATTAGTCAATATGTATGCTCCCAATGAGAGGAACCCTGCAATTCTTACCAAAATATAATTCAAAAATTATGGCCCATGCTAAAGACAGGTTGATAATACAAGGTGACTTGAATACCCCACTCTCACGCATAGATCACTTGAATTCCAACCCCCTGAAAAAATGGCAAGAAAAAGTCTCTGAGATGCTTGTGAAACGGGTTAATTGATGGAGACACTTAAATAGTAGGGAGACAGTAGGGAATACACATTCTATTCAATCTCGCATAAAATATTCTCTAAAATAGACCATATATTAACCCCCCAGAAGGACTCTGGGTACTGTAGAAAGGCCTATTGCCTCAAACTCTCTCAGACCACCATAGTATATTGGCAGAGTTTAGTTGGGGGTGGGGTTCTCAGAAGTAATTTACAATGGCAAATGGACAGATCTCTGTGCAAAAATAATTTTTTCAAAGAACTAGCAAAAAATATTCAAGGTTCTTTTGAATTAAACACTGTATCAGTCAAATCACCTATCCTTCTGTGGGAAGCGGCCAAAGCGGTGGTAAGGCGAAATATAATAGCCTTAAAGGCAGCAATTTAAAAATAAATAAATAGGGAAGTTCTGAAGGGTCTATATGACCAACTTAGGATAGCGGAAGCCAGATTGAAACGGAACCCGTGTCAATCACTCCATAAAGAACTACTAAAATTAAGGGAACTTATCAATACCGAGGAAGAAAATAAAACTACCAGAAAGCTTAAATTAATTAGACTTAAATATTTTGATCAGAATAACAAATCGGGCAGGGCCCTGGCTAGGCTAATAAAAATTGCAACCCAGAAACATCACATTGCTGAGCTCAAAGACTCTGAAGGTTTCAGAATTAGAATCTCGACCAAAATTCAAGAAGAATTCTATAACTTCTATACACAGTTGTACACCACCACCAACCCCAAGATAGACATAGACCACTTCCTCAAAAAATATAAATTGCCTAAACTTTTAACGCAGCTCAAAGTAGTTTCCTTAATGCCCCGATCGAATTAGAAGAAGTGACGGAAGTAATAAAAGCCATGCCAAAAAACAAAACTGGGGGCCCACACGGTCTACCTATGGAGTTCTATCAATGCTTTTCGGGAAAGGTAGGACTCCCACTAGTCGAGGTTTTTAATCAAATTTTGAGAGAGGACCGTATGCCACCCTTATTCTACGAGGCAAAGATAATTGTCATCCCCAAACAAAGAAGCACCCCAGAAGACTAAGAACTATAGGCCAATTTCACTGCTAAATAGTGATTACAAAATTTTTATGAAATGCCTTGCAAACCGCCTGGCTGCTATTGTTGGGGAATTAGTACACCTAGATCAGGTGAACTTTATCCCAGGACGTCTGGGCACGGACAGTATCCATAGAGTAGTAAACATAATGCACCACCTTAGCAACTCAGGCCTCCCAGCAGTAACAGTGTCGGCTGACGTGGACAAGGCCTTTGACATAGTTGAACCATTGTGCTTGTTTCGCACAGTGGCAGCAATGGGTTTTAGAGGCAATTACTTAAAATGGATCCAGGCGATTTATGCGACACCGCAGTCGTGGGTACTTATTAATGGCACTGTGTCAGCCCCAATAAAATTAACAAGAGGGACCAGACAGGGATGTCCTCTGTCACCATTGCTTTTTGATCTGATCCTCGAAGTCCTGGCTTATACAATTAGACAGGAGGATGGAATCAAGGGGATCACTATGGGCATGGAACGTCATAAATTAGCCCTCTTTGCGGATGGCATGATGGGTTTTTTTGTCAGATCCTGCAGCCTCAGTCCCAGCCTTAATTAACTTAGTAGACGAGTTTATTTATTTATTTAAAATTTATATCCCACCCCTCCTGCCCACAGGGCAGCTCGGGGCAGCGAACAACATTTCATTTAAAACAATAATAAAATTTTAAAACAATTTAAAATACACTACATGGGGAAAGCCCCCATCCCCATCCCCACCCCACCCCTACCCTCCGCCAAAAGCCTGACGGAACAGCCAGGTCTTACATACACGCCGAAACAGCAGGAGAGTGGGAGCCAGCCGAGCCCCCTCCGGGAGCGAATTCCACAGCACAGGGGCGACCACCGAAAAAGATTTAACATTGGTGGCCACCCGCCTCGCCCGGGGAACCTCCAAAAAGGCTCCCACAGATGATCTTAAGGGTCGCATGGGTACATGGGGAGTGAGGCGATCCCGCAGATAGGCAGGGCCTAGACCGTGAAGGGCTTTAAAAGTTAAAACCAGCACCTTGAACCTGGCCCGGTACTTTATAGGCAGCTAGTGCAGAGCCCGGAGCACTGGTGTCATGTGCGACCCGCGACCCGCCCCCGTCAGGAGATGGGCCGCGGCATTCTGCACCAGCTGCAACCTCCGGACCAGCTTCTGGGGCAGCCCCACGTAGAGCGCATTGCAGTAATCCAGCCTCGAGGTGATGAAGGCATGGATGACAGTGGCGAGGTCGGAGTCTGAGAGATACGGGCGAAGCCGCCGGACAAGATGTAACTGCCGAAACGCACTCCCCGCCACGGCCACAACCTGAGATTCCAAGCTGAGCCGCGAATCAAGGAGCACACCCAGACTCCGCACTTGAGACACCATGGGGGGGCGAACCCCCCCAACAAGAGGAGATTCAACCACCCCCAGGCTCCCCAAGCCCTCGCCCACCAACATCACCTCCGTCTTGTCAGGATTCAGTTGCAGATGGCTCAACCTCATCCAAGCCCCCACAGCTGACAGGCACTGGGAAAATAAGGAGACTGCATGGCCTGGGTCGGTGGAAAAGGAGAGGTAGAGCTGAGTGTCATCAGCATACTGATGACACTGCATGCCCTGAAACCCCCTCACGATCTCCCCTAACGGCTGCATATAGATGTTAAACAAGAGGGGGGACAGAATGGCACCCTGCGGGACTCCACACGTGAGGTCCCGGGGGGAAGACGTACACTCCCCCAAGACCACCCGGTGAGTTCTCCCGGCCAGGAATGAACGAAACCAGTCCAAGACCGTTCCGCCAATTCCAGCACGGTCCCGCAGGCGAGTCACCAACACCTCATGATCGACTGTGTCGAATGCAGCCGAAAGGTCTAGCAGGACCAGTAAGGTCTGACGACCCTGGTCCAACGCCAGACGGAGATCGTCAACCAAGGCCACCAATGCCGTCTCCGTACCATACCCAGGCCGAAACCCAGACTGGGAGGGATCAAGGAAACCGATGTGGTCCAGATGCTCCTGGAGCTGTCGTGCCACAGCCCGTTCAATAATCTTCCCTAAAAAGGGAAGATTAGAGACCGGCCGATAACTGGCAGGAGCATCAGCGTCAAGAGATGGTTTCTTGAGCAGGGGTCTAACCACAGCCTCTTTTAGGCAGTCAGGCACCCTGCCCTCCCGAAGGGAGGCACCAACCACCCCAGCCAACAACGGCCGTAACGTC
This sequence comes from Sphenodon punctatus, assembly GCA_003113815.1. NCBI lineage: Eukaryota > Metazoa > Chordata > Lepidosauria > Sphenodontia > Sphenodontidae > Sphenodon > Sphenodon punctatus. The sequence continues at coordinate 197,682 of QEPC01013057.1, forward strand.
TCCTGGCTGGCTTTCACCAGCCAGGACGGGCATGGATCTTGCTCACAAGTAGTGGCACGAACAGATCCCAACAAGGAATCCACATCGGCAGGCGACACCATCTGAAACCGATCCCACAAAACAGGACAGGACGGGGCATCCATAGCCCCAAGATGATCCTCTGCAATAACTGTGGTGCCGAAATCGTGGCGGATGCGAGCGATCTTATCTACAAAGTACTCGATAAACCGGTCACAGCGGTCACTGGATTGCTCCAGGTCCAGGCGGAGACAGGCAGGACTGACCAAGCCTTTCACCACCCGGAAAAGCTCCGCTGGACGTGACTTTGCAGATGCAATAAGAGCAGCAAAGAACTGCTTCTTTGCTGCCTGCACCGCCACAGCATAAGCCTTTAAACTGCTCTTATGCTGCGATCGATCATACTGGTCGCGAGTCCGGCGCCACCGTCGCTCTAACCGCCTGCTCTCCCGCTTCAAACACCGCAGACCCTCAGTAAACCAAGGAGACCTGCGGGAGACTCGAGAGGGCAGCGGACGCCTGGGAGCCACCCTGTCTATGGTCTCGGCCAACAAGGTGTTCCAGAAGGCTACGAGATCATCGACAGAGTGGGTGTCAAGGTCCAGGGGAAACTCCCCCAGAGCATTCCGGAACCGATCCGGTTCCATAAGTCTCCGGGGGCGGACCGATCTAATAGGTCCTGCACCCTGCCGGGGGCTATCGTGCGCCAGGATGCACGTCTTAAGGAGGTAATGGTCAGACCATGACAAAGGCTCTACAGCCTTAACTCCTACTAACTGACCCCCCGCCTCAAGGCCGGTGCAGAAAACCAAATCCAGTGTATGTCCCTCCTCATGTGTGGGGCCACAGATGATTTGGGACAGGCCCATGGTTGTCATGGAGGCCATGAACTCATGCCTCGCTCCTCCAAGATCGGTGTCAGTGTGGATATTAAAGTCCCCCAGGACCACCAATCTAGGGGTCCGGAGGATCACATCTGACACCAAATCAGCAAGAGCATGTAGGGATGCCGCCGGGCAGTTGGGTGCACGGTACACCAGCAGCACCCCTAATCTATCCCCGGCCAAATCCAACACAAGATGGAGACAATCAACACCTGGTGGAGCCTGCACCGGATATCTCCTAAAAGACAACGCATCCTTGATAACAATGGCTACACCGCCCCCCCGTCCCTCCAGCCGAGGCTGATGCTGCACAGAGAACCCAGCCGGAACAAGATCAGCCAAAATAGGACCCGATTCATTGTCCAGCCAGGTCTCTGTAATACACACGAGGTCGGCGTCCCACTCCGGGATTAACTCCCGGATGGTAGATGACTTATTGACAACCGACCTCGCGTTCAGCAGCACCAGACCAAGGCCTGGGGTCTCCTGGGCCTCGACCCACAACCCACCTGCATGGGGGTTCGAGAGGGGAATGGGCACAAGGCACTGCCCCCTCTTCGCTGATGGAACATACCTCCCCCTGGGACCATATCTCCCCTGACCCGTAACAACCCCGATAGCTGCGGAACCCCTCCCCTCCTCAGAGAACCCCGTTAGACACCCACCCTCCATAGGCTGCCCCGCCAGGCCGGCGAGAGGAGCCCCACCCCCCCAAACTCCCCTACCCACCTCTACAACTGGTGGGCAACCCTCCCCCCCTGACCCTCCCCCCCTGTGCTCTCACCACAGGAGCTACCTCCCACCCCCCTAACCAACCCACCCCAACCTCCCACCCCAATCCATGGAACTCCCCCTCTCACTGGGAGTCCCCTTGAGCCATGCCCCCCCGTCTCACCGGGGGGCAAGGCCCATCTCCCCAGGACTCCCCCTCTCACAGGGAGTCCCCCAAACCCTCCCCAAGGGCCACCTCCCCTCCTCTCACCAGGGGGGTAGGCCCTATCCACCCTAACCCACTCCCCATGCCCCCCACCCTCAACCCACACCCACTGCATCCCCACAAACCCCTTAAACCCACAGGTTAAAAACAAAATAAAAACCACCACCCCGTAACAACAGTAGCAGTAATATTAATGGGGTGGTGACAACAACAACAAAATAAAATAAGCTGCACAGCTACAGATGTCTGTCCGGCGGAGGGGCCCCCGGCGTCCCGGCCCAGTCAACGGCCCCAGTCAACGGCCGACACCCTTTGGGTGTCGCCCTTCGGGCTGGCGCCCACAGGGCCCCGCCCTGGCAGTTATTACCTGGGGAAGGAGGAGGGAGAAGCAGAGTGACAACAGGCTCCCCCAATCCAACAGCCCCAGCACCAAACACAGCAGTGCAGCTTGTCCCACAGGGCCCCGCCCTAGCAGTTATTACCTGGGGAAGGAGGAGGGAGAAGCAGAGTGACAACAGGCTCCCCCAATCCAACAGCCCCAGCACCAGTCAAATAGCAGGCTATAAAAGCAACTATGAAAAATCACACGTCCTGATTTATGGCACAAACAAATCCCAAATTCAATCTATTAGGGCAAGGGTCCCATTTACTGAACAAAAAGACAAAATTAAGTATTTGGGAGTTTATTTAACCAAAAATCTTAAAAATCTTTATAAAGCAAACTTCCCAGACTTACTGCAAAAAATAAGAGTCGAGGCAGAAAAATGGAAAGACCTGGCCTGCAGCTGGCTAGGGAAAATTAATTTATTCAAAATGATCGCCCTCCAAAATTATTATACCCGATTATGGCATTACCAGCATACATACCCGAACCATTTTTTGTCCAGGTGGAGAAACTCCTCTCAGAAGTAGTGTGGAGAAAACGAGGGACCTTGATGAAAGCCAAAGAGTCGGGGGATGGGGGGGTAAACCTCCCAGACCTTAGATTATACCTAAAAGCAGCAACGCTCAGAGCTTTAAAATATTGGTACCACAACTCTAAACAACGTAAATGGGTCCAACAAGAAGCAGTTAGTCTAAAGGTGGACAGTTTTAAAAACGGTTTACCGGACACGGGCCAAATAGAGGGTCCGCGCTGGAGGAACCACCCCTTTGCTTGGGAAGCGTGGCACAACTGGAAAGTAATCATCAAAAAAATCAAGGGTTCAATGGGGGCCTTTCCATACTGTTCTATAGATCTAAAAATGTTGACCACTCAGAACACAGCACCATGGCTTAGAAAACAACTTCACCAGAAACAGATTAATAGAGCAGAACAGCTGTTCACTGAAGGGGTTTTCATCCAGCGAGAGGTCTTGGAGTCATGGTTACAGATTAAAACTGATACACTTCAATTTTTGCAGTTGAGAAGTGCCTTCATGGCACCAGGGAATGACTTTAGCAGAAGTCCACACAACATTGAATTTTTTTTATTTGAAATGGCATCAATAGAGGCAGACTGGGGAGAATCTATAAAACGGTAAAATCTATATGATACAAAAAAAACCTGAGTTACATAAACATGTGGGAAAAGGACCTTAACAAAGACTTTGATAAGACACAAATAGAAAAGATTATCCACCACTTCAATACGTGCTACCTCGTTAGAGGCCAGGGAATCTCAGGTCAAACTTACCCTGAGATATTACTTAACGCCAGCTCAATTTAAGCATTCAACCAGTGGCAATCAAGGCGCTTGCTGGGATGACTGGAGAGGAGGGAATGTATCTCCACTGTTGGTGGTTGTGCTACAAAATACAAGGGTTTTGGTGAATAGTGTGGGGATACATGGAGAGGGTGACAGGTTTTCCAATACCATTCCGCCCAAAGATGGCCCTTTTGGGGGCTGTTTCCTGAACAGCCAATTATGAAACATAATTATAGAGACTCGTGCACCATTCTTACCTTGGCCGCGATAAATGTTATAGCCAGAAACTGGAAATCTGACACGGGTCCCGCAGAAGGGGAATGGCTAAACTGCATGTGGTTTATATTTTCTATGGTGAGACTATTGGCTAAACTACAAGAAGATAATGAAGATCTTCAGGTGTGCTGGATGCCATGTCTGAGAGTTATCCAGGACAAACTGTTAACGCCAGATGAGAGAGCATATTTGTTCGACTTCTATATCTGACGCATAGATCATATAGTGATGTACTCATATACCAGATAAGGGATAAAGAGATGACCAGTGTTTTATGTTCCAGCAGAAACTTTGAGTGAACAGCACTGTACCCAAATGTTAAGCTGGGGTTGGAGTTTGTTTATTGATATGTTGTTGTATAACAAGACAACCTATAACAATAAAAGTTTATTGTTTTAAAAAATAATAAGAACCCACCCCCAACAATATAAGCTACATAAAAATCCAGTTAAAACAAATGCCCAAATCCTATCCCTGCTGGCCAAATAAACCACTCTTACATTACGTCCAGAAAATGCACAGGCTTTGGCAAACCTCTGGGGTAAGGAAATTTCATAGCAGTGGAACAGGCAATGGGAACACCTCTCTGCATGCTGTTGCCATACAAACATGGTGCAATGGTGGAACTTGCTAGAGGGTATCGCAGGATGATCTTGGAGGATGCAATAGAGAGAGGAGGCAGTCTCTTAGATATGTAGAACCCAAGCCGTTTAGGGCTTAATAGGTGAAAAACAGAACTTTGAATTGTGCCCATAATGCTATTGGAAGCTAGTGCAGATTCTGGAATGCTGGTGGTATGTGCTCCTGACAACCCCCGCCAGAAGGCAAATAGTACATACACACACTAAAATGCTAAGATTCTAAAGAAACAAGTTTCTATTGGTTTGTTTGTTTGTACCCCCTTTTCCCTTGTTCTTCTGATGCCGGGTCTGTTCCTTCACACTCCCCACCCCTCCTCCCCCGCTTAAAGCTTTCTATGTCCTGTGACTTCTGTGTGCCATACTACGCTGGAACCTCTTGGCTTAAGAGCAATTCACCATGAGGCTGTAATGCCAATGAAATCTGTAGAGTGTAAGGATTTTGAGAGCAGGGCTCTTGAGTCCTGGCCATCATCCTACTGCACATTTCTGCATCCTGCTGAGATTTCTCCTCTTCTCTAGTTTCATGGGAACTTGGTGGGTGTACGTCCTGCCCCTCTCTATCCTTTGCATGGAAAGAATCTACAGTACTGTTTATGTTTGGCCCCCTATAGATGAGGCTGCACCATATTAATATCTATCCTCAACATTTGGTATTTAACAAATACAAACATTTTAAGACAGTCATCCACTCATTGAAATCAATGGCAAAACTCCCATTGATTTTAGCAGCGAAGGATTGTCCTGTCAGTATCCCATTGTCTATGTGTACATCATTGGACTTGGACCAGGGTTCAAATCCCACCTTAGCCTTGAAGTCACTGGGTGGCCTCAGCAAATCACAATCAGTTTCAGTTCCCCATCTGTGGGTCTCTCAAATTCAATTCTGCTGCTTTCACATGATGTCAGAAGAGCAGGCTTAAACTCTAGTTACCTAAGATTTGTTTTAATATGCATGTTATACTGTGATGTTTTTGAGTTTATACCCCACTCTTTCTCAAAGGCTCAAAGTGGTTTAAAACAGCATATCAAAACAAACTTAAATAAATCACATTAACCATATACAACCAAGCCTGAAACCCCCTCCATACCCACAATATGATAAAACTAAGCAATAAACACAACCGCACCCCTCCTCTCACTCAAGGGAGCCCCTACCACTTCTGTTCCTGCAATACAAATAATGAAGTCCATCCTCCCTCATCCCATGCTCCCCCCCCCCCCCAATCAAATGTATTGTGGATTCAGAAAAGAAAAGGGAATTTAACTCTTCTCTTTCATTGTGGAAACCAGTTTTAAAAACAAAATAATCCTGTTAGGTCATTTTGCTGAACCTAATCTGCAAAGCAGGCCTTTCTCATAGGTGTGCTGGCAAATTTCACCATGCCGCTCTGCAACGGAGTAAACAAAAACAGCTAAGAATTTCATTTGAGTTTTTGAGAGTACCTGAGCAAATAAAAAACTCTATTAACTAGTTAGAAAAGAAATTCAAAAAGAAAAAAATGTATCTGAAATACTGTATAACCTTGCAGATCCTCCTTTGTGTATGTGCTTTCCATCTCTCCTTTATTCTGGACAGGCTTTGCGACCCTTGCATAGACAGATGCCCTGTAATGCAGACAAAAAGCATGCCTCTCTGGTCCCCAGATTGGAGAGGTTGTTCTCTGTGTGTATGTGTAGAAGTACTGAAGTGTCCTCCTTTTAGATTAGATTAACATAAAACTACTTGTACCTTGACTGTGTGTTTTTAGGTTTAACCACTGTTCTGCCAAGAAACATTGGATCATACTGACTTGTTAAATGTTAATCTGTTGACTTTTGTTCTTTTTCAGAACATCTTCCTAAATTGCAAGCCAGATTTTATTCTGCAGCAAGGTACTGAAATATCTGAATTTTATATTTTTCTTGTAGCTTAAGTATGGTTTTGTGACTGTACAAAGAGGAAACTTTGGATTTTCTTACTGTTTGTTTTACTTAAAGGAACATTGATCCTGCAGTCAATGTGGAATTCAGTTTTATCAGTTAAGAACATTAAAAATCCTCATTGGGTAAAAATGATTCCAGTAAGCACAAATTACTAATTTTAGAGAAACTCCTTGTAGGGCAGCTTTCTTTTTCTCTCCACAAGGCGAGACTAATCAAGTTAAAATTTCCTCTACTGTTTGTTTGAAAAGGTTTTCAGGGCAAGATTTTTGTTGGTCAGCTACTTTTATTACTCAGAGCAAACAAGTATGCCATTTCGGGGTGAGGTTGAGTCGCCAGATGTTTGTCCAGTGTTTGGCTGGTTCTGCAGATTGCAGGGTTTACTGACTGCTAAGTTGCTACTCCTTCTGGGTCTGAATTATTCTTGTAAGAGGAAACCTGAATGGAACGTCGGTGTCTGCCTGGGGCAGCATCACAATAACTAGCTAAAGGCTCAGCGTCCGGAAAGCTCTTAACTCCTGCTTTTGGGAAGAGAAATGGAAGCATGAACAGAAGAAACTAGTGGGAAGGATAAGATTCCAGGGTTGGAGAATAGAAAAATTGAAGTAGTTTAGGGAAACTGTGTAGGAAGTAAAAGCAAGAATGGAGGGTGAAGGAAAGAAAGGGAGGAACCTCTATTGAAAGTCATTGTAAAGGTTACTATTTCAGGGGGTTGGGAGCAGATCCAGAATGGAGCTAATCAAAAGTACCATGGCTCCTTCCTCTCTGGTGGTTTCATTTTCCTAATTGTCTGTTTCATTGCAGCTCAGACTTATTTCAGCCTGGAAAATTGTGTTTCATCTTTAATATTATGGAGTTTCCGTCTTGCCCTGGTCGACCAGTTTCACGAAAAGGAGTTTGTACAGGCTGGTTGGCTGAGCTGGTTGCACCGATGCTTCAGAAAATTAGCAACACTCCCAGCAAAAGGGATGGGAAATCTTTAACTGTGCAGGTACCAGAGCTAGGCTAATGTTAGATGGTTTTTAAGGCACATGAAACTGGAAATGACCGTTTCGCCTACTCGGTATTCTGATCACTTGTTGGTTTTGACAGTGGCAGTGTGTTTTTATGTTTCTTCAATTCCCACTCCCAGTATAAACTACTTCTTAATTCCATTATTAAATTTATGAGATAGCAGTGTAGTAGAAAGCGGGATTACTTTTCTGATTAAAATCTGTGGATATCATGATGTGTTCTGCAGAGAGTTCCTAGAGCAATGTAAATTTATTAGAGATGAACCAGGACCCACAATACAGCTTTGGATAACCCTCTGGGCTCTGGAAAAGTTTGGAACCAGATCCTAATGTGCATCTTGGGCCTGTCGCCAATCCTCACTTTCATGTGGGCATGGACATTTCAGTAATGACAGCTAAATGTAGATATTAAAAAGGAAATTAACTAATTGTGGGTGTTTACTTGTAGATTTGGATATGTTGCCAATATTTTCTGCTGCTATGAAATGTCACTCCTGTTGTCTTTCATAGAACTGCACCAGATTGCAACACCAAAGAATTTGGTCCTTGACTCTGTTGCAAGTTCCTATTTCTTATGACCAATTCAAATGTTAGTTATACCCATGAGTGGTTTCTGTGTAGGACTCAGTACCTCAGTCCAACTCCACAACTGGATAAATTCTGTTCCTAAGAAGCTCTTGCATCTCTGTAAAGATATTATCTGGCTTACACTCTGACAATAAGAGGCCAGCTCCCAAAGGTTTCATCTCAGGCTGTGTCTCTGCCTTTCTGGGTCTACCAGTAAGGTAAGCATATATTCTAGTAGCTATAAGTAAAAGATGGAACATCACAATCTTGGTTACATTCTCAGTCATCTCTCCCCCTGTTTTAATAGTAGAGTACGTAAGAAGTTGTTGTGAAATGGCACAGGCCTTACAGAAATGCTGATCTTGCTACAGTGTAACCAAATCAGAAGTGCTTTCTTTTGACACAAATGTGCCAGAGCAGACATTGAATGCTATTGTAACTCATCCTTTGTTGAAATGTAACCAAAAAGTGTACACTGGATTTATAATTATGATATTGTAACTAAATGAAACCTTTGTGTAGGCCATTGTGGCCCTCATGTAAGATTATATAGAGTGTTATAAGTTAAGTAAGACATTATTTAGTGCAAACATTGATTCATCAATTTAGATAATTGAGGAACGGAATGTGTTAGAAGGAAGATGGTCAATTGGTCAGTAAATCACAGGATGATATGTGATGCGGTGTGAAGGAGGCAGTATCCCTGTCAAAAGGGATGCCTGAGAGAAAGCAGAAACTGGGTCAGACCAACAGTCCATCGAGCCCAGCATCCTGCCTCCGACAGCGGCCAGTCACGGGGGCCTGGGAGAAGCACCCAACAGGTCACCATGCTATCCATTCCCTGTGGGTCATCCTCAAGCTCCCGACCGTAAAGGGTTTTGTTTCCCCATCCTATCTGGCTACTAGTTCCATTAGCAGCTATCTTCCAGAAACTGTCCAAACCTCTTTTAAGCTCAGCTATACTGCTGGCCTTGACCACCTCCCCGGCAGTAAATTCCACAACCTAAGTGTACGCTGAGTGAAAAAATACTTTTTGTCTGTTTTTACTCTGCCACCTGTGAGTTTCATGGAGTGTCCCCTAGTTTTAGTACTACTTGAGAGGAAATAACCGTTCCCTGTTTACAAGTTCCACACCACTCATGATTTTATTAGACCTCTATCATATCTCCGCTCAGCTGTCTCTTTTCCAATCTGAAGAGCCCCAACCTATCAAGCCTCTCCTCATACGGGTGCTGTTCCATACCCTGGACCATTTTTGTTCCCCTTCTCTGTACCTTTTCTAGTTCTGCTATGTCTTTTTTGAGATGGGGCGACCAGAACTGCACACAGTATTCAAGGTGCGGTCACACCATTGATTTGTATAGAGCCATTATGGCATCCTCAGTTTTATTCTCTATTCCCTTGCAAATAATTCCTAACGTTCTATTTGCTTTTTTGACCGCTGCGGCACGCAGGACTGAGGATTTCAGTGTATTATCCACAATCGCTCCCGGATCCTTTTCCTGAGTGGTAGCTCCTAGCTTTGTACCAGCATTGTGTACTTATACAATAGTTGCCTGGGCATCTAAATGGCAGATGAAATTTAATGTGGACAAGTGCAAAGTGATGCACATTGTGNATGAGATTTAATGTGGACAAGTGCAAAGTGATGCACATTGGGAAAAATAATCCAAATTATGAGTACACAATGCTGGGTACTAAGCTAGGAGTTACCACTCAGGAAAAGGATCTGGGAGTGATTGTGGATAATACACTGAAATCCTCAGCCCATTGGGCCGCAGGTGTCAAAAAAGCAAATAGAATGTTAGGAATTATTCTCAAGGGAATAGAGAATAAAACTGAAGATGTCATAATGCCTCTATACAAATCAATGGTGTGACCGCACCTTGAATATTGTGTGCAGTTCTCGCCCCATCTCAAAAAAGACATAGCGGAACTAGAAAAGGTACAGAGTATGTCCCCATCTTCCCCACTTACCCCCCCCCCATGACGTTACAATAGCAAGGATATAAAGAAGCGTAACAATATATTATTTATTTATTAAATTAGTATGCCGCCCTTCCCACAAGGCTCAGGGTGGCTCACAATACACAAACAGTTAAAAATGTTAAAATACAATAAAAACACCCTCCCCTCAAACCACCATCCTTCCCTGCAACCACAGCTAGAACCCCAGTCAAACCCCACCTTTCCCTGCCTGCCAAATGCTTTTCCAAACAAAAAGGTTTTGCACCATCTCCAGAAGATAGCCAGGCTTGGGCTCAAACTAACCTCCCGGGGAAGGGAATTCCATAACATGAGTGCAGCAGCTGAGAATGCTCTTCCACTGTATGCCTCTGCTCCACAGACAAGGGTAAAAGTCAGAATGAGCAGGTGGGTTTCCCTGGCCAACCGTAGGACCCAGAAAGGGAAATGGTAGGAAAGACTGTCTTTCAGATACGTGGGACCCAGACCGTTTAGGGTTTTAAAGGTCAAAACCACTACCTTGAATTGTGCCCGGAAAGCTATAGGCAGCCACTGCAGACATTGGAGTACTGGTGTAATGTGTTCCCGGTGACTTGTTCCTGAAAGGAGCCCAGTTGCTGCATTCTGCACCAGCTGCAGCTTCCAAACAGTCATCAAGGGCACGTAGAGCTTATTGCAGTAATTTAGCCTCAAGTGATGAAAGCATGGATAACAGTGGTCAGATCTGAATCAGAAAGAAAGAGCTGCAGCCTCCTCACCAGATGGAGTTGGTGAAAAGTGCTCCCGGCCACTGCTGTCACCTGACAATCCAGGTGCAGCGAGGGATCCAAAAGCACTCTGAGGGGCTGCAAACCTGAGTGACCAGAGGGGGTTAGACCCCATCAATGACAGGTGTCCCAATCCCCTCCAGGTCACAAGACTGGCCAACCATCATCACTTCAGTCTTGTCAGAATTCAGCTTCAATCAGCTCACCTTCATCCAGTTCTCAACAGCAGTTAGGCATCGGGAAAGCATATTGATGACACCTCGCCCAGCAGTCTCAGGTACATATTGAACAAGAGGGGGAACAGAATAGAACCCTGCAGGACACCACAGGGAAGGTCTCTCCTTCGATCCTCCTTCGAGAACTGCTCTCTCTGATCTCTTCTTCATTCCTCATCCCATCTCTGACCACTTCCTTGCCTCTTTCAATGTCTCCACGCCCCTTCCATGACCCACAGGCCATTAACCCCCTGGACTTTACCTCCTCTCTCTCTCTCCCTCCCCCCTTCTCCAGTGTCCCCTCCTCCTCCCCTGACTCTGTCGTCTCTGCTTTCAATGCCTCTCTCTCCTCCACCCTTGACTCCCTTGCACCCCTTTCCTCTCACCCCCAGCATCCGCCACTTCCGCTGAACCCTGCTGCTGCACCCATGCTGCTGCATCCATGCTGCTGCACCCATTGCCTCTGGTGCAAATCCCACACTCATGCTGACTTTGTTCACTTCAAATTTTCTCTCTCCTCCCTTACTTCTGCTATCTCTCGCGCTAGACAGCATTACTATGCCTCCCGCATTGAGTCCTATTCTCAGGACCTTCACCGCCTGTTCTCCACCTTTGACTCCCTCCACAAGCCCACTTGTCGTCATCGTCCTCCTCCTCCTCCTCCTCCTCCCTCTTTCCCTTCTTCTCAGGATCTTGTTTCCTTCTTCACCTCCAAAATAGACAAGATCCACCTCAACATTGCTTCCCACTCCTCTCCCTCCTTCTATGGCCCTAGGTCCGTTTATTCGGACCCAGGGAGCGTTCTCCCTTCCGTCCAGTAGGAGGCAGCACTGACTTTCGACTGGGCATGCGTAGGGAGAGCGCGCCCTCGCTTCCCCAGTCGAAAGTCTGCCTCCGGACGGATAGGCAGTGCAGCACGGGGCTCCACTGCCCCACCGACTTTCGTGCCTCCCTCTCTCAAGGGGGGGGGGGCTTTCGGCTACAAGCGGCGGCTTGGCCGCTCAACGAAAAGAAAAAGAAAAAAGAAACCGCAAAAAAGCCTCTGCCGGAGCGGCGAGCTCGGCGGTTCCCTCGGCCCGGAGCCGACATCTTGTACGGCCCGGGGGGCCAGTGAGTGGCGTGCGGCCCCTGCGGGGCACACACGACCCGAGAGCGAGGCGGCGATGCCGGAGACGGGGAAGGCCCGACGAGCGGCCACCAGGCACGCCTCAGCTCAGAAGCCCAGCGCTGGGGCAGGCAGCGACGGAGCGAGGGACCAGCAGGCCCAGGCCCCGGCCCCCGCAGCACTCGCGGAGGAGCCACGTGGCCAAGAGCGCGACGCTGGCGCTGAGGACATGGAGGGGGCAGAATCCTCTGCCCCCTCTCAAGTAAGAGGGGGGTCTGAGGAATTTCAGAGGCTCCAGATGAGCGCTCTGCAGACAATGATGGGGGTGCTGGCCCGCATTGAAGCGAACCAGCACAAGGCCCAAAAGCGGAGGGCCCCTCCCCCCAAGGACACCTTTAAGGGGGCCTCCAGGCATGCCAGCAAGGGCAAGCAGAAGGCAGGCCCGCGAAAGGGGGTTAGCAAGAAGGGCCCTTCCCTCCGCGATCTCCTGGGTTCCTCCTCTGGGAGCGAGCAGGGCGCGGCCCCCTCGGAGGAGGGGGAGCTGGAGGAATCTTCCTCGGACCAGCTGGACACCCTTCTGCCCCCACCTCGCAAGAGACACAGGGTGCAGTCCCCACCGCGGCCTTCCTCATCCTCGGAGGACGCCGGCTCATTGGCAGAGGAGTATTCCTCGGCAGGGGACCAGCAGGGAGCCCCAGAGTGGGAGGCTATTCTCAGTGAGGGCCACAAGGAAGCAGGCAGGGAGCTGCCCTCCGAACAAGGCCCAAAGCTCCTTAAGAGGGCCCAGAGGGTGCTGCGCATCACCCCTACTTCCCGAAAGACAGGGGAGTCTGATACCTCGTCCTCCGATGAGGACTCTGATAGAGAGTACATCCCTAAGCTCTCCAAGGGGCGTAAAGGGGTGGTACTGGACCGGGCTTTTGAGAGAATTATCAGGGCCCAGTGGAGGCGACCCACTAAGGTGGCTAAGCTCTCCAAAACTCAACAGGCCCTCTATGGGTTCTCTAAGCAGAGCGACCCTATTTTCAAAACTCCTAGGGTGGATGCTGCAGCTGCTTCCCTAGCCCGCCAATCCGTTTTTCTATCCTCGGAGGACCTTCTACCGAAGGATCCTACCGATAAGGGCATTGAGATAGGCCTCCGTAAGAACTATGAGGCCCTGGCCAACACTTTACAGATGGCCACCACAACAGCTTATGCTTCTCGGGCCATAATGAAATGGTTTAAGCTGTCTCACGACCCTGCCATTTCGGAAACCATGTCGCGCAAGCTGGCCGCGAACGTCACCCTCGCCCATGCCTTTTTAATGGATGCTTCGGCTGACATGGTTACCTGGGCGGCTAGGGGAATGGCGGCTAACGTGGCAGCTCGCCGCCGCCTCTGGCTGCGGTCATGGCGGGCTGATTCGCATGCCAAGAATCTCCTCGTGCATGGAAAATTCCGGGGCCGTAAACTGTTCGGCCCAGCTCTGGATAAGGCCCTTGCTCAAGCATCGAGTAAGGATAGGAAAACCACGCTCTACCAAGTGCAACCCTTTAAGACCTTTTTTCGTCCCTTCCACAAACCCAATCGGCTACAAGCAGCCTTACTCAGCCTACCAACCCTGGTACGCTCAGCAGCGAGGCAAGGGGCAGAGGGGGTGCGGTGCCAAACCAGGCAGGCCAGCAGCCCAGGCCAGCTCGTATAAGCGCCCGAGCTCCCCTGCCTGCAGGCAGGACTCCTGACTCCTACAGTTCTTCCTTCCTCGACTCCGGGCGGTTGGGGGGAAGGCTCCTTTGCTTCGCGGAGCAATGGAGCAGAACTGTATCCGATGCCTGGGCCCTTCAAACTGTAGCAAGGGGGTATGCCATAGAGCTCAAGGCCCAGCCCAAACCGTTTTTTCACCTATCCCCCAGATCTCGCATTCCCAGCAAGCACCAGGCAATGCTATCAGAGCTACACAGGCTCGAGACTATAGAGGCTATAGAGAGGGTGCCGGGCCACCAAAGGGGGCAGGGACTTTACTCTCTTCTGTTTCTCGTCTTGAAGAAAAGTGGAGAGTGGCGCGCGGTGCTGGACCTCAGGCGGCTGAACAGGTGTGTCAAGCAGCAGAGGTTCAAAATGGAGACTCTGTCCATCTCCCTCGCCATAGCGCAAAACGACTGGCTCTGCTCCATCGATTTGAAGGACGTGTATCTGCATGTCCCTATCCTGCCAGCCCACCGCCGCTGGCTCCGCTTTGCGTACGATGCCCAGCACTGGCAGTATCGCGCCCTGCTGTTCGGCCTCGCCTCAGCCCCACGGACATTTACGAAGATCCTGGTTCCCCTCGTGGCGAATCTCCGCCTGGAGGGCATTGCGATATTCCCCTACCTCGACGACTTGTTGATTCGAGCACCATCCAGGGAGCTGGCCACGCTGGATATACAGTGCACCATTCTCTACCTCAAAGAGCATGGGTTTCAGGTAAATCTGGCCAAGAGCCATATGGAACCTACCCAGCAGCTCGAACACCTGGGCGTGATTTTCAACACCCGGCTCAACCGGATTTTTATTCCGCCCGCTCGTCAGGAAAAAATCAGGGGGCTCATAGCTCGCGTGAAGTCGCAACTGCAAGCCTTCCTCCAGTCCTTGGTCTCCCTGCTCGGATCAATGATCGCTTGCACTCGCCACCTGCAATGGGCACGCTTTCATGCTCGCCCCCTCCAACGGCTTCTCCGTCCGTGGCAGATGGAAATCATAAACAGGGTCCCCAGGGCCTTACCTCTGCCGGGCACCGTCGTTCAATCCTTCCGGTGGTGGGAAGACCCAACCCGCTTTTTGGAGGGCGTACCCCTGATGGAGCCGACCAAGCTGGTTCTGACCACGGATGCCAGCCTGTCCGGGTGGGGGGCGCACGTCGGGTCCGACCGGGCCCAGGGGCGGTGGTCAGCGGGAGAGGCAGACCACAGCATAAACTGGCTGGAGTTGCGGGCCATTCGTCTCGCGTTGCTCAGCTTCCTGTCGATCCTGGAAGGCCGTCATGTAGTGGTGTTCACAGACAACACGAGCGCCATGGCCTATGTGAACCATCAGGGCGGATCGCGCTCAAAGGCCTTGCACAAGGAGGCGTCCCACATCATCAAGTGGGCAGAGCTACATCTGCAGTCCCTGTCAGCCCTCCACATCCAGGGATCGAGGAACGTCGAGGCGGACTGGTTGAGCCGGCAAGAATTGGAGCCGGGGGAATGGTCACTGAGCTCTGCCGCCTTCCAGCTGATCACAGAGACGTTCGGGCAGCCGACGCTGGATCTGTTCGCCTCCTCGGCGAATCGCAAGCTGGCACGCTTTTTCACCAGGCACCCCTGCCACGACGCGGAGGCCACCGATGCCCTCAGTCAAGTGTGGCCGCAAGGTCTCTTGTACGCCTTCCCTCCCTTCCCGCTCATCAGCCGGACCCTCCACAAATGCAAAGCACAGGGGGCCACGGTCATTCTGGTGGCACCATTTTGGCCTCGCCGGCCTTGGTTCCCGGACTTGCTCAGCCTCTCGCAGGGGCACAGCCTCACCCTTCCGGTCTCCCCCGACCTTCTGACACAGGGGCCCGTGGCCTACCACCAGCCGGAGTTCCTGAAGTTGACAGCCTGGCTGTTGAATCCTTAGCCCTGCAGCAGATGGGCTATTCCGACGCTGTCATTCGTACCTTGATAGCGGCCAGGAGAAAATCTACCAGGCGCATATATCAGTGCACCTGGAGGGTATTTGTGGGATGGTGCAGAGCTAGGAGGTTTTCCCCACTATCTCCTTCAATCCCTCAGGTGTTACAGTTCCTCCAGGAGGGTCTGGACAAAGGGCTCCGCCCTAACACACTGAGTAGGCAATTAGCGGCTATAGACAGTGTAGTAGGGGCATCCGGCAAGGACAGGGTTTCTCCCCATCCCCATGTCAGGCAATTCATAAGAGCAGCCAAACGACTCTCACCACCCGTGGTCCACAGGTTCCCTAATTGGAACTTGAACCTGGTGCTCAGGGCTCTTACGGGGCCACCGTTCGAGCCGTTACACCAGGTTTCCTTATTCTTTCTGTCTATCAAGGTGGCGTTCCTGATAGCGATTACCACGTCTAGGAGGGTTTCAGAGCTGGGGGCGCTGTCTATTGACCCGGCCCTCTGTTCCTTCAGGAAGGAGTCTGTGTTACTCCGCCTGGATCCGGCCTTCTTGCCCAAGGTCTCCTCCCCCTTCCATTTGGCACAGGACATAGTCCTGCCCTCATTCTGTCCCCGTCCGCGCCACCCGCTGGAAAAGCAGTGGCATTGCCTAGACGTACGTAGGGCCTTGAAAATTTATATGCTGAGGTCCGCTCCTTTTCGACGCTCATCTAGTCTCCTTGTGAGTTACCACCCACGCCACAGGGGAAAACGGGTATCTAAAACGGTCATAGCAGGCTGGATATCATCCTGCATTTCCGAAGCCTATAAGGCATCAGGGCTACAACCCCCTTGTCCAATTCTAGCACACTCCACTCGGAGTGCGGCCACCAATTCGGCATTTCGCTCCAGAGCCCCCTTAGCAGAAATTTGCAAGGCGGCTACCTGGAAAAGCCTCCATACCTTTACGAGGCATTATAAAATTGACACGCAGCAATCCGCAGAGGCCGCATTCGGTCGGCGGGTTCTCCAAGGGGTCATGGGTACTAGTCAAACTGGGCCCTCCCCTACCGAATAAACACGACTGCTTTGACACCTCCCTGGGTCCGAAGAAACGGACCTAGGGCCATAGAAAGGGCAATTGGGATTCTTACCGGTGAATTGCCCTTCTGTGGCCCTCCAGGGAGTTTATTCGGCCCGCCCGGGCTATATATTTAAGTTTGGTTCCCCTGAACGGGTAAGGGGGGTTCATCCCCTTCCAGGGGCCTTGGTTCAGTTAACCCCGAGGTTTCGGGAAAGGTTTTGTTATTATTTCAGCTCCAGTCCATCGGCTTGGATACTCCTGGGGAAGCGAGGGCGCGCTCTCCCTACGCATGCCCAGTCGAAAGTCAGTGCTGCCTCCTACTGGACGGAAGGGAGAACGCTCCCTGGGTCCGAATAAACTCCCTGGAGGGCCACAGAAGGGCAATTCACCGGTAAGAATCCCAATTGCCCTTTCTCTCCTGTCCTCCTTCCCTCCCACCTCCCTTGAGGAAATCTCCTCCCTGCTCTCCTCCTCCAACCCTTCCACTTGCCCCCTTGACCCCATTCCTCCCACCTCCCCTTCCCTCCTGCACATCATCAACCTCTCCCTCTATTGGCTCTTTCCCCTCTGTCTTCAAGCATGCCGCTGTCTTTCCTGTCCTCAAAAAGTTCACCCTTGATCCCTCTGACCCTTCTAGCTACCGTCCTGTCTCACTCCTTCCTTTTGCTTGCAAGCTTCTTGAACGTGTCTACTCCCGCTGCCTTGACTTCCTCTCTGCCAACTCCTCCCTTGACCCCCTCCAATCTGGCTTTTCCCCCTTCACTCTACTGAAACTGCTCTTGCTAAGATCACCACCAATGATCATCTTGTGGCTAAATCTAATCGCCTCTACTCCATTCTTGTCCTCCTTGATCTCTCTGCTGCCTTTGATACTGTTGACCACTCACTCTTGCTGGATTCACTTCACTCCCTTGGCTTCTGTGGCTGCGTCCTCGACTGGTTCTCCTCCTACCTCTCCGACCGCTCCTTCAGTGCATCTCTTGCCAACTCTACCTCCTCTTGCCAACTCTACTCTCCTCCTTTCCCCTTTTGGTTGGTGTTCCCCAAGGCTCTGTCCTTGACTCTCTCTTCTTCTCTATCTACACCCTGTCCCTAGGCAAACGCATTGCCTCCCATGGCTTATAATATCGCCTCTATGGTGATGATGCTCAACTTTCTCTCGACTCCCTCTCTCTTTCTCCATCTGTTCAAGCTCGCCTCACCAGCTGTCTCAATGTCAACTCAAACTCAACATGGCTAAAACTAAACTCCTTATTCCACCCCCCACCCCCACCCGTATCCTTCCTCTCCCTGCTGATCCTTAACGGGGTCACCATCCTTCCTGTCCCCCAAGCCCGTAGCTTAGGCTTAATCTTTGACTCACCCATTTCTTTTAAACCCTACATCGACTCTGTTGCCAAGTCCTGTCACTTCTCCCTCCATAACATTACGAAGATTCGTCCTTTTCTCTGTCTCCTCTGCCAAAACCCTTGTTCCATACCCTGGTCATCTCTCTCCTCGATTACTGTAACCTCCTTCTCACTGGTCTCCCCTACCTTTCTCCCCTTACCTTCGCCCTAAACTCTGCTGCCAGGGTCATCCACCTTGCCCTTTGCTTCGACCACATGCAGCTCTGCCTCTCCTGTCTCTCACTGGCTCCCCCTTCCTGAACGAATCCTGCACAAGCTCCTAGTCTTCACCTATAAAGCTCTTCACAGCCTTGTTCCCCCCTACCTCTCTGCACTAATTTCCCTCCATACTCCAGTCCGTGAGTTCTGCTCCTCTGTGCCCTCCCTTGCCTCCCCTGCTCCCCTTCGTCCCTTCTCCCTAGCTGCCCCCCATGCCTGGAACTCCCTCCCTGCCCACATCCACCTCGCTCCTTCCCTTCGTACTTTCAAATCCCTCCTCAAGATCCACCTCTTCCGCTCTGCCCTCCCTGACACCTTGCTCTCCTCTCCTAACTCCTGCTGATACCTTTCATCCAGTACAATCTGTTTCCCGAGGTCTGTGTACTCGTATCCTCACCACATGGGCCAGCCAGTCGTCCTTCTCGATGTAACCAAGCCAAGCATGTGCACCTGGGACCCTGCATAATCTTGAATGTTACACTTCTTGTCGCTCCCTCTGTTTCCCCTTCTTTCATCCCCCCCTCCCCCCTTCTCTCAGATTGTAAGCCCTAGGGCAGGGACCGTGTCTATTCCATTACTTTGTAAAGTACCAGGTACATTGCTGGCACTACATAAATGCTTGCTAATAATAATAATAATTAACCACCCATCCAGTAACCTTCCCTAAAAAGGGAAGGTTAGAGATAGGCCAATAGTTGGCCGGGGCATTAGCGTCCAGAGATGAATGCACATAAGGAAGTATGAAAATAGTGTTATAGGTTATTTATTTATTATTTATTTACATTTATTAGCCACCCCCTCATGCCCATGGCATCTCGGGGCGGCTTACAACACACAAATAATAAGTTAAAATGAGCATAAAACAAAATATTAAAACATCTAGAAAGCCCCTAAAACACCCCCCTCCCTTCCTCCGAACGCCTGGGCGAACAGCCAAGTTTTGCAGGCCCGTTGGAAGGCCAGCAGGCTTGGGGCCAGATGGGCTTCCTCGGGGAGGGAGTTCCATAATCGCGGCCCGGCCACCGAGAACGTCCTCTCCATTGTGGTCCCCCGCTTTACGCGGGGGACCTCCAAGAAGGCGCCCCCGGTGGACCAAAGGGGCTGCTCTGAGGTGTGGAAGGTGAGGCGGTCCCTGAGGTATGAAGGACCAAAACCGTGTAGGACTTTATAGACCAAGACCAACACCTTGAATCTGGCTCAGTACGCTTATAGGCAGCCAGTGCAGCGCGCGGAGCACAGGTGTTATATGCTCCCATTGGCTCTTCCCCGTCAGGAGACGAGCCGCCGCGTTGTGCACCAGCTGCAGCCTCCTAACCAGCATCAAGGGAAGCCCCACGTAGAGCACATTGCAGTAGTCCAGTCTTGAGGTGATGAAGGCATGGATGAAGGTGGCCAGGTCAGGTCTGGAAATATATGGACGCAGCCTCCGCACCAGATACAGCTGGCGGAAGGCAGCCTTAGCCACCATCTCCACCTGCTGATCTAGGCGGAGGTCTTAATCCAATAACACTCCCAGACTCTGAACCTGCTGGGCTATGAGGAGGCAGACCCCCTCTGCGAGGGGAGCCGCCATCTTCCTCACCCTACCCACTGCCATCACCTCAGTCTTATCAGGATTGAGCTTCAGTCTGCTCTGCCGTAACCAATCCACCACAGCCTCCAAGCATTGGGACGGCACCGAGACGGCAGAACCTGGGTTGGTTGAAAAAGAGAGGTAAAGCTGGGTGTCATCAGCACATTGATGGCAATGAACGCCAAACCCTCTCTTGATCTCCCCCAAGGTCTTCATATAACAACAAGTAATACAACATGATTTAACGTGCTAACTTGCTGTTATGCAACATGGAAATTTGTGCACCTCAGACATGAGGAAGCTGTATGTTTTGGGAGAGGGATGCACTTTCTTATAGACAAGGAAGGACAAGAGACTTGCAGTGGCAGTGCTGAGCCTCAGGAATTTCCGATCTTGTCTAATTATGAGATCTTGTCTAATTTACAAAATGTCTGGTTACTGGCAGTTACTGTAGTGGTAAAGTTCACGGGTCTAACTAATAAGAATGTTAATTACTGCATAAGCATCTATGGGGTTTCAGGTACAGGAGGGACCTGTTGAAGATGACACCTTTTTCATCTTTATAATTTTTTGATTTATTGCCTATATGGAAGGGCTTTTCTGTCAGAGAATTGCTTTCCATCATGTACATTCATCATGCTCTCAAGCTCATTAGGAATAAGTGAAATACTAAAAATATGGCAAGCTGTTGAATTAGCACAATGCCAGAAAGGAAAAAACTGACACAAAAAAATTAGGTTGCCATCTAATATTCCTTTGATTAAAAAATGGAATCCATATTGCATTACGGTTGCATGATATCTGCATCAATAGTCAGAGGTAGTTTGTCAAATGTACAGGGCAAGACCTGTCCTGCAAATTCTTTTTTTTTTTACCTATTTAAATGAAAATTGAACATTTCAATGATATAGTTTAGCTCAGCTTTCAGAAGAGTCATTTATTAAAATATAGTATTACTTTTTAGGTTACTACTGGGATCCAGGTAAGGGAATAATAATGCAAATGAGTTGTACATGCTTCCTTTAAAAAAGAAAAGAAAAATGAAAGGTTAATTGCAGGAGTGAGATGAACCCAATTCAAAGGTGCTTGCGTCTGCTGTGTAAGACAAATTTAACATAGATAAATGAGTGCAGCAACATACACAGATTGTAAAATGTAAAATACCAATACAGAATAAATGTGGTTTCTTGAGGAAATGTTTATTGGATTAATTACAAAATACTTTCTGAAACATGTACATTTTTTTTAAAAAAAATCCAACTATTGGAGTAGATAATAAGAAAAGTAGCCCATTATCTCCAGGTAGAATATACTGAAGCATATCAGTATATCAAGGGCAAATATCTGTTTCCCGGGCAAATATCTGTGCTAATTTCTTGTTGTCCAATAAGAAAAACAGTATGGAGCTCTAGTATTTGTAGAATAATAATGAAAAGTAGCTTTATTCCTTCTAGTGGAAAGGGGTTCATAATTTGTGATTCATAAAAGATATTAAGAAGCAGGTAAGTATTTTAATGCTAGTGAGGAACTCTGATTTTCCATATGACTTGCGTATTTCCTTATCTTATCATTACTTTTTCAACTTATGTTTTAAAATTTGTCATCTCAATTACTTTTATCAAATTTTGCTAACAAGAAGCTTTGATATCCCTGGGCCAGACATTAGTGTTAGATAATTGCCTACTGCAATAAGGGGGTCTGCAGTAGTAAAATGGTTTGTGTATGTGTTTCTATATAATTTAGATTTAAACTTAATGTCCCTCCCGTCACCTAAGGCTCAGGGCGGATTGCAACACAAAAATTATCTAAAACAAAGCACATACAAATATATATTAAGAAGTCTCCAAAATCCCCACCCAAACTCTATCCTCACTTGCTAAATTCCTAGCGATAAAGAAAAGTCTTGCATTGCCTCTGGAAAATGCTCAGACTTTGACTAACCTACCTAGGAAGGAAGTTTCACAACACTGGGTCAGCAACCAAGAATGCCTCTGTGTGCCCTTGTCGTATAAATCGAATAGACTGACCTTAGGGATTGTGATAGAACACGGGATGAGGTGGTCTTCCAGTCCACTTAGGGCTTTCTAGATCAAAACCAGGACTTTGAATTGTGCCCAGGAAGCTATTGGAAGCCAGTGCAGAGTCTGAAGCACAGATAAAATGTGCTCTCAGCAACTCCCCACCCCCCAAAAGGAGCTGGGTTACTACATTCTGCACCAGCTGCAGCTTCTAAACAGTCATCAAGGGCAGCCTCCTGTAGAGTGTGTTGCAGTTGCCTAGCTTTGAGGTTATGGCATGGATGAAAATCCATGCAAAGGCATGGACGAAAATGGCCAGATCTGCATCGGAAAGAAAGCATCATGGCCTTCTCACCAGATGAAGTTGGTGAAAAGCATTAAGAACATAAGTAGTGCCATAGTGGGTCATACCAGTGGTCCATCAAGCCCAGTATCCTGTCTCCGACAGTGGCCAATCTCTTTCTCTTAGGAGAAGTACCGAACAGGTCACAATGGGCAATCCATTCCCTCTTGTTCCAGCCCCCAACAGTAAGATATTACGTTACCAAAAATTACTTGACTAATAGCCATTAATGGACCTGTCCTCCAAGAGCTTATCCACTCCCTTTTTAAAACTAGCTACGCTACCGGCGGTGACCACTTTCTGTGGCAGAAAGTGCCACAAGTTAATTGTGTGCTAAGTGAAAAAAATGCTTTCTCTTATTTGTTTTAAATTTGCTACTAGTTGATTTCATGGAGTGCCCCCTTGTTCTAGTACTCTTTAGGTAAAATAGCCGCTCCCAATTTATGTGTTCCACACCACTCATGATTTTATAAACTTCTGTCATATCCCCTCTATCATCTGTTCTCCAAGCTAAAGAGCCCTAACCTATCAAGCCTCTCCTCATACGGGAGCTGTTCCATACCTTTGATCATTTTTGTTGCCCTTTTCTGTACCTTTTCTAGTTGTAAGTCTTTCTTGAGATGGGGCAACCAGAATTACACATACTATTCAAGGTGCGGTTGTACCATAGATCTTCATCGAGGCATTACAAAATCTTCAGTTCTGTGTGGGGCAGCGGTCAAAAAAGCAGTGCGTTGTCTACAATGACTCCAAGATCCCTTTCCTGAGTTGTAACTCCTAATTTAGAACCCAGCATTGTGTACGTATGGTTTGGGTTATTTTTCCCTATGCGTATCACTTTGTACCTGTCCGCATTAAATTTGGACCTGGCCAAGTTCCTGGCTGCTGCCACAACCTGATATTCCAGGTGTAGCAAGGGATCCCGGAGCACCCCAAGGCTGCGAGCCTGGATAACCCGAGGAAGCTGGACCCTGTCAATAATAGGAGTTGCAATCTCCCCAATTACAGGGCCAGCCAACCATCATTGCTTCAGGGTTGTCTGGCTTCACCTTCAGTCGGCTCACCCACATTCATTCTCTACTCTTGCTGGGTAAGCGCTGAGATCTCAAAACCTAAGTTGGGTGAAAAAGAGAGAGAGCTGGATGTCATCAATATGTTGATGGCACTTCAGACCAAACCTCTGTACTGTCTTGCCCAGCAGCCTCTTATACACACTGAACAGGAGAGGAGACAAGATGGAACCGTGTGGAACTCCACAGGGACAGGTCACAAGGGATTGAAGAGCAATCACCAGTCACTACCTGCTAGAACTTCCCTAACAGGAGTGAACAGAACCACTCGAGCAGCCCTATGCATCCCTGACTGATCTCAGTTTTGTCAGCAACTCCTTAGGATCAACCTTGTCAAAGACCACTGAAAAAACCTAACAAGATCAACAGGGTAGTTTCCTCCGTTGATTGCCAGGCATAGATCATTAACCAAGGTCACAACCACTATCTCATTACTTATACCCAGGATGAAAGCCAGACTGATATGGGTCCAGTAATCCAGTAGTGCCAAGATGCTCTGGAAGCTACTGCACTATTACCCATTCAGTAACCTTCCCTAAAAAGGGGAGGTTAGAGACTGGGCAATAGCTAGCCAGAGTGTCAGCAGCAAGTCATGGTTTCTTAAGCAGGGACTGACCAGTTGACCACAGTTTTGGGAGTTGCCAGCATCCTACCCTTCTGAAGGGAGGTGTTGATAACTCCAGCCAACAAAAGCCCTAATCTCTTCCAGCTGGCTTTCACCAGTCAGGACAGGCAAGGATCTAATTCAAAACTGGTTTCCCACATTGTTCCAAAGCACATCCTCAGCATTGGTGGGCAACACCAATTGAAACTGATCCAAATAAATAAGACAAGGCAGTGTGTAACCGGGCATGGCGTTAGGTGGATGAGTATTCTCCGGATCGGTGCCCAAATCATGCAGTCTCAATGGGGATTGGCTTATAATTGGTTTATGCACGTAGTACAGTCCTTATACTCTATCTCCTTTTATATACAAGTCTTTATAACAATCCCAAGTCTGACCAGGCAGCAAACCTCTGGCAGGCTCTCACACCCAACTCACACTTCTGGGAATCAGGTTCTTCAGGTCAGCACTCCACTTGTCATCCTCGCCACATCTAGGCAGCAACTGACTCTCTATGTTCCTTCTCTCTTTATACACCAGGAGTGGGTGTGGCTTCAGTCTACTCCTTAGTTCTTAAAGGACCCACAGCCCTATTGTGTCTCAACTCTACCACCCAGAGCTTCAATCAACCTGAAACTCTGGCTCTGTATTCAAAGAAGCAGTAGCACCCAAGTAATGGGGAATGAGTGATTTTTGTCTGCAAAGATGTCTCATTCTGGGTAGAGACAGACCAAATTAATCGGGTCATTTGCTACCCAGAATAGCTCCACTGGATGCAACATTGCAGGTATTATGATAGCGAGAAGAAAGCTTTCTTTGCTGCCATCACAGATACGGCCCACTTCTTCAAAAATGATCTATGCTGCAATTGGTTGGCTTTGGCATGAGTCAAGTACTGCCTTCCCTCTTTCTTCAGCCACCTCGGGTCTTCCATATACCGGGCTACATTCGCTACTTCAGCAGTGTTAGTGAATGCCTGGCCGCAACCATGTCAATGGCAGTAATCATGAGGGGATCGGGGGGAGGGGAGGGGGCATAAGAAAATCAGTTTCAGTTACTGGACACAATTGTGCAACCTGAGTGACTGGGCATCTAAATGGCAGATGAAATTTAATGTAGACAAGTGCAAAGTGATTCACATAGGGAAACAATCCAAACTATATGTACACAATGCTGGGTTCTAAATTAGGAGTTACCACTTCAAGAAAAGAACCTTGGAGTCATTGTGGACAATACATTGAAATCCTCCATTAAATGTGCAGCAGCGACCAAAAAAGCAAACTTAATGTTAGGAATTATTCGTAAAGGGATAGAGAATAAAACTGAAAATATTATAATGCCACTATATAAATCTGTGGTGTGACCACACCCTGAGTAGTGTGTGCAGTTCTGGTCGCCCCATCTTGAAAAGATATAGTAGAAGTAGAAAAGGTACAGAGAGGGGCAACAAAAATGATAAAGGGTATGAAACAACTCCCCTATGCGGAGAGGCTAGATAGGGTGGGGCTCTTGAGCTTGGAGAAGAGACGACTGAGAGGGGATATGATAGAAGTTTATAAAATCATGAGTGGTGTGAACAAGTAAATAGGGAATTCATCCTTTCTTCTTCCTTACTGAAGGGTACAGAAAGGGCTCCTTAAAGATTCCCTTCTTACTGACACTGCTCCCAACCTCTAAATTCTCCAAATCATCATGCCACCCATATTTCCCTGCAGTAAGGCTTCTCAATACTTAACATGGGTGGGGGCATCTGATGGCCCTTTCTGTCTTTTAGGGTGACCAGCTCTCCTGCTCCTTTACTTTGTCTTTGGGGGAGCCACCTTCTCACTTCAAGGGAGCATCCCCTGGCATTCCCTTGCTGCTGTGCCCTTCCTATCAGCACAGTGAGGGAGATTGGGAAATGTTTAATGTCAGTGGGATTTATTTGGTTACAAAAGGCCCCATGTCTGCCCTCGAGGTGTTCTAACTTGCATAATTTTGAGTCCTTGCATTCTTTGGGGCTTTCCTCCCTCTACTAAATTTGACTGAGATTTCAGTCTCTCTTAAAAACGTATCTTCAAAACTTGCAAGCATGGCTGTTTTTTCGTGGGTCTTATTCAAATGTGCGCTAATCAGTTTTGTAAATCCAGACTGATAGAATTACAAAAATTGTCATGCATGTTTTCAGAGACCCTCTTGAAATCTTGAGTTAAACACACGTCGACATGGCTTCAAAAAGATGGTTAAGTAATGCAGAGAAATACATACTGCAATTCAAACAGAAATCTATGTTTGTTTTGGAGAGACTTTACATATAAATAATTCAAGGTTCAAAAGCTATGGGACTTTTTGATGGCTTACACACTTTTTTCAAATATATTCCAAAAGTATCCAATTTTGTTTTAGATCTCTATATATGCTCGCCCAACCAACACTTTCCAATTGCCTCCTGATCCATCGGTTCCCTTTATCATGGTTGGTCCCGGAACTGGAGTTTCACCATTTATTGGTTTCCTTCAACATAGGTATGTGCTACATTGTTCTGTGGGAAACAGCTGGGTCCTTGTGTTTAGGAACGTATTTCATAGCATCTCCTGTTAGGTGGAAATCAGGTCACTGGTAAGAATCCAGTAGAAAAATCAATGGTTATTTAAAGTTGCTAATATCCTGCGAGCTAGTGCGAGATGGTCACAGACTTTTTTCTTTGGAATTGGTTTTGACATCATGTTGCCCACTATACCCACAAATGGACTCAATGAGCAGCTTTGTTAACAGTATCCGATGAGAAACCAAGCATGAAATTTGCATGAAAATCAGAGGAACTTCTGACTCTGACTTTAATTCTTAAAAGTGCTGCACTTGCTTCTATGAACTTGTACCAGTGCATAGCTTTAAGGATCAGCAGATCTGTGAGGTCCCACTAGGTGCTCCTTGTTAATAATAAATAATTTATTTATATAGTGTCCCCTGCCTTATATGGCAGTTGGAGCGCTTATTGGTATCATATGAGCATTTGTTTAGAGGTAACTACCTCCTAACTCACTTTAATCTCCCTTGTGTTCAAACAAGCATGGGAATTAGTGAGAATGGGGGGGTGGTGGGGAGGCAGGTGCAGGGATTATGTTTCTATGTAAGCAGGATTAAAGGGGCTTCCTTGTGTGTACACTTCAGATAAATATTTCCTTGTTTACCTTCTTGCATGCAGTCTTCTTCTGTCTCAGCAATCCTCAGTAATTTCTCCTTTTTTGTGTCCCAGCCTCACTGTGACTGCTTGTTACTCCAATCCCACTCCCCTTTACCCCAAACTCCTGCTGGAAGTTCCCTGCAAGCTCCAAAACAAGGAGACCATGGCAAAAAAAATATACATTAACTGGCATTGTTATATTAGAACAAAAATAAATTATTTTCATCAGAGGATGATAACAAGAGGTAGAGTTTAATGTTTGAACAAAGCTGTAATAAAAGAGTAATAATTTCACTAGCTTCCATGTTTATAAGCTAATAAACAACTCCTGTGTACTGATGGGTTTTATAGACCATATTTTTGGAGTGTTTATTATAAGACGACAAAGGCAGCATGGTTTAAAAAACAAACAACAACAAAAAACACAAGTAAAAGTGCAATAATTCCCTCAGTTCAGATGGGAATTTATTTTATTACATTTGCTGTTTCCCTCTCCGAACAAACACACAAGAACGTGAATATAAAATGTGGTGTTTTGTTATAAACTATATTAGGTTTCTTTATGTAAGTCTGATCTTCAGTGTACAGATGTGCAGCATTTTGTGATTGATGTAAGTTCAGAACGTTGTACTCCCAACAGGTCAATCTGCTTATTTGCCAATAGTGGATAATGGTTTTGATTCTGTGTTGGTAACACCCTTACTGGGTACAAAAGAGACATTTTCTCCTGTTTTGATAACTTTCATTTCACATGTAGGAGGTTGGGCTAGATGATTCTCAAGGTCCCTTCCAACTCTACAATTCCTTACTATTCTGTGATTGAGAGGCCCAGTGATTCTCGCTCACAAGTGTATGTTAATCTTAGCATATATATTAATGTTGTTAGGAGTTAGAGGTTGCAGGTCCTGATCCTACATATATTCCTTGCAAGAGTGGGGCGATAATCAGTGAATAATCCTCCCACACAGGCACATATGACTTTTTTACTTTGCTTTTGCTTTACTTTCATTACCAATGTCTGATTTGTTCATTCTCGTTTACTGATGTGTTAGCCAGCCAGGCTCTGTTAACACCAAAATACTTTTTCAACCCCCCCCCCCCCCCCCCCCCCCCAAAAAAAAAAAGTCCACTTGTAATTGTATACGGTCGACACATCAATTAGCAACGAATGGCTAGTAGAATCCATTCTTATCTCCCTTATGCAAGATGTAAGGAGCCAGAAATAGTTTCTTGAAGACATTTAGAAAAACTAGAGACGTTTTACCAGTAAGAAGTTTTATAATCCTCGCTGTCCCTTACTCTCGGGGATCGATGTCATTAACTTTGTTGTTGAAAATGCAGTTTAGTGGTGTACTGTTCTGAACAGCAAAAGCAAGGCGTGTATTCTCTAGAGTTTTATTATTTGTTTTGGTCACAGTACTCAAGGTAGCTACTTTAGGAGTCATTCTGAAGCGCAAATCGTTCTGTTGGCATTTTAAACTCTGATACTTGGGTGTATACAATTACATAGTTACTTGTTATCTTCAGTAATAATGAACATAGGTAAATTTTTCAGTCATACCATTATAACCGTACACCCCAGCTATGTAACACCTTGAATTATAGTTAATTAACTGCCTCATCCTAGCTATAATAAGTTTTGTATTTACACCTTCCACTCTTATAAGCCATTTACTCTAAAGAACAACACGCTTAGAAAATCCAAGAAGTCTATTTTTAGCAAGGATCTCCTGTATTTTACATAGAGCATTTAAATAAATACAGCACCAACAGTTCAAAACTTGGCTGTTTTTTGAGGGCAGCTTTTTTCCATACCCTACCAAAGTTTCACAGTCTTTGGTATGAGGATGATGACCAATCCTTTTTTTATCATCTGATAAGGGCTCACTGC
The DNA here is from genome assembly GCA_003113815.1 of Sphenodon punctatus. Classification (NCBI taxonomy): domain Eukaryota; kingdom Metazoa; phylum Chordata; class Lepidosauria; order Sphenodontia; family Sphenodontidae; genus Sphenodon; species Sphenodon punctatus. The sequence goes on from QEPC01013057.1 coordinate 226,634, forward strand.
AGTTTGGTGTTTGTTTTTTTTATAGCATTTCAACATGTCTGAAGATGGTTGCTGTTGCTGAAGCACGTTTCTGGAATGATGGCACTTTTTTGTGCAAGAGTTAGAAGACTTTAAAATTTTTCTACTCAAATCCCAACCAATTAGTTTCCCAGGGTGGTTCTGATTTTAACATGGGTTTAAAGCATGAGCCTGGTGCATTTGTTTTTAATTTGCACTGTGAGATTCGGAAGAGTAGGCTATGTGTCAATAATGGGGGGGAAAAGAACTCGGGCGGTATTTGTATGTGGAGCATGAAATTGAATTGTTGCAGTGTCAAATGATTTTCTACTGGTAATAAATTCTTGGGGAAATATTAATTAAGACTGACAAACTGCATTTGCTGATGAAGTGTTTAAAAGCATTTGCTGTCTAAGTTTATCATCAGTATTACTACTAAAGAAAGTCATAATGTGCAGTGTTTAACAATATAATATATTTGCTGCTGCCACTAATTTTCTCCATATTATGATGATGGCCTTAGTTGGTGCTGTTGTTAAAAAGGCTATTGGGGCAGCCAAAAACTTTTAAATTTAATCAGATTTTGATGATGTTACGAGCCGTGCTTTTTAAATTTTATAATATCAGCGCAGAAGTAGTGGCATATAGGATCTGATAAAATGACCTGATGAAATCTGTGAGACTGAAGTTTGTTTAAACATAGCACTTCAGCGCAGTCAGGCTGGAGACTTAAACAAATTTGCAGGTGTGGTTATGGGAGAGTGGGCCTGTGGATCTTTACAGTAGCTCTTTAAATAGGTTATCTCAGTTACCTTCAGTCTGGCCTTGCTGATCCAGAGAGGAGGGAAGTAAGACAGGCGTGTCACAGGGTGATTTCAGACGTTACGGGCGGGCGGTTCACCACAGTGGATTCCCGGTGGGGGTGAAGAAATCAACCACCCCCGGGGCCAATAAAAGCCCCGAACAGACGTGACGGGACCGGGACCACGGATGAGAATCGGGCTGCCAGATCATGGACCGGGGCAGCGCAACAGACGTGACGCCGATTCCCAGCCGTGGTGAGCACACCAAGAATCCCCCGGGAAGGGGCGGGACACAGGCATGGCTGCCGGAGGGCAAATGAAGCCAAAAGGTACAAAAGGGGAACGCCCACACAAGGGAAACGGGAAGGGAGGCGGGAGAGGGAGAACAGGCACCCAGGTACCACACACAGCAGACGCACGCACGCACACACACACAACGGGGACTCGGGGGCACCCACAGCACCAGCACATGCCGGCCCTGTGCGCGCCTGGTCTGGGCCATGGAGCTCATAGAGCTCACTTCCCCCCCCCCCCGCTGTCGGTGCTGGTATACGTGTCCCAGGCCGCCTCCTGTTCCGGTTCGGGCAGCCCTGGTACAGTGGCCAGGGAGGCGAGGCCCCGGGCCCCCCCCCCGGCGGCTGCACCCTCTGGAGACCAGCGGGCACAGGGAGGCAAATGCGTGGCCCCTGAGGGCG
>QEPC01013057.1:229875-241984 GCA_003113815.1 Sphenodon punctatus
GCTGTCGGCTCCCACCCGTAGAGGAGGGATTTGGCTCTGGTACATCCCAGCGGAGGAGGAGAAGGAGGTAAGAGGAGAAAGGAGAATTGGTTACCTACCTTCGTGAATTCCTTTCTCTCTTACTCTCCTGATCCTCCTCCGACCCTCCCTGCCGTACAGCACTCAGCATCTCACTTATACATCTGTTTTGTAACTTGACCAAGTTCGGTCCCAGTTCAACTAATTCTTGATGTTTTGTTCTTAACGTATTACAGTTTTTCTGCTGAAGTTATGTTTTTCCAGGTGATACTGATTACAGGGGCACTCGGCTATATTATGGACTGAGGAACCGGGTAGCTCCTGGCGCGCATGCGCACAAAAGAAATGAGTCATCTGCCTCCTATCGGCCAGCAGCAGAGCTACCCAGCGGAGGAGGATCAGGAGAGTAAGAGAGAAAGGAATTCACGAAGGTAGGTAACCAATTCTCCTTTCTCAGAAGGGCTACTAAATTGGGTCTTGGTGAGCAACAGCACTTTATCATAAGATTTATTGTTTAACAGAAACTTCCAACAAGAAGCCAAAGGGAAACACTGATGATTACTCTGAGACAAACATACTTTTTCAGAGATCACAGTACAGCAGGGAATGAAGAGTAGTAGTTGGGGGGGCGGGGACAAAGGATGGTGTAGCAGGGCACTGGGTAGCACCAGTAAGGGGTGCCTAGTAAAGGAGGACTGTGCTACAGTTGGCACTAATTGACGCATAGGCACCAGCCCAAAGGAGGGCAACTCCTAAGGGCATAGGTGCTGGGAGCCTAGGTGGCTAAGTAGGGCCAGCTGGGCTACGCGTGGCTAGGCCAGTCCTAAGACCTGAAATGTAGAGCTGAGCCCTCAGTCTGGGAGATAATTAGGGAGCCAGGAAGGGCTTTGCCTCAAATAAGGCTGAGAGGAGAGATCCAGAGATCGATCAATCCAGTTTATTCAGTGATTAGCCATAAATAAAAACTGCTACATAGAGAAACAAGAAAACAGGGCAAGATATGTATAAAACAGTTAACAAAACCAATAAAAATAGAAGTATCCACGATTGTCATTTTTTTCACAAAGACTGACTGCTAGGAAGGCAAAAGATGCCATAGAACGAATGTTGAAGTCAAGAAGCCAATAGTAATTCAAGTTTATGCCTCATAGATAGGAATTCTTGGCCTGCCATTTCAGGAGCAATCCACTGCAGTCTTAACTCCTCATAAAAACAACAGTGAAAAACGTGCCCCAGATTTTCTATTTCTCCGGAACCACATGGGCATGTTCCAGGGAGATCTACAGAGACAGAAGCCAGGAGGAGGTCCAAGTCAGCCTGCAGCTCGGAGCTGCCCTGGGGTAAACCTGGCTGTAGGAGGGATTGGGCTTGGCCAGGAGGAATGAACTGGAAAGGATATGAGAATCTGGCCAGGAGGGATTATGCCTAGACAGTGGGGCCTATGTGGAAAGGCACCCAGAAACCGTAGAATGGTGTGGACTGTGCTTGTGTGAACAGTTGGTGATGGGCTCAACGTACTGTATAGTGAAGGACGTTGAGGAGATGATCCTGCGTGGGCCTGGGATACTGGGGTGCAGGTTCTGATAAGACTTACCCCTCAGGGCCTGCGCTGTTATAGACGGCATAAAGCTTTGTCTTCCCCAGGTTATTTTTTGGTTTTAATATGGATATTTTTATTTCCGGACAGTCTGGCCCATACCAGGTTTGTATCCAAGTTACATTTCATACAGGAGAAGATTAAAATTCTCCAACAGGAGAGTGAGTGTGAAGTACAATAGTAACTGAAAGTTTGGACTCCTGGTTTCTCTTTCTAATAGTTTTGTCCCTTACTGAAAGGTCTTGAGAGATCCTCAAAACCTATCTGTACCTCAGTTAAGTCGTTGGTAAAGTGGCTATAATAGCTGTTCACTCATGATCTAGAGATCTAATTGTGAAGTGCTTTGAGAGCCTTAGACTGAGAATGTAAGTGTAGAATGTCAGTTCAAAGTAGTGATGGTGTAGTTACATGTTTTCTCTAGGGAGATGCCTGCTGTGTCATTTTTGAAAGTTGTACTTGGCCGTATAATGGCAGAATTTGGCCCTGTCTATATCTGTCCTACATTTCCTGCACTTTCCTGAAGCCCAGTGGCCAGCTGCTCAGTTGGTGGAAATTGACCAATTTCCTTTGCAGTTAGCAAGGCTATGCAGATGTTCACCAAATGAGGATCTGACCCTAGAAGGATAAGTTTGAGAACCACTACTTCCACAAGTGACTTTACATTCCAACTCTATTGCCAAGACATTCTTCTCTCACCATAGAGCTACACTGTAGTACCTAACTTTTCATACTGTCATGGCAAGCTTCTTCACTTTACCTGAGACTTATAAAATACAAGTGCTGCCTTTCTACAAAGTTCTGTGAAGAGTGGACTGAGACTTTATTCTGACCCTACTGAAAGATTATATCTCGCATATTTCTGCATAGCTAATTTCTGTTGGTTTGAAATTTTGTAGAGACCCTTTTAAAATGTCTGTTGTGGTACTATATGATAGTGACCCAGACATCTTTTCCATACAATAGTAAAAGTTAAACTATTCATTTTCTTGGCACCTGCGCTCCCTCTGACCCTACCCCAACCTCAGCTTGCAGAATGCTTTATGTGCTTATATTTCTGACCTAAATGTGTGTGTGTGCACACAAAATCAATTCCATCACTAATTTGCATAAACTAAACACATAAACTTGAACCCCTTACTGTCGCATTTCCTTTTAAAAACTCCACAATTTATAGGTGCAACTCCTGGTTAGTATTAAATTCAACCACTAGAGAAGGACTTAGCTATCTATTACAAGGCAACATGCAATTTGTCAGCATTCTGACCTGAATTATTAGTGTAGCTAGGTAACTAAAGTTTGGGGTGGCCATGCTAAAAGTTCTGAGTCCTATTTCTCCCTGTACCCCATGTAATTTCTCTGTTAGCTTATTTATAAGATGAGGTGATAGTAGCTCCTAGTTCCTTACCTTTGAGAGGAAGGCCTTTTTTGAAAGAAAATATGGTGAGGTGTAATCCACTCAGTGAATTCCCGTCTCGTGTCCTGGAAGGGAGGCTCCAGGGTATACCATTCCTTGATCGTTTATGCCCCTTTGACAATGCCACGGTTGAGTCTGTCGGACATATAATGTTACATTGTCATTTATATGATGAGTCCCGTTATGACCTCCTTGACCCAATAAGGGATCAGTACCCTGGTAGGGATGACTCTGTGATTCTGGCCGTACTGTTGAACAGTCTGGATTCAGATATCATTCGAAGGGTTGCCCTCTTCTTGCTGGGGGCTGTCCATCTTAGATCCCAGTTTATCAGTAACCATTGAGTAGGTTACCTTAATTATTGGACATTATTTTTCAGAAGGGGGCACTTGGATTTCTACTGTATAATGCTGAAATAACTTGTATTATGTTCGTTTTGTGTTGTGGTTGATAGATGTTGTACAATGATCATTGATCACGTAATAAATGATATTGATTGATTGACTCAGTGAAAGTAAGATTCAAATGTGGAACCACCTGTGCCGTTTGTGAGCATTCCCCGAAACTTCAGGAGATTTATGGTTGGAGCTGTACCTCCCTAACACATACGTTTCCCGTGTGTGTGCGCGCACTACCTGTTGTTCTTAGTGTGTCTCCTACACCAATAAATAATCTTACAGCTGTTCTTAAACGTCCGGCACATCTCTCTCCCACCATGTTCTACCTACTCCCACCCATTCCATGGCCATATATACCTGCTCTACACTTGCTCAGTTTATATATTTCTGCTGGCTATGCTACATGCCTGAGGAAGGGCCCTGTGTGGCCTGAAAGCTTGCCTTTTTCCACCAACAACAGTTGGTCGAATAAAATAAAAGATATCATTTGAACTACTTTGTGTCTCTCTCACCTAGCAGCCAGTAATACTGTGCGTGTCCAAGCCTGCGTACTTAGCACCCTGTCCTAACTACAGATCCCAAGGTTTTCTGGAACATGCAAGCGACAGAAAGCCTTTCATACTGGATGTTTGTTGCGGTGATGATTCATGAGGAAGGATCTCCTTGCACACATGGATTAGAAACGGAGATGCCAGCATGCCATGCTACAGAGATTTCAGCCAATGCCACTGCCCATAGACAACCAGGGATAGGCTGCTATAATAGCTTTGGAACTCCCTTTCCTTGGAGGTTTGCCTGAGTCATAGTTTGAATGTCTTCCCGAGGCGGTGTCAGACCTTTTTATTTGGCCAGGCATTTAATGGGCAGGGATTTATTTTTTTGGGGGGGTGATGAGGTTTTGGGTTTTTTATGCTTTAATTATGTATTATCTATTTGTAGTTGGTTTATTTATTTATTGTGAGCCACCCTGAGCTTCAGGGGATAGGGTGGGATATAAGTATAAATAAATAACGTAGGCCCCAGTTTTGTTTTAAGTTTCGTTGTGGGGTGCAGAGTAGCTGGGAGAGTGGGAAAGGTGGTTCTGTGGTGCTTTTGTCTTCTGCTAGGCTTTCCTTTTACAATTGGTGTGCCTTAGATGAAGGTGCTGGCAGATTGCGTTGGCAGCTACTTCAAAGAGCCAGTGAAATTGTGATTTATTTGGGTCTCGTGCTGGACCCAAACTCTCATTAGTATTTCTTGTGGCGTGCGGGTAGTTGACTGTATAATTGAGATTAGTCCCAAGTGATGCTGTAGCCTTTTTATCAAGCTGAAAACTTTTAACAAGGAAACCTTAAAGCATTTGATGAATAATGGTGCATTGCATACAGATGTGCTTTTGGTGATTTGTTAGTTCTGTACTGCAAAATGTGTGTCACTACTGTAAATGAAACCAATCCATAAGAACACACTGACTTCTTGTTGATTATGGGTACATGTTCTAGAGCTTTCTTCTGAATTTGACTTCACCGCTTGGTCTTCTATATTCCTGCTAAACAGATGAGAAGCTTAAAAGCTTAGTTCAAATGAACACTTCAACATTTAGTTGACTGTAATATTTCATTCATCCAAACATTGCAGTCCATTAGGAGGCTGTGTGTGCAGTGGCCTCTCCTTCATTGGGTCTGGCCCTTGGGCACTATTCTTCTCGCGTACCCTTATTAACCATATCTTCTCCACTTGTAATATTTCAAATTAAAGCACCTGTCTCCATGTAGAGCAGCAACTTAGTTTTGTTGGGGAAAACCCAAGGTCCAATTCCCATCTCCAGCAACAGTGTAATTTTGCAAGGAGACAGAAGTAAAGGTTCCTCACTGTAGTCTGGGAAGCCCATTTTGCGTGACTGCTTCATGCCCTCTTGTGGCTAAAGCAGAATGGCCCATCCTCATTTTTGTTTACCCAATTGTATTGTGTACTCTCGCTGGAGTGCAAACCTATACATCCATCTGACCGGTGGAACAATTTTAAACTTGGTTGTTGCCCTGCCTGGTGTCTGCTGGCCATTGTGAGAAAATGTTGAGAATCCATATTGAGTATTGTTCTGCAGGAGTGGGACAGGGAGATGGTGGGGTCCTGTGCAGAGCAGCCATGTGGGGCAGAGTGGCAAGTGTAGTCCTCTTGGGAGGACTCTAAGAGTAAGCATCAGACCAGGGAGGGAAATCCTATGGGGGAGCAGGGAGGGAGGGAGGGAGCATACACAAAAGGGGGGGGCATCTCCCTGTGTTCCCCTTCCTTCGTCTCCCCCCATCTCTCGGATTGTAAGCCCTTGGGCAGAGACCGTGTCTATTCAATTACTTTGTAAGGCACCAGGTACATTCCTGGTGCTATATAAATGCATACTAATAATAATTAAGGGGAGAGAGTAGGGACAGAGCCTTTTAAATAGCTTCCACAGTGGAAGCCATGAACAGGGGGAGTATTTTACAGGGAGCAATTTTATTGAGAATACAGAATATGGAACCCAGTACAGAGAAGGACTGCAGAGTGGACAGTGTTGTGCAAGAAAGGGAGCCCTGTCCAAGGGGGGTTAAAGTGGGGGAGTCTTGTAGAGACAGAGAGCTGCAGAATAATGCCCATAATTATGCCAGGGGAGATTCCTGGACAGAGGAGAACTGGAGTGAGGGAGCTACAGGATGGGCAGCATTATGCCAGGTGGAGAGTCCTGTACATGGGCACAGCAGAGTCAGGGAGCCTTGTACAAGGAGTGAATTAGCCAGGGGGGCCTGTACAGGGTGAGGTCCAAGAAAGCAGAATGGCCAGTGTTGCACAAGGAAAAGAGCTCTGACAGTGGGGAGTAGAGTGAAAGACTCCTGTACAAGCCATGAGCTAGAGAGATCATAGAGAGCAGTTTTGGGAAGTTTGCAATGCTTAAACTGAACCAAAGTTGTTGTATTCTTAGTAAAGCAGGGAGCTACCAGTAAAATTCCAGCTTCACCTTGCTTGCTATTTGAAAGAAGTAACAACCTTCTATACTGAAGGGAACAGCTCTTCCATCTTAGCCTCCCCTAAGCCCTGCTCCCATAGCGGTTATGCCAGAAAGTTCTCTCTTTCTTAAAGAGGAAATGGAGGGAGTGAGGGGGCCAGCTCATGTCCTCCTGTCCCCAGCTTCAGAGTTGCCCCCAACCTGCAAAGAGGAAGAGGATTGGGGCTGAAAGACAAAGGCAAAGTGTGGGTGCATGGAGCCTAAGTTGTATGTGAGCACAATATGTGAGACTGTACAGTGTCTTTACTGCTAACATGGCACAGAAGTTCAGGCGGGAGCCTTAACTTGCAGTTTCCATGCTTTTAGTGCATGATTGAATTTGCAAGAGCCTTAACTCCTCTTGTAAACTGGAGGTTTTTTGATTATGGAATTCATTTATTTAAATTAGTCGTCTTTGTGCAGGGGGCAAATAAAACTTTGTTGCTGTGCTTGTTTTATTAGTTGAACTAATTTTTGTCCCTATAATATTTTTTTAGACCTTGCAGGTTTCATTTTTTTTTAAAATAGCTGAATTTAACATTGTTTTAAATTAACATTGTTATAGAATATACCTTTACAAAACATTAAGGAGAAGGACACAGAAAAACTTTGTAAAGCAGTCTAAGTTTGACATTATTTCAGACAGGAAAGTTGACAAGATTTCCTACTGTATAGCATTGCAGAAATCAGTCCTATGAAGTCGGGAATCTTCCAATGGCTGATCCTTAGGTGAATGGTGGGGTCTAAATTTGAATGAATAAATATGATATTGAAAAATCTTATGCTGATTCCCCTACCCGACCTCCAATGTTTTTACAGTGCTGCTAACAAAAGATATTAAGAATTATATTCATTTGCATTGTTTAGCATCCAGGCTTGTAGGTTGAGATATTGAAAAGTGCTCATTATTGGTTTAACTCTGGAACTATTGAAGTCATTCTGATTGACAGTTGTGCTAGACAAAGTCTGAAAACCATTAACATAAGTTCTAAATATCCTACGCTAAGATCCTTATCGTCCAGCTTGGTTCAGCACTTGTGCAAATCCCATTCTCTTCAGTAGGGCTCATGCTAGTTCCAAGAACTAGCCCAGTCAAAGGATTGCATTCTAAGGCCACTTTCATACATGGCCTCCCGTGCATATTTGGGCTTGGGGGATGCGCAGCCCGAATAGAAAGGTCCACCCCACCCCCACATGGCTTTCCCGAGCTCGATTTCCTGCTCTGCATATCATGCGGCTTTGCTGGCAAGGCCGTGCGGGGGGCCTTTCGCACTGGCCGATCCCTGCACATATATGAGCTGCAGGGGGGAATGTGCAGCCCGAATATGCACGCGGGGACCATGTATGAAAGTGACCTAGGTCTGCTTCCTATGTGCACAAACTCCTCTGCACACTGCTCTGTCATGATCAGAGACCCATGTTCACTGCATTTTCCCCATTGACAACAATGGGTAAAATGCAGAAAAAGTGGGTCCATGGTCATGATACACTGACCTCCATTCTCGGGTCTCTTTATGCTACCTTAGCGTAATAACTGGACTTGCAGCCTAGGGGTTTAGGTACTTAGGAGTGTAATTGCTGCTATGTTTATTGATTAGAAGCCTGGCTTTACAGGTATGCCTTTTCTCCTGGCTTGTTTAGAAAGAAGCTTCAAGAAGAGCACGAAGACTGGAAGTTTGGAGAGACATGGTTGTTCTTTGGCTGCCGACATCAGGACAGAGACTATTTGTTCAGGTAAGTTGGAGAATTTACCAGTGGAGCACTGTGCTGTGCCTCAGAATTGTTCATGGCATGTAGGTCTCCAGATTAGTGGTGACCCTTGGATTTATCTTTCAGAGAGGAGCTCAGACAGTTTGTTGAAAATGGCACACTAACTCATCTGAAGGTTTGTTTTTCAAGAGACTCTACAGCTGCAGCAGATGACGCCCCTCCTAAATATGTGCAAGACAACATTCGACTTTTCTCTAAAGAGGTTACCAGGATCTTACTAAATGAGAGAGGTTGTTTCTATGTGTGTGGGTGAGTAGACTCAAGATTGAAAGACTAACAGAAAAATCATTCATTAGAAGTATAAGAAAATTTGAAAAATTTTCAATAGCATAAAATAGATTAGTCTTTCAAAAGTGTAAAATATTCAGCCTTATCCTCTGAGTGGCATGATGTAGTCCGTTACCTATACATTTTTTACCTGCCTTTTCTGTCATGCTTGTAGCTAGGCATTGTGTTCCTCTGCTGATTGTTCTCACCGCATTTGTCAGAAATATTTACTGTTCGTGCGGTGCTCTACCATTAAACTAGGGCTGAGCACAATGAAAGACATTCACTCTTTTGAAGGGGGGAGTACACACGTTTATGTAACATACGCACGTGTGCACATGTGTAATACATTTCTCTGTGCACATGTGGCATCACTCCAGAAGAGCTGCTGAAGGTGCAGGGTTATGGACATCTAGCCATGACATCTTCCCTGAGATCATCTTCTGGATCTCTCTTCCCCTGCATTTGTGGGTCTGTATAGTCTGATTGACATCCCTTCCAAACTGTGTGGCAGACATCTTTTGGGGCACATGCAGTAGTGGATGGACCATGAGGACGTTATGGGGGAGGAGCAGACAGGATTTCATCCTGGCTACTCTTGTATGGACCGGTGTTTTGCCCTCCATCACGTCGTCAGGAGATATATGGCAAAGAAGCAACCAATTTTTGTTGTAGTCATGGATCTCTCAGGTGTATTTGATACAATAGCTAGAGTGCGAATGTGGCCTAAATGATCCAAAATGGGAATGGATCCTACACTGTTGAATTTAATTAGATCTTGCTATGAGGGTACCAAGACACGGGTCCAGTATGGGATAGGAGGGGAACTGACTGAGCTTTTTCAGATTGAACATTGTTAGGACACGGACCCACTCCACGAGTACATATTGGGGGCCGGTACCCCAATATCCAAATGACCTCTTAAATTTAGGGGGAATTAGCCAAATTGATTCAAAGGGTCCGCACATGTCCACTGGGATCAGTCTGAGGACGTAATTCGCTGCCAGCTGGCTGGAATTTCCATCCCACACCCCAACGCAAAACGGGGATACTCCGATGCAAATAAGGGAGATTTATTGACCAAGGACTAGGTATGATATATAAACAGTTCACCCACGTGTCAATTCGGATGATACAAATAAGCTTCTATTGATGCAAATAAGTTTCTATACCATTTCGCCAAATGCAGTTGACATACATACGCACAGTATTTCACAAGCAAAACCCTCTGGTCTGGTTACTCTGGTGAAAGGGAATGTGGCAAAAGGGATAGAGCGGGAAATAAGCAGTATTACCTCTCCAATCCTGTTGAAAAGGGACAGGTAACCCTGTAGATCCAGTGGCGTTCAGAGAGAGGGAGGGTGGAGAGGCTTAGGCCAAAAGGGAGTAATGGTCCGGGAAAGATCCTTGAGGCAAGCACGCACAGAGTAACCTCCTTGTGTTGCGTTCAAGAATTACCCAATTTGCTCATGGGGGCCAGGGCAGTTATAGGATTTTGCAAGGCAGGGAGAGGGGTCTCAAAGGTGCACAAAAGGTGGGTTAGGGCTGACAAAGAAATCTTTACATAATGTGTTGGGGGAAACAAAGCCTTGGAAGATTTCAATGGGGGGCATGGCAGGATGAACCTGAGGGAGCAAAGCTTTGGAGGATTTCAGTGAGCGGGGGGTGGGGGGTGGATTGCAAGATGAACCGCATCATCCTGGCCGAGAGAGTGCAGGATATACATAAATATTGAAATGAAATGAATACGAGAGCCAAAGAAAGTTTCCATAAACGTGAATAAGACTATTTTTAGATGGGCGTGGAGTGATCAGCGTAACGATTGATCTGTTGCTTGCCTAGAGTTTCTGACGGCCGTGGAGCGATCATCTCAAAAAAGGGAGGCCACCTGTTTTTGACTGCTCCATTATTTACCTGGGAGCCTCCCTTGTTTCATTCTTATTCCTTCAGACTAGACCGGTTTTGCATGGGGCGTTTTCTTTCTTTTCCTCCCCTTCTGTTCCCCTGCACCCATTGACCTGTGTCTTGGGGGTGCTGCCAAGGGGGGGGGGAGGGGCGGTGGCGGAATGGTGGTGTTCCTAACAGCCACTCCTCCAATGGGGGAAACTATCTCATGGCCACTGCCCCCACACATTCAATGTCTCTGGTGTCCTGTCTCGACAGTGAGCCTTGCCATCTTTTGCTTGATCCAGCATATCAACCCTAACATGCAAAATATGAGCCCAATCTGGAAGATAACGATTGGCACAATCGGGTGGAGCATTAGATTGAACAGACCTGTCGCCTGAGAGAGCCAGCTAAGCAATGTCTCGTACCATGCATGTTGGCCTGTCGTCTTAATATCTACTGTAATTTTGGAAATGGCCGGATTATGATGATGTATTACCAAGGAGGTGGTTTGTCCAGAAGCTTGCATTTTCTGTAGTTCTTGTTTTAAATTGGGGTGAGAGAACAGGACCTTAAGAAGGGATAGACCCATACCTAAGGGAACTGTGTAAATGGATTGGTAGAGGGAGGGGGAAAGCCTCATGTGTTGGACAGTCCAGACCGGAGTTACATATTTAAAATCACACCCAATTATCTAAATAACACTACAAAAGCATCTATTAAACAGGGGAATCACAGGTTGAATATTCTTATCATTAATAATCACATAATCATGTTTAGTTCTAACACACACACATCCTTTGCCTATGTAAACTATCGCTGATTTACTTCCATTTCTAATATTAAATGTGCATACAAAATCATTACCAAAAATGGGGGGAAAACAAGAATCATGCATTTCTAAATTATTACCAAAACAAATGTATCCTAAGTCTTCTCTATACTCACACATATGTGTATTTATAGTCTTAAAACTATCCTTCCAGGGAAAGGCAAATCGATTGGGTTTCCAGGAATACAAAACCATGTCATGGCCGATCTGGGTACACCCACAGGACTTCCACAGCTGTGACTGTCACAATAAATAATTTCAATTGGTTTTGAGTGAAGTCATAACTCATATTTACTAACTTCCACCAATTCTGAAGCTCAATTTCTCCCTTAGTCACTTTAGCTCGAATCAAGTTCACTAATTCAGTGGGGATATGTTCCTCTTCTATGCCCTCTCGTCCGTTCATTCGGACGTAGGAAGCAATCTCCCTCTCGGCCACTAGGAGGCAGCAAGCAACTTTCAACTGGGCATGTGTAAGGAGATTGCGCCCTCGCTTCCCCAGTTGAAAGTCTGCCTCCGGACCAAGAGGATCTGCAGCAGGGTACTCCGCACCGAGAGTGACTTTTGAGCTGCCTTACTTCTTCTGAGGGGGGCTTCTCCAGTTTAGATTATTCAAGCGCCCGAAGGCGCCGCCGGGCAGTCCGTTCCATCCCCTCCTCCACCAAGGCCGGCTTTCGAGCACGGACTGGAGCAGAGCAGGTGCCGGGGTTCGATCCACTGGGTACGCCCCCTGCAAGGGCAGCCTGCTGATGGCTGAGACAGCCAAAACCCAACGAGCAGCCCGGCGAGGACCAGCACAGAAAGAAACAGCTACAGGGGAAGCCACAGCATTGCGCCTTTCCCCCACTGCCCAGAGCCAAGCTGCAGCATCTGCGGAGGAAAGCGAAACTTCTCGCCTCCCCACCCCACCCCCCGCCCAGATCCAGGC
>QEPC01013057.1:244984-261548 GCA_003113815.1 Sphenodon punctatus
CCCGAATCACCCTCCAGGAAGCACAGCAGAGCCGGTAAAACTAGATTCCCCCCCCCCCCGAGTACAAGAGGCGAATTCGGCATCTACAGCTTCCAATTCCTCCCTCCAATCCTCAGAGGGCGAGCCCCAGGAATGAGAAGATCTGTTGTCTAAGGGTCACAGGGAATTGGACAGGGAATTACCCTCAGACCAGGGTCCAAAGATCCTCAGGAGGGCGGAAAGAGTCCTCAAGATCACCCCTAAAGCCCCTAAGAAAAAAGGCTCTGACTCCTCCTCCTCAGAGGAGGATGATTCTGACAGAGATTATATCCCTAAACTGGACCACAGTTCTAGAGGCGCCACCTTAGACAGGGCATTTGAAAGAATCATAAGGGCACAATGGAAACATCCCACCAAGTCCTCCAAATTATCCAGAGTCCAGCAGTCCCTTTATTCATTTACCAAGCAAAGCAACCTGATTCTCAGACTACCCCAGGTTGATGCTGCCTCTGCCTCTCGCCTGACAGTCTGTGTTCCCCAATCAGGGGGACCTCCTTCCCAAGGAGCCCACTGGCAAGGGCGTAGAGGTGGGCCTCAGGAAAAGTTACTAGGCTCTTACTAATGTACTGCGGATGGCCACTACTGCCTCCTCCGTATCTAGAGCAATTATGAAGTGGCTTATGCTGGGTAAGGACCCCAACATCTCTGCTTTCTCCCGTAAGCTAGCCACCAGCGTCACCCTGGCCCATGCATTCTTAATAGACTCATCCATGGACATTCGGACTAGGCTCAGCTCCACGGACATTCACCAAGATCCTGGTTCCCCTCATAGCGAATCTACGCATGGAGGGGATAGCCATCTTCCCTTACCTCAACAACCTGCTCATCAGGGCTTCGTCTCAACAACTCGACCAGACCCACCTGCACTGATCCATCAGCTACCTAGAATATCACAGGTTCTTAATCAACTGGGACAAGAGTCACCTCACACCCACACAACGGCTAGAGCACCTAGGTGTGATCATCGACACGGCCCTGGACAGAGTGTTCATCCCGCCACAATGACGGCACAAAATCCGAAAGCTGATCAAGCTGGTACGGACACAGCCTCTTTCTCCTTTGCTAAAGCTCGTATCCCTGCTAGGCCTGATGGTCTCCTGTACCCGTCACCTTCAATGGGCCCGCTTCCACTCACAGAATCTTCAGAGCCTGCTCCGCCCATGGCAGACGGCCATCATCAACAGCTCGCCTGCGACTATCACTGTCACCCCAGAGACCCTCCTATCACTCTCTTGGTGGGAGGACCCTCACAGGTTCTACCGGGGAGTTGCTCTGACAGAACCAACAAAGCTGACGATAACAACGGATGCCAGTCTGACAGGTTGGGGAGCCCACCTGCAGACGGAAACAGCACAGGGCCTCTGGTCTGCCGGAGATCACGGACACAGCATCAACTGGCTAGAACTCAAGGCAGTCCGACTCGCCCTGAGGCACTTCACCCATCATGTGCAAGGGAAACACGTCCTAGTCCTCACGGACAACACCACTGCCCTAGCCTACATCAACAGCCAAGGAGGCTCACGATCCCAGACCCTCCACAGGGAAGCCACACATCTGCTAATCTGGGCAGAAGCCCATCTCCTGTCATTCACTGCATTCCACATCCCAGGGGTGGACAACGTGGAGGTGGACTGGCTGAGCCGCCAATCAGTAGACCTGGGGGAATGGTCCCTCAGTCCAGCAGCCTTGAGGCTGATAGTCCACAGGTTTGGCCCCCCAGTCCTGGACCTGTTTGCCTCCCCATCCAATGCAAAGACAAACCGATTCTTCAGCAGGGGCCCATACGCTGATGCAGAAGCACATGATGCCCTCAATCAACAATGGCCCCTGGGCCTCCTTTACGTCTTTCCACCGTTTCCTCTACTAAGTTGAACAATTCACAAGGTCAAGAAACTACAGGCCACAGTCATCCTGGTGGCTCCCTTCTGGCCCCGCAGGCCGTGGTTTCCTGACCTGATCACTTTCTCTGCAGGGGATCACCTGGAGCTCCCAGTTACTACGGACCTGTTAGCCCAGGGCCCCCTGTTCTACAACCAGCTCAGTTTCCTGAAACTAACAGCCTGGCTCTTGAAACTGCAGCCCTGCTGAAGTTAGGCTACTCAGACTCCATCGTTCAGATGCTCCTGGTGTCTAGACGCAAGTCGACTCGTCGCATTTACCAGTGCTCCTGGGGGATATTTGTCAAATGGTGCCATTCCCATCAGGTCCCACCCTGTTCCCCTACTGTGGCCCAAGTCCTTCTATTCCTCCAGGAGGGATTGCACAAGGGCCTACGGCCTAACACCCTAACTAGACAGTTGGCAGCCCTGGACAGGTCCCATGGAAGCCCCTAGGGTGAACGCCTAGCGGGTCACCCCCATATCAAACTGTTTTTGAGGGCCGCCCACCGCATCTTCCCTCCAGTTGTCCACAGATTTCCCAACTGGAACCTCAACATAGTACTCTGGACCCTTACTGAGGCTCCATTCAAACCTCTCCATGAGGTTTCTCTACTTCCTTTCTCTCAAAGTAGCATTCCTCATTGCCATCACGTCAGCCAGGAGAGTATCAGAGATTGGGGCACTTTCCATGGATCCATCTCTATGCACCTTCTGTAAGGAATCAGTAGTCCTACGGCTGGACCCTGCCTTCCTTCCTAAGGTATCCTCTCTCTTCCACCTCTCCCAGGAGGTGGTCCTCCCTGCCTTCTGTCCTTGACCCCGTCACAGGCTAGAAAGGTTGTGGCATACCTTAGACGTACGACGCGCTCTCAAAATTTACCTTGAGCGCACCCAGGCCTTTCGATGTTCTTCCTGTCTCCTGGTCAATTACCATCCCCACTCGAAGGGCCAAAGGGAATCCAAAGCGATCATTGCCAAGTGGATCTCGGCCTGTAGTGCGGATGCATACAGAGCCGTGGATCTAGTACCCCCTGCTAGGACACTTCCTCACTCCATCCGGGGGGCTGCAGCTAACTGGGCCTTTAGGTCCCGGACTCCGCTTGGTGAAATTTGTAANGACTACCCCAGGTTGATGCTGCCTCTGCCTCTCGCCTGACAGTCTGTGTTCCCCAATCAGGGGGACCTCCTTCCCAAGGAGCCCACTGGCAAGGGCGTAGAGGTGGGCCTCAGGAAAAGTTACGAGGCTCTTACTAATGTACTGCGGATGGCCACCACTGCCTCCTCCGTATCTAGAGCAATTATGAAGTGGCTTAAGCTGGGTAAGGACCCCAACATCTCTGCTTTCTCCCGTAAGCTAGCCACCAGCGTCACCCTGGCCCATGCATTCTTAATAGACTCATCCATGGACATTCGGACTAGGCTCAGCTCCACGGACATTCACCAAGATCCTGGTTCCCCTCATAGCGAATCTACGCATGGAGGGGATAGCCATCTTCCCTTACCTCAACAACCTGCTCATCAGGGCTTCGTCTCAACAACTCGACCAGACCCACCTGCACTGATCCATCAGCTACCTAGAATATCACAGGTTCCTAATCAACTGGGACAAGAGTCACCTCACACCCACACGACGGCTAGAGCACCTAGGTGTGATCATCGACACGGCCCTGGACAGAGTGTTCATCCCGCCACAATGACGGCACAAAATCCGAAAGCTGATCAAGCTGGTACGGACACAGCCTCTTTCTCCTTTGCTAAAGCTCGTATCCCTGCTAGGCCTGATGGTCTCCTGTACCCGTCACCTTCAATGGGCCCGCTTCCACTCACAGAATCTTCAGAGCCTGCTCCGCCCATGGCAGACGGCCATCATCAACAGCTCGCCTGCGACTATCACTGTCACCCCAGAGACCCTCCTATCACTCTCTTGGTGGGAGGACCCTCACAGGTTCTACCGGGGAGTTGCTCTGACAGAACCAACAAAGCTGACGATAACAACGGATGCCAGTCTGACAGGTTGGGGAGCCCACCTGCAGACGGAAACAGCACAGGGCCTCTGGTCTGCCGGAGATCACGGACACAGCATCAACTGGCTAGAACTCAAGGCAGTCCGACTCGCCCTGAGGCACTTCACCCATCATGTGCAAGGGAAACACGTCCTAGTCCTCACGGACAACACCACTGCCCTAGCCTACATCAACAGCCAAGGAGGCTCACGATCCCAGACCCTCCACAGGGAAGCCACACATCTGCTAATCTGGGCAGAAGCCCATCTCCTGTCATTCACTGCATTCCACATCCCAGGGGTGGACAACGTGGAGGTGGACTGGCTGAGCCGCCAATCAGTAGACCTGGGGGAATGGTCCCTCAGTCCAGCAGCCTTGAGGCTGATAGTCCACAGGTTTGGCCCCCCAGTCCTGGACCTGTTTGCCTCCCCATCCAATGCAAAGACAAACCGATTCTTCAGCAGGGGCCCATACGCTGATGCAGAAGCACATGATGCCCTCAATCAACAATGGCCCCTGGGCCTCCTTTACGTCTTTCCACCGTTTCCTCTACTAAGTTGAACAATTCACAAGGTCAAGAAACTACAGGCCACAGTCATCCTGGTGGCTCCCTTCTGGCCCCGCAGGCCGTGGTTTCCTGACCTGATCACTTTCTCTGCAGGGGATCACCTGGAGCTCCCAGTTACTATGGACCTGTTAGCCCATGGCCCCCTGTTCTACAACCAGCTCAGTTTCCTGAAACTAACAGCCTGGCTCTTGAAACTGCAGCCCTGCTGAAGTTAGGCTACTCAGACTCCATCGTTCAGATGCTCCTGGTGTCTAGACGCAAGTCGACTCGTCGCATTTACCAGTGCTCCTGGGGGATATTTGTCAAATGGTGCCATTCCCATCAGGTCCCACCCTGTTCCCCTACTGTGGCCCAAGTCCTTCTATTCCTCCAGGAGGGATTGCACAAGGGCCTACGGCCTAACACCCTAACTAGACAGTTGGCAGCCCTGGACAGGTCCCATGGAAGCCCCTAGGGTGAACGCCTAGCGGGTCACCCCCATATCAAACTGTTTTTGAGGGCCGCCCACCGCATCTTCCCTCCAGTTGTCCACAGATTTCCCAACTGGAACCTCAACATAGTACTCTGGACCCTTACTGAGGCTCCATTCAAACCTCTCCATGAGGTTTCTCTACTTCCTTTCTCTCAAAGTAGCATTCCTCATTGCCATTACGTCAGCCAGGAGAGTATCAGAGATTGGGGCACTTTCCATGGATCCATCTCTATGCACCTTCTGTAAGGAATCAGTAGTCCTACGGCTGGACCCTGCCTTCCTTCCTAAGGTATCCTCTCTCTTCCACCTCTCCCAGGAGGTGGTCCTCCCTGCCTTCTGTCCTTGACCCCGTCACAGGCTAGAAAGGTTGTGGCATACCTTAGACGTACGACGCGCTCTCAAAATTTACCTTGAGCGCACCCAGGCCTTTCGATGTTCTTCCTGTCTCCTGGTCAATTACCATCCCCACTCGAAGGGCCAAAGGGAATCCAAAGCGATCATTGCCAAGTGGATCTCGGCCTGTAGTGCGGATGCATACAGAGCCGTGGATCTAGTACCCCCTGCTAGGACACTTCCTCACTCCATCCGGGGGGCTGCAGCTAACTGGGCCTTTAGGTCCCGGACTCCGCTTGGTGAAATTTTTAAGGTTGCCACCTGAAAAGCCTTCACACTTTCACAAAGCACTACAAAATCGATCTGCTCGAATCAGCTGAAGCCGCCTTCAGCAGGTGGGTGCTTCAGGGGGTCCTCACCTCTCCTTAGGCACCCTGTCTCTCCCTTACCGAATTCTCTCTACTGCTTTGTTACCTCCCTGCGTCCGAATGAACGGACGAGAGGGCATAGAAAGGGCAATTGGGTTACTTACCTTGGGAATTGCCCTTCTATGTCCCTTGAGGGAGGTCATTCGGCCCACCCGGGTATGTTACCTGGGGGTTGTAGTCTTTACCTTACCAGTGGGTAGTTATGTGAGTTCCTCCCTGTAGTGCGGAAGAGGTTGTGTTTTGTTTTAGATAAGTTGGTTTCTGGTTCCTGCGGCGGTAGTACACCTGGGGAAGCCGAGGGCGCGATCTCCCTATGCATGTTCAGTTGAAAGTTGCTTGCTGCCTCCTAATGGCAGAGAGGGAGATCACTCCCTTGGTCTGAATGACCTCCCTCAAGGGACATAGAAGGGCAATTCCCAAGGTAAGTAACCCAATTACCCTTTTTGCTTGCCAAATCATCACCAGTGTTACACTTTGGACAAAACTTAGGGCTTGCACACAATCTAAGGTCAGTGAAACAACATTATTCTGGAGAGACTGTATTCCAGAGACTAGGAGCAATTCATCCTTCTCAAGGATCATTTCCCAAGTAGGTAAAATTCTGATCATGGCTGTTTGCCCCTCTGCTAGCTTGGCAAATTATCCTGTAATGGGGGCATCCAGTTTATCCATGTCCTTGGTGGCATAGGACACCTTTTTCATAAGCACCTCAATATTCGCTGCGTCCATGAACAAGGCGCCTGCCCCTATAGTTCCCAACCTGTCAGTTAACTCGTGCCTTGCCCTTATTTTGGTGGTCAAGTGCCACCACATAGAGACCCCTTTGAACCACCCTGTTTCTCCTACTCTAAGAAAAGGGGCACACCTGGGAACAACTTATAAAATATTCATGCTGGCTAGATCAACCTGGATTTCCTTCAGGGACACTTGAGGATTCAATAATATCTTTACAGGCTGGTCTAGTTGGAGTACATGCGAACCCATGACCAGGGCAGTTAATTTCTGAAGAGATTCTGCATGCTCAATCAAGGGGTGAATCTCTACAAGGTTTTGGGTCCCATTTCCAAATTCCAATTTATAAACCCCTGCCAGTGTCGTATTTCCATGAAAGGAACCATGGCCATAGTAACTGAACATAATTACTGGCTTAAATTTTTATCACAATGCGTTCCTGCAAGGGGAATAATCCACTCAGGTGGACCTGATTTGTACAACTCATTACCCTTAATTTCCCATCCCTGTGGTTCCTAATTAATTAACCATAGTCTGGAAAGCCATGCTTCCGTCTGGGGAGGTAAGGGTAACTAAAAGTTCATCTCCCGGGTCTCTGGGGCTTTCAGCGCCTTATACCACTGCGATGTGAAAGGCGGTTCCAATAGTCCAAGCAGCAGCGGTGATTTTTACAATGTCATAGGTCCCAGAGTTGGTGTCTCTGAACACGCTGGGGTTCGTGGCTCCAGGTAGCGGCTTGCACCATACTCAGAAGCTGGAGTCTTTTCCCTTTGGCTTTACGTCCACTGGAATGGTGTAGTAGCAAAACTTGCTTCTTTCTCTGGAGCTGCAGTGTGTGCAATTGGGCATGCTGTCCCAGGGACATCCGGCTTCAGAGCTGACTTGAAAGAGGTATGGAAATGCAAAGGTTCTCCGGCGGGCATATAAGTTTGGCATCCAGCACAGGAACTCTGTAACATGATGGGCATCATTGATGGTAGCATTAAGGATTGGGGATGTGAGCCTTTTTTGGAGTATCTTGAACCATATAATAAAGCTAACCTGTAGCTCTCTTAGTGCTTCAATTTCGAACTGTAAGTGGCAAGAATTCTTTGGGCTATTATATAAAGAGCGATGTCCAGTATATCCTGATTTTTGCTCAGAGTTGGTTAACTGAGGAGTTTTATCTTTTATTGGTCCTCGTGTTTACCGTAGAAGAAATAGAAAAGCAAATTTGGCTATTGAAATCAAATAAGGCACCTGGTCCTGACTATCACTGCTGAGGTGCTTCAAGCTGCCCCCTTGTGGTGGTCTCCAGTCCTTTATGAATTGTTCAGTGTAATTAATGCTGCTTGTAGGTTTCCAGAATCTTGGCCTATGAGCTGGATAGTGCCTATTTACAAAAAAGGGGACCATATGGACCCTGCCTGTTACAGGCCAATTAGTCTTCCCAGTATAGGAAAGCCCTATGCCAAAACACTACTTTCCCAAATTCAGAAATGGGTCGATGAAAATAGACTGATCCCTAAGGTACAATTTGGCTTCAGACATGGGTTTTCAACAGTAGATTGTTGTTTCATTTTGGAACATCTAATCTTTAAGTGCACCAAAAGAATAGTTTTCTTTTTCCGAAAAAGAAAACTATTCCTGGCCTTTATTGATTTTACTAAGGCTTTTGACTCCATTCCAAGAGTTAACCTCTGGAGGAAATGGAAGGCTTTGGGTATGGATGATAAGATTCTGGCTATCTTGGCTCAGCTCCACACAAACAACATGGCCAGGGTTAGAACAGGGAAGTTGCATAGGCTAAGTTCACCAATTTTGATTGCAAGAGGAGTTCGACAAGGATGTGTTTTGGCACCCTTATTATTTAACCTGTATGTCTCTGACCTGGTGGATGATATTAAAATGGGACCCTGTGATTCTCCTAGGGTCAAGGCACAGCCAATTTATGCTCTGCAATACGCTGACGATGTGGTCCTCCTCTCTCAAACCGAGAAGGGTTTGAGGGGGATGATTGCAAGGTTAATGAGGTATTGTGAGTTTAATGGTCTGGACATCAATGCTGCGAATTCTAACATGGCCCTAGGAGTAAAATACTCAAAAACTAGCTGGACAATTCAAGGGAAAATGCTGATGGTAGTTAAATCATTTTCCTATTTAGGAATTACATTCTCCTCATACCTCTGCATCCTCCTCCTGCTGGGTAGTTCTACCGTTTGACCGCTAGAAGGCAGATGACAAATTTTCTCTTCTTTTTTCTTTTTTTTCACCGCGCCTGCGCTCTGGAACTATCCGGCTCTCTCTCTTCAGTCCTTCGTCTGCCTCGAGACCATCAGGACGCGCCTTCGGGTTCCTCAGGACCCTGGGTGGGTGGCGGGGGACGGATAAGAACAAGAAGAGAAAAGGGTTTGATGGAGCAAATAGGCTCGTAACCTGGCGGGGCACTGAGGGGAGGGCATTTCCCGGATGTGGTCTCGGAAGCGCCAGGGTAGGCCGCTGGAAAGTTCACCCCTGCCGGCTCCCTTGCGCTTCGCCTGGGAGCAGGGGAGGCCGCTTATTTTCCGCTTAACGGGAAATACTTTACTTCGGCGCTCCCACAGACAGGGACAGTGCTGCTGGGCCCGTGTCACTGATAAGACCGTTCAAAAAAAAAAAAAAAAAAAAAAGAAACAGGAAGGAGACAGAATGAGCACTACCGACAAATACCCAGTTCCCCACCCCCTTCCGGAGGGGTGGAGGTGGCGGCAGCAGAAGAAGGTGGCCAGGATGACGAGGTACCTTCTTTAGCCTCCATAGCCCAGACAATGGGGGCAATCATGGCGTTATTAAAAGAGCTGACTCAGGCCAGCACTAGCGGGAAGAGAAAGAGAGCCCCACCCCCCGCTCTCAGACCTTCCAGCAAAGTGCGGAGGACGGGAAAGCCCAGGGTGGCAATAGCAAAGAAAAAAGCCCCACCAGGGGGAGCTGCCATCCAGTTTTTACAATCCCCTCAGGGCTCTGAGGAGGAGGATCAGGGGGAGAGCAGCCAGGGCCTTAGAGCTCATTCGCCAATGCAGTCAGTCTCAGACACCCCTCCCTCAGGGGAGGATTTGAACCTAGAGGAAGGGGAATGCATGGAGGCCATGGCAGACCCCAAGGACAGGGAGAGGCAGTTTCCCTCCCAGTGTAGGGATGAGCTGCTGGGGCACTTTATTAGAACCCTACAACTTTAAGGTAAAACCCTCCAAGGAGGGATCCTCCGATTCCCAGGAGGAGGAGACCCGGGATTATATTCCCACAGTGTATGGCAGGGATCAGAGTCTTCCCCTAGATAAGGCCTTTGAAAGGATAGTGCTCGAAGAATGTCCTTCAAGATTAACCGGGCGCAAGACTCCCTATACTCCTTCTCCAGGAGGAAGGAACTGCTGTTCAAGAGTCCCAAAATAGATGCTGCGGCTGCTTCCCTGGCCCGGCAGACGGTTTTTCCCACCGACTAGAATTGCCACCTCCGAGACGCCACAAATAGAGGAGTAGACTCCTCCCTCAAAAGGGCACTAGACTCAACTGCAGCCTCCCTTAAGGTTAGCATCGTAGCTTCGTATGTATCCAGGGCCCTCCTGGCCTGAATGCCGGGGTTGTCAGAGAGGAAAGCACAAAAGCTCTCTTCCCGCATTTGCATGGCTATTGCCTTCTTAGCAGATGCCACCACAGACTCCATTACTTGGTCAGCTAGAGCTATGGCCAACAACGTAGCAGCCATGCGCAGGGTTTGGCTGCGCTCCTGGCAGGGAGACTTAACCGCAAAGAATCTCCTCACTTCGGCCCCTTACAAGGTTTTCAAGCTTTTTGGGGTGTGCCTTGATAAGGTGCTTGAGGAAGTTAACCTTAAGGACAAGCCCAGAACACTACAACAGGTGGCTACTAAAAGGGGTTTTTTTCGAGGCCACTCTTTCAGGTTTAGGGGGTTCGGAGGCACTCCCAGGAAGAACTACAAGCCCTTCCTTCAAATTTCAGGGACCCAGAGACTATACAGGTAACTTTTCCTTTCGGGGGAGGGGATGTAGACCCGGGAAGTTTGGCAGATGACCACCGGGTGTGTGTGTGTGTGTTTCTGGTTCTGCCCAAATGAAGCAGGAGGCCTGACTATGCCTCTTCAGGGATAGGGGGCAGGCTCCGGCTGTTCCACGCAGAGTGGACAAAGTCCATGACAGATTCTTGGGTCCTCTCCTGCGTAGCAGAGGGATACCGTATAGAACTAGTGCGCCCCTCCCAAGACAAAAGATTTATTGCTTCCCCATTCTCCAGGGACAAACTGAAACAAAGACTCTGACATGCAGGATTTAGAAAGGGTTCCACCTCACGTATGTTTCTCAGGCATATATTTCATACTTTTCCTAGTGTCAAAAAAGCAGGGGAAATGGAGGGCTATTCTAGACCTCAAGCCCCTCAATAAGTATGTAAGAAAGCGAAGGTTCAAAATGCAAACGGCAACGTCAGTATGTCGAAGCCTGCAGAGGGGCGATTGGATGGCTTCGATAGATCTCAGGGAAGCGTACCTACATGTACCGATTTGGAACCTACACAGGAAATGGCTCAGGTTTGCCTACAACGGGGAACACTGGCAGTTCAGAGCCCTGCCTTTCGGTTTGTCGTCGGCCCCCAGGACCTTCACCAAGATCTTAGTGCCACTCATCGCCAACCTCAGAGCCAAGGGTATACACATCTATGCATACCTAGATGAACTCCTGATATGGAGCAGCTCCCCAGACATGGTAAAGGAGCACATAAACAAGACCATCCATTACCTGGAGAGACACGGCTTCCTGGTAAACAGGCGGAAAAGTCACCTCACCCCAACTCGCAGGTTGGAGCATCTGGGGATTCTGATAGATACCTCCTACGATCTCGCGTTTGTACCAACAGAACAAGGGGCCAAGATACAGTCGTTAACCCGACTCTTGAGACTATGATATCGCATGAGACTCAAGCAGCTGGCAAGTCTGTTGGGATTTCTGATATCGTGCATAGACAGGTGATGTGGGGCCGCTTCCATCTCCGTCCCTTGCAGAGGCGGCTAAGGGGTTTCCAGAGAGAGCTCACTCTCGGGCTCAATCCATGGGTCCCCATCCCATGAGGACTAAAAGGCTCAAAGTCCTGGTGGTTAAGGCCGGAAACTTTTCAAGAAGGAGTGCCCCTCACAGAACCAACAAGGTCAGTATTGATGACGGACGCCAGCCTTCGGGGTTGGGGGGCACACACGGGGTCCCATTCAGCACAGGGGCTCTGGTCGCGGAGAGACGCGAGCAAGAAAATCAGCCTACTCGAACTGAAGGCCATCCGCCTAGCGATACAATGCCTGTACCCGATGTTCCCTTCTCATCACCTCCTAGTATACACAGACAATGTGACAGCAAAAGCCTACGTCAACCATCGGGGTGGTCGAGATCGAGCGAGTTACACAGGGAGGCGATCTGGCTTTTTTCATGGGCCCACTCACACCTGACATCTGTGAGGGCCCTACACATCAGGGGTCAGGACAATATGCATGCCGACTGGCTAAATCGACAGACCCTGGATCCCCACGAGTGGGTACTGGACAGGTTGGTTTTCCAACAACTGGTAGAATGGTTCAGTCTTCCACTAATGGACCTGTTTGCCACGAAAGAGAATGCCTAAGTACCTCAATTCATGACACGATCGTGATGCAGAGAATCAGAGGGTTTCGATGCACTCAACCATCCCTGGCCCAAAGGCCTACTGTATGCCTTCCCCCTCCCCTCCATTCCCGCTAATTCAAAGAACAATAGCCAAGACGATCAGGGAACAAGCCCACCTGCTTCTGGTAACACCATGGTGGCCCAGGAGACCGTGATTCTTCGAGCTGATAGAGCTCAGCCACAAGCAGTATCGCAGACTATCTCTCGTACCAGCGCTACTCACCCAGGGACCAGTGTGCTGCTCGGAGACAGTCATTAAAACTGACAGCATGGAACTTGAACGCGCAGCACTGAGAGCAAGGGGCTACTCGGAGGCAGTCCTGAACACGATCCAGCTATCCAGACAGGCTGCCACTAGAAGAAGCCATCGGGCTACCCGGAAGACTTTTGCTATGTGGTTCCTCCAATGAGGCCAGGACCCTTCCAGAGTGGGGTGTGTGTCAGGTTCTGGAGTTTCTCCAGCTGGGCCTGGATAAAGGACTCCAGGCTAACACTCTGGACAGGCAGGCAGCTGCCATAGATTCAGTACTCAGAGCATTGTCTAATAGGATAGTCTCCTCCCATGAGAACGTTAGGAGATTCCTTCGAGCGGCCAGATTTATTTCTCCCCCTGGTAGTGCATAGAGTCCCCTCGTGGGACCTTAATCTAGTTCTGCAGGCCCTTACCAAGCCCCCTTTTGAACCCCTTAAACATATTTCATTATATTTTATGACGTTAAAGGTGGTTTTTCTCGTTGCAGTGACCTCAGTGAGATGCGTCTTCAAGTTAGGAGCAATGTCCATGAAAGACAACTTTTGTATCTTCCAACGAGATTCAGTCACCCTAAGATTAGACCAGGTTTTTATTCCAAAGATCAATACTGTTTTTCATAGGACACAGGAGGTGGTGTTACCCTCTTTTTGTCCCAGTTTGGTCCATCCGAAGGAAAAGACCTGGCACATGCTGGATGTCCGGTGAGCCCTTAAGGTATATTTGGCTAGAACTCGGGGATTCAGACAATCTACTTCACTGTTTGTTAACATCAGGCCAGGGTATCAGGGACGCAAGGCCACAAAGACCCTGATCTCTTAGTGGATGAAACAGGGAATCATTGAGGCATACAAGGCAAGGGGTAGGGTGCCCCCCTTCAAATTTGGGTCCGTTCAGTACGCAGCGCGGCCACATCTTACGCCTTCAAGGCAAGAGCCTCTTATGAGGAAATCTGCAGGGCTGCCACGTGGGCTTCAATTCACACGTTCATCAGACATTATAAGATTAATGTTTTCCAGTCAGCAGAGGCTGCCTTTGGCAGAAGGGTGCTGCAGACGGGTACTGGACACTCCCAGTGCTGTTGGCTCCCACCCCTGAAGTTTTTGTCAGTATGCTTGGGTACGTCCCAGCAGGAGGATGCAGCAGAGGTATGAGGAGAAAGGAGAATTGTTACCTACCTTCGGTGAATTTCTCTCATACGCTCTGCATACTCCTCTGACTCTCCCTGCCAGACAGCATGGGTAAGAATCAGGGAGCGCTGGTCCAGTACCTCAGTCAATAACAGGTTAGGTTTTAGAGGTTGTTTGATCCAGGTTATATTGGGTTATTGTTAGTTTTGTCTCTGTGTTGGAGAAGGGACATGGTCCCTGGTCATTCACAGCTATTGATTCTAGCTTTACCGGTTACGGCATACTGATCTATCGGCTTCGGAACGGACTGAAGAGAGAGAGCCGGGTAGTTCCAGAGCGGAGGCACAGTGGAAAAAAGAAAAAAAGAGAAAATTTGTCATCTGCCTCCTAGCGGTCAAACGGTATAACTACCCAGCAGGAGGAGTATGCAGAGCATATGAGAGAAAGGAATTCACCGAAGGTAGGTTACCAATTCTTCTTTCACCAAATAGAGGTTCCTGGTGTGAGCACATTAAGTCTAGAGTTAGCAGGGCAGCTAGGTCGGCATGCTGTATTGTAAAAGCGGTGGAATTATCAAGGCATGTTCCTATGTCGACTTTCCTTAAAACTTATCCCCTGAAAGTTCACCCTGTGGCCACTTTTGGCCTGGAGATTATCCCATACCCAAACGCTTTGGACCTCGAAAGAGTGCAGAACCAATTCCTCCATCAATTACTCATGGTGGGGGAAAATGTATCTGGAGCAGTGGTTTGTGCAAAGACAGGTTCACGCTCGATAGACTGCTTGAACAAAATGGCCTTAATTAGGTATTGGCTAAGACTTCTGGCTCCGAGTGCGGAGGCACTATCTTTGCAGTGTCTTATGGAGGAACTTGAATCCATAGGAAATAGAGTTTACCCTGGTTAAAATACCTTGTCTTTCTTTTAAACAACATGGGCTTCTCCCTTTCTTATTTCTGCGGGAAATCTATTGGCGTTATTGGAAGGGAGATCCTCTCTAAATTGGAAAATCTGGCCAAGCAGGAAGATCTGGCGATAGTTCATAGCTGGAAGGTAGCTCCATGGTTATGGGAAATTAAGAGTACTGTTTCATTTGAGCCTTACTTAGATAAATTGTCTGGCAAAGCTTTACAGAGAGCTTATACTCTGTTACGCTTCCAACTCATCCAGACTGCAGTTACAGAAGGCAGATATGCTAGTATTAAAATCAAGAGGCGATGTTGCTCTTGCAGTCTGAATGAAATAGAAACCTCAGATCATTTTTTACTAAAATGCACGTATTACCAAAATTTGAGAGATGTTTGGCTCTCTCCTTTGATAGAAAAATGTCCTAAATATAATAATATTTATATGGCCTTACTAAAAATGCCATCTCAGGAAGAGGTCTTTGCAGTGGCCACCTTTGTCCACCTTGCTAGGAAAGAAAGGTCAAGAATAAAGGATGACTTAAAGGAATTTGATATTCCGGATTAATTTCGTTACTATGTTTTCAACAGAGATTACTCATATGGATTTTATTTTTTTTGTCGTATTTTACGATTTGACGAATATTATTACTTATTTGGTTTTAAGCACTGATTGCTATTGTATTTTGTATATTTTGATATTTGGAGTTTCTTCTACGTTATTATCATTGTTGCTTGTATTTTATTTCCTGTTCTTTTGTTTTTGCTTTTGGCTATGGAGAAAGCTGTGCCGTATAAATAATAATAATAATAATAATAATTTATTGAGAGACCCAGGGGTCATTTCAAACTTTCCATAAAAATTTAAACATAAGGATAAACATTCAACATAATTAAAAACAACAGGATAGCCAAAGAAAATGTGCTAAATAATATCAGGCAAAACAAAATAAAAACCATAAATGAGTAAACAGTATATACTACAATCAACTGAAAACGCCCCAGGACCTAGGTATACACAGAGGTTTGTTTGTTTGTTTATTTATTTATATCAAGAGTGCAGTAACACTGGTGAAGCAGAGGATCAGTGACCAGGAAAGCCAATATAAAAGGCAATTCATCCAAACTCTGATTCCCCAGGGGCGCGCTAAGGCTCCTGCAATGCCATTTGGTTTCGGGAGAACAAAAGGGGGAGGGGACAGATACAGTCCTCAGAGGGTAACATTCAAACCCTAAATCCCAGGACCAACTCTTTGATTCCAAGATTCCACTTTTTGCTTACTCTCCTTTTGGAGCATGGCCTCAGCCGCCCTTACTAAAAGTGCCCTTACTTAAAATGGCTTGTTTCCAAAAATTCCAGAACCAACTCTTTGATCCCAAAGGTCTGCTTACTGTCCTTTCAGAGCCTGGCCTCAGCCATCCCTATTAAAAGTGCTGTTACTTAAGATCATAAGATCCCAAGACTGCCAGCGCAATCTCAAGATAGCTCAAATTCTCAAATGTGGGCACAGATCTCAGAACCAACTCTATGGCTCCAAGACAACCCTCCCACACTTGGGGCTAACTCAGTACCCACAATTTCCAAATTCTGGAGCTAACCCGACCATCCCCAAAAAACTCAAATTTCAAACCAGATCTACGGTCTACTCTTTTCCAAATCCCAGAGCCAAATCTGTGGCCCCCAGGTACTCAAGTCTCAAAATTCAAATCTCTTCAAAGCAAAACCAAGAAGAGAGAACAAAGAAGAAGAAAAAAAGGGTGGATGGGTTTGAAGCACTGTATTCTAGGGGCCCCCTATTTTTTTCGATACAGGGGCATTGGGACTTTTTGTTGCACCGCACTCCCGTCCCGGAGCCAACTCAAAAGTCAGCCCAGTCTGGTTAGCCATTGAAAGCCTAAGTTACGGAGCCGCAAAAAGGAGATGGGTTGTCTAAAGGAGGAGAGGGAAGGGAGACCCCACACTACTTCGAGTGTTTGTTCGAGTCCAGGGGTGCTAACCCAATGGCCACACTCAGATCCTGATCCCAGGACAGAAGACTGCCTAGTATTGTTTTGGTATAGATCTCGAGAGAACCAGAGGGGAAGGGTAGCGGACAGGACAATAAGAGGGTCTAGGGGCCAGGAGCAATTCCAGAATCTTAAAAAAA